>VSDK01009219.1:315600-350891 GCA_009767595.1 Symbiodinium kawagutii | reverse complement strand
CAACAACCCAGCCACCCTCTGCGCGTTACTAGTGCATGCTTACTGCATGTATGCGCGTGTGCACCCAGTAAACGTTCGTTGTGCTGCTTTTGCTGCTGTGCCGTGCCTCTTTGCACTTACTTCTTAAAGTAATGACACTTTTAGTGATCTAATTATATAACAATCTAGATAAATAAACACATCTATAAACAAACGTTTTTTAAACAAACAAATACATTAAACGCATAAACAAATGTACGTTATAGAAATACATACCATCAAAATAAAGGAAATATCTAATTCAATAAAATCGCATCTGAAATCAGAAAGTGACGAGCACCTTTTCTAAATGTGCATCGCGCTACTCCCTTCGGGAGATCGATCTACATGCGGCTCATACAGGCCTGCTCTGAGAACAGCTTCCTTCTCTTCGGCAGACCATGAGCTGCAATCAGAATTTCCATGCTGAATTCAGGAGTTGAAGATAGTGCAAGTACATCAGATAGAGGTCTTGTTCCGATACGACGGTGAATATGTGGTGACTTTCAACTTCAATTAGCTATGACCTACGACCATTGCTCTCGCTGGTATCAAGTGAATCTTTAACAATCCTGCACCAATGGCCGGGTCAAACTGGAAAGTCAATACTGCTTGGGGAGAATATCCCAGCTTGTACCATCGCAACAGTACCCTGTCCTCAATACAGTATTTCTCTGTCAAAGCTCCCAACATTTTGCAGCTTCTGCCCGCAACTTTAATTCTTGTTGGACATTGTCGCATTCTAACATGAGCAAACCAAGACTTCTGTGTAAAGCCTGAGCAACCCTGCCTGCGCATGACCGAACACAATGAATGTTTTCACACCTTCTCTTGGACAGTCCAGAGTCCCCAATGCTTTGCAGGTAGTATGGAAAAGTTAGACATTTTCGGTGAAATCAAAATACGCAAAGCGGAAAGATGATCTGAGAGCACGTCAATACTATATATACTTTCCAATGCCTGTACACACCAAGGATCTAATTCCATCATTCCTTGAGACCTGATTGCTATCATGAGCTGCAAATACATGAACACCTGCCCCAACGTGTCAGATTTGGAGTGAAAATTCTGAGCGGGACACTTCTCTGCGATGAATGCTCTCCCAAAAGCTTCACCTATACGGCTTATACTGAGTCGACGCATAGATTCGAGTACATGTATAGTACACATGAAAAATGTAGATTTCTATTTCCTAGATGGTAAGTTCAGCAAAAGGACTCCATCTTCAGTCTGTTCGTGCCATCTCACCACAAGGTTTCATCAAGATGTCTTGGTTGCTCAAATATCTTGACTTTGGCACATGGACGCGTCTGATTCCACATCCAGTGAAACGGCACTTGTCTCAACGCTCAAAGCTCCTTCAGCTCGCGAGGCAAAAGGAGGGTTGAGGAAAAAGCCTTTTCAAGCACCTTCCCATGGCACTGTGAATCCATGGTCTTTGGGGAAAGTTTGAGGCTGCTTTAGGTTGAGTGTTGAAGCAACTCTTCCCCTTCAGATTGAGTGTTGAAGCGGCGCTTCCCGGCAACCAAACGTTTGCGTTGACTACGTGCAATACACTCCCCACATTATATGCATTGAACACATTGTATCACAACATGCAGAAATACATAGATGCCTACATGCATTGATTGATTGATTGACTAATTGATTGATTGATTATTTGATTGATCGCCAGAAACTAGATAAGATCAGATAAGATAAGATGAGATAGGATAAGATAAGATAAGATAAGATAAGATAGATACAATGGATAAAACATGTATATATATATATATGTGTGTGTGCTTATAGAGAGAAATGGGTAGATACATCATAAATCAATATAAGATGAGGTAAGATGAAAGAACTTGACTAAACTAAGATAAGAGAAGATATTTAAACTAGACGGGACAAGATAGATGATATTGATAAGATAAGACAAGATAAGAGAAGATAAAATAATATACGATGAGATAAAATGAGATGAGATAAGATAAGTTGGATAGACAAACACATAGATAGACAAATAGATGAATGGATGATGGATGGATGGATGGATGGATGGATGGATGGATGGATGGATGGATGGATGGATCGATCCGTCCATAGATAGATAGATAGATAGATAGATAGATAGATAGGTAGATAGATAGATAGACGCATACATGCACATGGGAGTTTATCAAAATGATCGTCCCCATGTTGGGGTATGTGTGTCATGGGCATCTGGGATATTATTATGGGTGCATATTGCGGGTGTGCTTGAGGGGCATGTGTCGCACTGGTCGAATATAATATATCATTATACAGTCTATATTTGCGCTTTGGAGGCTTGTCAACAAAAATAGCCACATAGTACATACAATCTGTTCGGACGATATATTAGATGCAAATGCACAAATAACCTATTCACGAACGGAAAACACAAACGAAAGCCAGCACGTACTCTTTTAATGCTGGCACCATCTGAGTCCCCTCAAACCGATCTGTATTTAATTCAAATTTCTTCGCACAGAGTCTACTCTGACCCTCAGTCGCCTTTCGTGATAATGTCTGAGCGCAAATCTCAACATTCTACAGATTTTGGCTTCCAACTCCACGTGTCTGAGTATCAAAAAGACGATCTGTCGCTTACTGAAAGCTTCTGCATGGAAAATGTAGAATTGTCTATTCTAGATTCAGTATTCCTACAATTTCAATTCTTGCCATTGAAAACTTTTCCTTCCCTCCTTTCCATTACCCAAAGGTCCGGCTTGTCGCACCTCCGACTTCACCCATTTCTTCCCAAATTCATCGTGTGTCCCTCCTTGGCTCTCCAATGATCTCGGCTGAACTCGCACTTTCGCCTGGACAATGCATTGAAGGAGGAAATGCACGATGAAGTAAGTAGTCTCTACCAACAATTCAACGACGAAAGTTCGACTGTTTCAAAGTTCAAACATCAAGCGGTGCACAGTTTGCTTCGCAGAGTTGGTTTCCAAACAAATACTTTACAAAGAGGAATCATCAACATGAATGACAACGAGACACCTGCACTAGAAATGCCTGTCAAAACTTATCAAAAGCCTCTGCATGTCTCTGCAAGCAAAACCAGATCAAACACTGAATCCCTTCAGATCTCTTCAGATTGTAGGCTTTCTGGAACATCAAATAGATGGATGAGAACTGCCTAAATAATATGACTAAATCTAACCACAAATCAGCACCTATCTATACAGATCTCAGGACATATCTTATGACAGATCTTACGACATATCTAAGTACAGAAGATTAATGGTTTGATACCACGAAAGACTGATGCAAAGGGAAATGTGGCAGGGCCTTGGCAGCAGCTCTGCGCACCCTGGCTGATGAACACTGGTCTCAAAATCATCACATCCTCGTGACTCATGACACTTTTTTCACTACTCACTCACTCACTCACTGACTTAGTGATTCATTTCCTACTTTACTCCCTCACTCACTCACTCACTCTCTTATTTATTTACTGACTTGCTTACTCACTCACTCACTCACTCACTGACTTATTTACTTATTTATTTCCTTACTTGCCTACTCAATCATTCACTCACTGACTTATTTACTTATTTATTTCCTTACTTGCTTACTCACTCATTCACCCACTGACTTATTTACTTATTTATTTCCTTACTTCCTTACTCACTCATTCACTCACTGACCTATTTACTTTTTTTATTTCCTTACTTGCTTACTCACTCATTCACTCACTGACTTATTTACTTATTTATTTCCTTACTTGCTTACTCACTCATTCACTCACTGACTTATTTACTTATTTATTTCCTTACTTGCTTACTCACTCATTCACTCACTGACTTATTTACTTATTTATTTCCTTACTTGCTTACTCATTCATTCACTCACTGATTATTTACTTATTTATTTCCTTACTTGCTTACTCACTCATTCACTCACTGACCTATTTACTTTTTTATTTCCTTACTTGCTTACTCACTCATTCACTCACTGACTTATTTACTTTTTTATTTCCTTACTTGCTTACTCACTCATTCACTCACTGACTTATTTACTTACCTATTTCCTTACTTGCTTACTCACTCATTCACTCACTGACTTATTTACTTATTTATTTCCTTACTTGCTTACTCACTCATTCACTCACTGACTTAATTACTTTTCCTTACTTGCTTACTCACTCATTCACTCACTGACTTATTTACTTATTTATTTCCTTACTTGCTTACTCACTCATTCACCCACTGACTTATTTACTTATTTATTTCCTTACTTGCTTATTCACTCATTCACTCACTGACTTATTTACTTATTTATTTCCTTACCTGCTTACTCACTTACTCACTCACTGACTTATTTACTTATTTATTTCCTTACTTGCTTACTCACTCATTCACTCACTGACTTATTTACTTATTTCCTTACTTGCTTACTCACTCATTCACTCACTGACTTATTTACTTTTCCTTACTTGCTTACTCACTCATTCACTCACTGACTTATTTACTTTTCCTTACTTGCTTACTCACTCATTCACTCACTTACTTATTAACTTATTTATTTCCTTACTTGCTTACTCACCCATTCACTCACTGATTTATTTACCTATTTATTTCCTTACTTGCTTACTCACCCACTCACTCACTTACTTACTTATTTCTTTTTTCATTTACTTGCTTACTCACTCACTCACTTACTTTCTTATTTATTTACTCATTTATTTCCGTACTTGCTTACTCACTCATTCACTTACTTACTTGTTTACTTATTTATTTACTTACTTGCTCACTCGTTCATTCACTCACTCCCTTACTTACTTACTTGCTTTTTTATTTACTGACTTGCTTACTCACTTACTCACTCACTTTCTTTCTTATTTATTTACTTACTTGCTTACTCACTCATTCACTCACTTACAATTTTACTTATTTATTTCCTCACTTGCTTACTCACTCACTCACTCCCTTACTTATTTATTTCCTTACTTGCCTACTCACTCACTCACTCACTCACTCCCTTACTTATTTATTTACTTATTTATTTACTTATCTATTTACTTTTTTGCTTACTCACTCATTCACTCACTCACTTACTTACTTATTTATTTACGTACTTGCTTACTCACTCACTTACTTACTTATTTATTTACTTACTTGCCTACTCACTCACTGACTCACTCACTGACTTACTTATTTATTTACGTACTTGCTTACTCACTCACTCACTTACATATTTATTTACTTACTTGCTTACTCACTCACTGACTCACTTACTTACTTATTTATTTATTTCTTTATTTACTTATTTACTTACCCACTCACTCACTTACTTACTTATTTATCTACTTATTTCTCTACTTAATTGCTTCGTCACTCACTCACTTACTTACTTATTTACTTTTTTATTTACTTACTTGCTTACTCATGCATTCACTCACTCACTTACTTACTTATTGATTTACTTAATTCTATCTGGCATGGCTTTTGGCATTCTATCTGGCATAGCTTTTGGCATTGTATCTGGCATAGCTTCTGAAATTCTATCTGGCATGGTTTTTGGCATTCTATCTGGCATAGCTTTTGGCATTGTATCTGGCATAGCTTTTGGCATTCTATCTGGCATAGCTTTTGGCATTGTATCTGGCAAAGCTCTTTCTATTTGGCATGGCTTTTGGCATTCTATCTGGCATAGCTTCTGCCATTCTATCTGGCATGGCTTTTGGCATTCTATCTGGCATAGCTTCTGCCATTCTATCTGGCATGGCTTTTGGCATTCTATCTGGCATAGTTTTTGGCATTCCATCAGGCAAAGCTTTTGGCATTCCATCTGGCAAAACTTTTGGCATTCTATCTGGCATGGCTTTTGGCATTCTATCTGGCATAGCTTTTGGCATTCTATCTGGCAAAGCTTTTGGCATTCTATCTGGCAAAGTTTTTGGCATTCTCTCTGGCATAGTTTTTGGCATTCGATCTGGCATAGTTTTTGGCATTCTATCTGGCAGAGCTTTTGGCATTCTATCTGGCAAAGCTTTTGGCATTCTATCTGGCAGAGCTTTTGGCATTCTCTCTGGCATGGCTTGTGGCATTCTATCTGGCAAAGCTTTTGGCATTCTATCTGGCATAGCTTTTGGCATTCTATCTGGCAAAGCTTTTGGCATTCTATCTGGCAGAGCTTTTGACATTGTATCTGGCATGGCTTTTGGCATTCTATCTGGCGTAGCTTTTGGCATTCTATCTGGCATGGCTTTTGGCATTCTCTCTGGCAAAGCTTTTGGCATTCTATCTGGCATGGCTTTTGGCATTCTATCTGGCAAAGCTTTTGGCATTCTATCTGGCATGGCTTTTGGCATTCTCTCTGGCAAAGCTTTTGGCATTCTATCTGGCATGGCTTTTGGCATTCTATCTGGCAAAGCTTTTGGCATTCTATCTGGCATGGCTTTTGGCATTCTATCTGGCAAAGCTTTTGGCATTCTATCTGGCATAGCTTTTGGCAATCTACCTGGCAAAGCTTTTGACATTCTATCTGGCATAGCTTCTGGCATTCTACCTGGCATAGTTTCCGGCATTCTTTCTGGCATAGTTTCTGGCATTGTATCTGGCATAGCTTTTGGCAGTCTATCTGGCAGAGCTTTTGACATTCTATCTGGCATGGCTTTTGGCATTCTATCTGGCATAGCTTTTGGCATTCTATCTGGCATAGCTTTTGGCATTCTATCTGGCAAAGCTTTTGGCATTCTATCTGGCGTAGCTTTTGGCATTCTATCTGGCATAGCTTTTGGCATTCTATCTGGCAAAGCTTTTGACATTCTATATGGGATAGTTTTTGGCGTTCTTTCTGGAATAGCTTCTGGCATTCTATCTGCTATAGCTTTTGGCAGTCTATCTGGCATAGCTTTTGGCATTCCATCTGGCATAGCTTTTGGCATTCTATCTGGCAAAGCTTTTGACATTCTATCTGGCATAGCTTTTGGAATTCTAGCTGGCATAGCTTTTGGCATTCTATCTGGCAAAGCTTTTGGCATTCTATCTGGCATAGCTTTTGGCATTCTATCTGGCATGGTTTTTGGCATTCTCTCTGGCATAGTTTTTGGCATTCGATCTGGCATAGTTTCTGGCATTCTATCTGGCATAGCTTTTGGCATTCTATCTGGCAAAGCTTTTGGCATTGTATCTGGCAAAGCTTTTGGCATTCTATCTGGCAAAGCTTTTGGCATTCGATCTGGTATAGCTTCTGACATTCTATCTGGCATGGCTTTTGGCAAATCATTTGGCATAGCTCTCTCTATTTGGCATGGCTTTTGGCAGGGGCGTTGAGGTCCGGCAGCGAACACTGCGCGTGGATGGTCGTGGTTGAATTCCGGCAGCGAACACTGGGCGTGGATGGTGGTGGTGGAGGTCCGGCAGCGAACACTGGGCGTGGATGGTGGTGGTTGAGGTCCGGCAGCGAACAGTGGGCGTGGATGGTGGTTGTTGAAGTCCGGCAGCGAACACTGGGCGTGGATGGTGGTGGTTGAGGTCCGGCAGCGAACACTGGGCGTGGATGGTCGTGGTTGAGGTCCGGGAGCGAACGCTGGGCGTGGATGGTCGTGGTTGAATTCCGGGAGCGAACACCGGGCGTGGATAAGAAATGCACCCGTCCCAAGTGACTCTCCTGGCAACTCTTTTGGACAAATCTCTAGCGCGCTAACAGTCTCATGTGCAAGTTTGGCGGGAATACCTACACAGATTCTGTAAATATGACGAATTGAGCAACAAATTGCCCAGTTCCTGTTTTCTCTTGCCCCCAAAACACATCTTGAATCATCTTGACATTCTGTACACATTCTTTATATTCACCTCCAAACGTGCCTGGCCTCCAGGGCGAATCTTGTCGCATCGATTTTTCGGTCCATGTCCTTTCACAGAAAGCGGACATCGACTGAATCAGTGTCCATCGATGGTTTTCCATGGTTTTCCAAACGGCTTCCCAAACGCGTGTTCAATGCCACGCCAACGAGCATCCAATTTGGGCAGACTGTTTGGCATCTTTTTCCAAACGCCTCGAAATAATTTTCCGTGTGAAATGTGTAAATATCAACTTCACTAATGTCAATATGTGCCGAACACTTCCTTCAACATGCCCGGCATCACAGGAGTCCTGTTGCTGTCTTTGCATCTCCTGCAGATCATGTCTTTGAAAAAGGTGTGCTGTCTGGGGTCTAATGTGAGATAAGACAGCTTGCGGAAAACATTTTCAAACCAAGCTGCATTCTCTTTTGGGTAATTAAGTCATCTGGCCAAATTCGAATGTTTGACCATTCAAACAATATACATTTCCTTGCGCTACTACAGGCCCATGTCCTTTCACAAAAAGCGGACATCGACTGAATCAGTGTTCGGACTTGGTCATACTTACGGGTCACTACCTGGACCTACAGCATCATCAAGAATGATGGTCAGCACTCAGCAGGATATTGTTCGCCAAATGCTAAAAACAACTGAAGTGATGGAGCAAACAAGTAATTCTGTTTGATTTCCAAGCTCATCAGTGATGCTAATCCATGCTAATCCTAAATCTGGCTTTGGCATACAATACATTGTGCGCCTGGTGATGGAACTACCTACACAAAGAGGTCAATGCGGAATATCTCTTCACACAGCAAGGGGAACGTAAAATAATGTAAATATTGAGCCATTCTTTGATCATCTTTGAGATGTTCGCAACAGATCCAGGGCGGCGAGCGATTCACAAACTGAGGATGACTGAGGTATCTCTTGGTCCCAAATGAGTACTGTATATATGCATTTTGAGGGGAATCTTGTCCCATTTAAGATCTCCACAAGTAAATGCAAAATACTTTTGACACGTGGCTGGGGGTTGACCCTGTGCTCCCTAAGTATCCAAAGATGAACAATTGCGCAGCTCCTTCAGTGCAATTGTTTGGCTTTGAAGCCAACACATCAACTGCATTCAACTGCCATTTTCGATTGTTGGCACATGGCGATGTGCCGCGGCCCGCCCCCACCGGCGCCGTGCCGTGCGCGTGTTGGCGCCTTTGAAGCAGGACTCCCCAGCTGCCAGCTTCGACATTTGCTCCTTGCCAGGTGAAGTACTGACCTATGATGGAAGGGAGAGAAGGCATACAAAACAAAGGCCACGAAAGCCAGAGATGTCTGGAGTCTATAGTTATTAGAGCCTAACAGAATTCTATAACCCCAAAAAATTGAAATTACTGAGGAAATCATCTATCTATCCTATCTATCTATCTATCTATCTACTTACCTAGCTATCTATATCTATCTATCTATCTACTTACCTAGCTATCTATATCTATCTATCTATCTATCTATCTATCTATCTATCTATCTCTCTCTATCTGTCTATCTATCTAGCTATCTATCTATATATCTATCTCTCTCTCTATCTGTCTATCTATCTATCTATCTATGTGTCTATCTATCTATCTATCTATCTATCTATCTATCTATCTATCTATCTACATATGTGTATAGACACATGTAGAAGACCAATAATAAGAGACTAGATATGTCTAGTCCTCCCCTTGGTACGTGTATGTACTTGCGCCACTGAGGATTTACCAGACCTAACGAGGGTCAATCAATGCAGAAAACAAATCGAAAACAATGAAAGCAATTCTTGTCGCAACACCGAGGCAACAGGTTGTGGCGTCATTGCCTCGTGCGTACTCATGAGCTCTTGCGATATGAGCATGTTGTACAATAAAGATTGCAAGAGCCGCTAGAGGAAAGTGACAATCATGGCTAATATGTTCTAAAAAAGTGCAATCATAAGGGTCATGAGAGCACCGATAACAATGAATCGAGGACAATCAGGTCAAAAGTAAACGCACCTAATCGCACCTAAATCCCACGTTTGATTTTCTCTCTCACGTGATAGTTGTGATAGTGCTTTGCGATGGACAATATTACTTACACCGCAGGGTAGTGAAACCCCATGAATCGAAAGACTTTCTGCAATCACTCAAGTTACACTTTCTATCAATCATAGGAGTCAAGTTACACTACTCAAATGACTCGTTCACAAAGGGCCGAGCCTCCAGAATCGCTATACTCCCCGAGGCAGAAAAGTTCGAATGAATGAATTCCGGTTTCTATGCCGCAGGAGTCTGTGTCTTCGTTTAACTTAGTTTTCAGTTTAAGTATATATAAATATGTTTACACAAAAATAAAAACATATATATATATATCTAAATAAACAAATATCTAAATATCAATAAATATATACCTTGACCAACCAGAACCTTTAAAAATAAAGGGTTCACTCTGAAACACGATGTTTCGAATGCAAACCCGATGTTTGCCAAAACTGGGTTTCTCAGCCTGCTGCACCTGAGATGTTGCAAGCTTGCCGCTGCCATTTCTTTCAAACACTTCGGCGTCCTGTGTGAATTTGTTGATCCTTGGCGTTATCTGGCAAGTCTCGGGGATGAAAATAGCATTCAGGCTTGAAGTGTTTAAGGTGAAGCATGTCATCACCAATATGGATCACTTATAACTGTTATGTCAACCATCCGCATTGCCCAGTGGACGTACCAAGAACTTTGCCTTGATAAAGTGAGCATAAGTACTTTGCATGTACCTATCCATAATTCTATGAAGCACCGGCCGTTGGGCGGTGACTCTTCGGGCAAGTCTGCTAGGCCTACCTATGAAGTCCTCTGAAACCTGGCAGCTTTTAGCCAGAGGATTGAGATAGGAAATGTTTTTGTGGTGAGCCTGGTTGAGCTCAACCATAAAATGCTGCAAGCAATGAATTTTCGGCTGGAACATGAAGAGGCAACGCCCTGAGGTTTGTGACAACGTTGCTAACTGAGCGTAGCGCGGCAAGAATTAAAACCCCATTTCAGACCCCAGCCTACAATCACTTGGTGATAGCCACAAGCCAGATGCGTAAAGGTGCCTGGCACACTTTTGAATAGCAAAACATGCCTCCTTTGCCAAACAAAGCAATGGCTCATGATCAAAGCTGTTGCACTGAAATTTGTTCTCGATGTACTCCATAAGCACTGTGCTCAGCGAACCCTTATGCCAGGATCCAAGCGGAAACGTAGTTGTTTTTCCCAGGATAACAACTCTTTGGTGATCTTGGAAGTATGGGCTCTCCGATGATTGAGGCCACACCATCTCTTGTAGTCAGCAGAAAGGGCAGCAAAACGATCATCAACGGAACCGTGTGGCTCTTCACAAGACAGCAAGGCCAGCACAGATGACGTGAAAAGTTTCAGCACCCCCAGGTGCATGGTATGGAACCAGTCAAAGCTCCATATGGCCGGCGATTTTCCATGCTCGTGCAGGATGTGTTGTACAAAACAAGGTTCTTCACTGAAAGGTGTCTCCGTAAACAAAGTTGAGATCCAACCGGGCCTACGCGTTTCCAATTGCTCCCATTGAACAGTAGGTTTACCAGCACAACACAAATGGCACAGTCCTCCTGGAGGGTTCCGGATCACAGCTCGTTTTTGAACGTTGTTGAAAGACCTCGTAAACTGACCGCTTTTGTGTAACCACGGCCAGTCCCCAACTATGCTGATGACCACTCCCCAGTAGTGACCGCCATCATTGTCAGAGAAACCTGTCTCCCACATGAAGCGGGCTTCCTCTGCCATGGCTTCCATGAAGAGGTCCCAAGCACCACCCTCATCCTGGTAATCTCTTTTCCGCATGGTCCCAAACAAAAAGCGGTTGGTAAAGCTATGGCCAGAAAAATTGCATTCCATTTTTGTCCAGTCCACAGTTTTCCGTTTTCGAAGCCCGAACCCAATCAATGAGTAGAAAGAGCAAACGAAATGGGCAGCATGCTTCCGTCCCCGCCCCTCGTCCGCGTGGTACACCAGAGGTACGGTTTTGCCCAACTGCAAGATTCCTTCTTCTTCCTTTTGAAACACCGCATGGTTCGGGCACATGCCCCGAAAATGTCTCCAAAATGAACTCAGGATAGCTCTTTCCCGATCAGCTTGAGGTTTTCGCAGTCCATGGAAAATATGCATGCAAGAATTGCGAATGAAAAAAGCAAACCAGTCCCTGATCCTTAAGATAGGAATGTCAGGGCGATCTTTCAAATGCTCCCGGGGCACTTGGATGGACAATTGAAACTTGTCTACCAAGACTCTGCGACAATCCCTTTCTGGATTTGAAATGCTGCAGCGGGCTATGTCTAGCAACCCCCCCGACTTCTCAGCTATCACTGGCCCAACGTCAGCAACAAAGTCACGGGCCGAGGAGATAGCCGAGGTGCACGAAGCCTAGGCCGACCGCAAAGCGTAAGGTATTGCATGCAATATTTGCACGCAAGCACATTGGTGATATTGGCTTTGTTTTGATTTAGTGGAAAAGAATTTAAAGAATTCAAATTCATCTGTTTGATTGTATTTGATGGATGGAATGTACCATCAGGTGGCACAAGAACACACACACTGACACGAGCACAGAGGCAGCTGCAAAAGTTTTTGTTTTTTTTACTCGTTTGTTCACGGCTGGTACAACTGAGTGTGTTTGTACAACGTAGTATGAATCTATTTCCCACGAGATCTAACTGATCTATTCTGGGGAATATGCAACGGGGGCACAGGAGGCGGAAACTTCATAGATCTGTACACAACATACGTGCTGCACTCACTCTCATCATCTAAGGACTGCGATGCCATCATCACAGTGTCTCCTCCAGCTCTGATGTTTTGGCAGCCAGACTTACCTGGGAAAGGGCCGGGCATGAAAGAGGGATGTGTTTGTAAACCGAGCATGTACACCATGTAGGCCGGCCCACGGGTTGAACTTTGGGTTGGTAAGGGTTGGCTAACTATTTTTTTGGCCAAGGTGCCCCTATGGAGATCAATAAGCGCTGCTTCTAGCATTGCAGGTCCACATGGTTCATGTGATTGGTATAGAACCAGCATGGAAGACCATTTGTTTGCACGATCAAACTTGTAGCCGTAGAGCTCGTTGTGCCAGCGCCAACGCGGGGAATGGGTGTATCCTATCTTATAGATGCATGGCCACTGCTTGTTGATCAATGTCGACATTGCACGTTTGGCGTGTTGTAAGACAACACCCGCTGAACTGCCAGCTGGAGGAAGTTTGTATTCCAAAAAAATATCATCTTCACTTGGGATCTCAGGAATGAGGAATGGTAGTGAACCCTGCGATGGTGAGCTAGGCGTTGATGACATTGGTGCATCCCCCATCGAAGTTGATGTGTCCGTATGGTCCATGTTCTCCCCATCATTTCCAGCAAGATCCAAAGACTCGCGCTCAGGCATGCCGAAACATTGGGAATGGTTTCTTGGCCATGGAAACGGTCTCAACTCATCCTGGGATAGCGAAAGGATTTCCAGCAAGATCCAAAGACTCGCGCTCAGGCATGCCGAAACATTGGGAATGGTTTCTTGGCCATGGAAACGGTCTCAACTCATCCTGGGATAGCGAAAGGATTGGAACCATTGCTACGAGGTGCTACAAGAACGTTACACTGGTTACCTCCCCCCCCAAAAAAAACAAACACAAAATAAATTCATATAATCATATTACAAGCTTATTCAACACATTAAGTTGTGATTCATCTATCATAGCCGCCGACTGGAACAATAGAAAAACCAAAAACAATCGCCAAGACTCTGTGCGATGGCAAGTAAGTAGGTCCAAGAGTTCATCATATGGATTTTCACCGCTCATGTTTAACAACACGGCTGAACGTCCAACTTCGTTGAATTCTAGTGGCCAAGCTTGAACAGGAAATGGTGTCGCGTGAGAAGCAACGGTTTCTGATTTCAGGTTGCAGAAACCCCACCCACCATTGAGCTCCGAACACCATCGCCTATCCTTTGGGCGAAGCCACGCACCGTTTGCCCCGGCTTGGGACCTGGCCGTGGCAGGCAATGTAAAAACGGTCCATCGTCGTTCTTTTTTTTCCCCACGCCCGCCTGTCGTTCAACATCCCCTTCCAAGTTTCCAAGATTGAAGGTTCAACCAAGTGCTAAGGTTGACTTTGACAAATTGATTGCTGTCATTGCACAACAATCTGAAACCCAACATGGGAGCGCGGCGTGTTCATTGGCCAGGACGTGTGAACTATGATTGATCAGTCATAAAGTGTTTTTCAAAAACATCAGAACCAAACAAACAACATCGAAGTTTAGAATTTTAGAAGCTGCAGGAGGTCAATAGAAATCATCATCGTCAGAGGCAACACGCTGTCTCCCAAAGCACCATCTGGTATTCTACCAGCCAAAATATCTAAGCCTTATCTTTCTTGGCTTTTTTGGCACGGCGCTTGGGGGTTGGTTCAGCTTCAGCATTCGCTTCTTGAGCGGGAGACTTACGCTTCTTCGGTTGCTTAGGCTCAGCCGACTCTTCTTTGTTCTTCTTCTCGAAGAATCGTTTCTGACTCCTGTCGAGCATGATGAGTGGAAGATTTCAATGACTTCAACATTCGTGTGAGCATATCATCAGCCAATATTGAAATTCAAATATTATCGATGAAAACTAAGAAGTTAAGCATTATAAAGTTCAAAGGAATGCTGCTAAATAGCAGAAAAAAAAGCTCACCAATGCGGATATCAAACGTTTTCAGCCGCACCGTGAATGAATTTCAGATATAGCCAATATTGGATTCAACTGATTGTAGCCGAGTCACCGTACATGCATGTTTCCCTCATGTTTTGTGTCATGGTTCTGATCTTAGCCTGCCAGATCCAAAACTGAAGCAGTATCCCTCCTAATCTTGATCTCTGCCGCCGCCGCTTTTGAACACCTTACAATCACATGGATCTAATTGTCTTAGAGTTGGAGGTGCTGATGGGGATAGCTGCTAGAGTAACTGCATGATCAATCACACTATCTGAGATGGTTGGGCTCCGCACGTTTGAGTTGCGATCTTAATCTTCGCCTCTGCATCAGTGTAAAACCTAAGTTGAAACGAGGGGCAGCACAAGGTATATGGACTATATAGATTATATCCAAACTTTTCAAAACCTGTAGGAATTACTGAAGCATATCAGGTTTTGCAAATGCTGTTAAGTAACGTTTCGGTGAAGAATCCATGAGCCTCTCCATTGGTCCATACCTCCTGACAGTTGTCAAAAGCCTTGTCCAAATTCGCAATCTCATCTTTCAGCGTGCGGATGGACCTAGGCAGATTGCGAGGAATGAGAGCTATAATTTTGCTGCGTTCTTCATGGCCATTATGTTGCGCCTGCTGGAAACTTGATTGCAAAGATTAAACCCTGAGGAAGAAACGTTTGGGCAGCGTCATCATCTCCATAGTCGGTGTTGAGCTGTTTGACCAGGGATCGTAGCTTACCGCTTTTGACCAGCAAGGAATCCAAGAACTTCTTGAACTTGGTTTTTGTCTAGCAGGTGCAAATCAGCCAGTCAACAACATTGAATCAAACAATTGTCTTGTTTTGATTTGCTTGGCTCCTAGCCCAACCTCTCGAGTTCAACATTGATATCAACCAAGAATTAAGTAGCATACATCAGCAACAGCATGCATGCATGATCATATTTGCTCGGCCTGTCCATACTTCGATTCCGGAGACTGTTCGGGAGGGGGGCCGTTCGCGGACTCGTTTCGCTTGACTTGAAGATCCAGCTGTTTGAACTTTTCACCACCAAGATCAAAGGAAGGGTCCTTGTCAGCCTGGGACAAGATGAACAATACATGCCAGTGCATGATTGATGTTGGGACGGCCATGTATGTGTAATTTGCAAACATTCAAATTTAACATAGTTCATTGATTATCAGGCCTGCTGCTTCTTTTCGTGGATCTCTTCATAGGACAACTCTTCAGAGCGTTTACCAACTTCTCTAGTCACCGCCCAGAATTCCTCACTGCCATCATATCGGTTTTGCCTCGATGCAAGTGAAGATCAGAAAATAAATATCTCACAACTCACCGCATGAATGGCTAATGAGACTTGACATATGAAGTTCGTGACGAACAACACCTCATCGAAGTTCAAATTAAGATTCAAATATCTTTTGAACGCTGGAAAGATACCAAGGAATCAACATGTTATTTGACTATTGCCTCAACCTGCGAACGATCTCAGCCTGTAGTGGGTTTCGCCTTTGCTCTTGCAGTGCTGGATCGCTCCTTGAATTTTCGCCCTAAGTGTTCAGTGGTTGCATGGATGACATGTGGAGAAGCAAGCTAAAGTGATCGGTGGTCGATGCGTTCATCATGTGTTTTTGCCACTAATTGGTTTTGATGAAAACAACTGAGACATGGGCGCAGACCATTTCAGCTCACTCTTTAGCTCTTCTTCACTGTACCAGCCCTCTGCCACAGTTAGTTTGAGTCGTTGTTTTTTAGCCACCACCACCTTCAGCTCATTGACAAACTTCTCCTGGTTACAAATGCTGCTCTAACTTGTGATGACTGATATCATGTGCATGTATCATACTTACTGTTCACAATCATATGTTAACAAATGCATCGTTTAAACTCGACGCAGTGTATCCTGGTCGAAATTGTGCAGCACCATTAAGTCTGCCATTTCGTTCTTGTTTCCACTCGCCCATTGTTGCTTGACAAGTTCTGGGGCTTCCCGATCGGATCTTCTCGACTTTGGCTTTACCCACCGAAGTAGCCTCGCTCGGGCTGCATTCCGCAGTTTGACCTGCAGGTGTTCAGCCAGGAATATGATAGATGGATTGGGTGATTCACCCACGACCTAAGACCACAGCTACCACCCTAAGAAAGACCATGGGTTGTTTCCTTGAGGTATCATGGTTTAAAAAAATACATCTATATATGTCATTTACAATTACTTTCAACCTGATGAACAAAGACATGAACAGTTTCATGATGCCCTGACAAGCCTTGCGGGACACAGCTGCACTAGGATCAACGCCAGAATCATCAGCGGGCAGCGCTTGCTTTGCAACTGGTTCCTTGGCCTCAACGATTGCGTCTGACGGAGCATTGGGTGGCGCAGTGATCAGTGAACGAGCTGGATCAACTTGGCTGGTTTTGTCAACAGTCTTCGAGTCAGCATCTAAACCAACAGCGGTTTCAGATCGACAGGGAGTTGCCACTGGGACCACTGAAGGTGGAGTGTCAACCTGGGCCGATGTGGACAACAAGATTCTGCATGAGTTAATTCATACTGATTTGCAATTGTACTGTTCCGATTTTATATGGAAGGATCTCCAAGTATATATTCGTTGATATCTTTCTCTTGCCAGCCTGGCTCTTGAAGTTGCACTGGAGCTCTTCTTCAGAAGCCTGGGCTATTGAAAACCAAACTTTGCTTCAGAATGGAGGAATGTTTGGACGCACCATGTTGGAACCAAGGAAATCTAGGAATCATATTGGAACCGTTGTGAATTAAACATTGTTAAAACATGTTAAAACAAAACCCAGATCTATAGCAGTTATAGATTTCCAGAATACTCCTTGACCTCAACAACCACCACTTTAAAGCTTGTACAACTCTAAGTTCCAATCACTCTCAGGGATAGAACTTCAACTAGCTGAGAATCCAGCTGGAATAGTGTCTGCATCTGCAAAGGCGGCAGGACTCGCAGCCTCAAGAAATATGATGGATATAGTTTTGAAGACAAAGGGCTTTGTAGATCTAATTTGGGGTTCTGGCGATGGATGTATCAGCAATGCTCGGTGATGGCTGTTCTGCGACGTGTGGTTCAGCTTCAAGTCGCGCCTCGATTTCCTGGGGCGGGGTGCAAAGGCCAGTTAGTCACAACCCCCGAAAAATATCTTACACTGGTTTCAAAAGCAACATGTTCCAAAGTTGCAAGCCTCTAATTCCGCTTCAAGATCTTGCTCTATCTGCCATTGCTCAAGAAACTCAACGCCCTCATGTAGGGTGGCGCAGCTTGTCCCCAGCGTCGCTTGGGAAGACATGTTCAAAGTTCGTATGAACCAGTCCCTAAATCAAAACCACCTTGAACCACGGGCAGTGTTCATATATGTTCGAAGTTTCATCCATAATCAGCGCTGGATTCTGTTTCTGCAGGCAGCATGGTGGATAACTTGCCATCAGCATAGTTCGTTGGGGTAGAACAAAATGTTAAGCTGTCAGGAGGTTCGATTTGTTCAGCGCGAGAGTAGATCGAGGTCAATTAAATGAATTTCACCACAGTGGAAGGCCAACTGTGATGATTCGATGCCAGCAAAAGCTCTAAAACTGAATCAAAAAATGCTTTTCGGGACTGCCCCAAACCCATAAAATTTTTATGGGTTTGTACGGGTTAAATATGGGTTACGTACGGGTTACGTACGGGTTTGGAAAACCCGATGTTTCGGCAAAACCCGATGTTTCTCACCAAATTATACGGGTTTGTACGGGTTAAATATGGGTTACGTACGGGTTACGTACGGGTTTGTAGCAAACCCTTTATTTTTTCAGAAAAAAGCAGTAAAAACTTAGGTTGACCCGAATGAAATCAAATAATGTGTTTAAAAATGTTCAAATGTCCTTTACCAGACCGTATGTGCTGATCAGTCCCGAAAAACACTAATTCAGTTTGCTGGGAATCAGGCTTTGCCATTCAGCAGGGATTTTCAATCTCCTGCTAGCCCGAAGATAATTAAACACATCGCTCAAACCCGCATGCCTCCACACACTTGGGTCTGCCATGTCAAAATGGCGGAAAATATCAACCGCCCTTGGAACATCCTTTGGCACCTGAGGTTGCCCCTGGCAAGTTTGCTTCATCTCCTCCATCAAGTCGCACACTTCACGTGCGAAAGGCACTGGATAGATCCTGAGCAGTGCGCGCAGTAGATGAAAGGATGGTTGGTATTGGATTTTCATGGTCAAACCGCATGACCGGTCACTGTATTGACTGAGAAAGCCGATGCTTGGGAAACCATATCATTAAACATCATTAAACTATTTGTTCAACATAAAAGCAAAATATTTATGTTACATGTTCAACATCATCGAGTAACTCAGTGTCACGAAGGCTTTTCGTTCCTTTGTAACGCTTCTTGCCAGACTTATCGATGTAGCGCTCGGCAGTTTCAATCTTCTTGCCGCTCTTTGGTTTCCAACCTTGAAGTTTTCCTTTGTCTATGCGTTTGATAACTCGAGAATTGGAATACGCATAGTGGCGCTTGGGCGTACATGACTGGTAGTGTCCCATCCACCATTGAACTTGCTGCACCTAGGAGCCAGCAAACCATCATGAATTGCAACAAACCAGAACCACATACCCAGTGTCCGTTTGTATAGTCAGGCAACACATCCACTCTCAGCAAACAAATTGAACAACTGCAAAATCTTGGAAACCCCCGACCCAGTCAAATGAAACTTGTTGAGGGTAACCTTGAGCTGCTAGAAAATTGGGTAACCTTTTTGCTGGAAAGTGTTTTGATGAGAATGATGAGATACCTTTAATATAGATTCTAAAGTCAGCATCAAAATGTTGTAGTGAAGTACCCGATGTATGGTTTGGTCAACAAACTGAGTGTTTCAACCAGTGATTATAGTATTTCAGTTTGTCCAAACAAGTGTTGCAGTAGGCTCCCCACTGCATAGCATCCTCCGCAGTGAAATACTCGGTCGAGAACATGCCTGAAAGATGGATAATACCCTGCGAGTGAGCCTGAAGGCTGTTCCAACGACCATACGCCTCCCAGCACAGTCGCTAGAACAATGAGGAGACAGGTCCTGCATGATCAGATTGAGTTTTGGTGGATAACATTGTGTGGCATATACGTCGGCATATGATATGTGAACCATATAGTATTAATATCAACATTTAATAAATCAAAGGGATCCCAAACTCTGGTAGCAACCCTGTCCTTTCCATCAGCATGTTAGCCGTAATCACTGATGTGTATTCTTCGAATCCACATGGTGTGCAGGGGGACCGGCATGAAGTCCCGATGTTCATCTTGGAGAACGATGCGCACTTCAGGCCGAAGTGGCAACCAAAGTCGTTGGGTTTGGTGCGCAACATGAACAAGATGGCGAGCCTTAGTGGCCCCGGGTGTTGATTTATTGGTCAAATGATTGATTACTTCATTTTTTGATTACCTTCAAAAGGTTCAAAACAAAATACGAGGGACACCCGTATGAAAGCCTAGATTTCTGACCCATCTTGGAAACAATAATAACCAATTCGATCTATATTAATGGTTGTCCCGAAACCTCAGTCCATGGCACTTCAAACAATCGTTGTAGGATACATGAACCAGGGCCTAGGAAGTAGCATCATAATAATTTAATTGACTATGGGGATTGATCATAAACCATATAACAAATGAAATTCAACAGGGCTGATCATCAAATTGTTTCACGCTAAGAAACGCAAACCCTGAAGGATGGCACAAGTTCATAAAATTGGATCGCCGGTTGGGTTGTTGGTCGTGGTCCATTAGATCGAAGCGAGCTGAAGAGTATCGAGCGAGGACCATCATGCGGGTCAAATTACCCGTGCCTGCGAAGTACTCCAGCCAGACACCAGGATTTCCTAGGATGAAGGCTTCAAGCATGTTCTGAGGAGGCCTAGTGAAGTAACCAATCTATATAGGTGGCATTGACTCTGTCCTGTGGAATCGAAAAAGTCCACAAAAGTAAGAGCACGATCAGAACAAACTCCTCCAGGGGAACATGAAAGTGATGTGTTGAATTGCTGGTAGTAAAAATACATATCAACAATGACATGATGTACTTTAATCAAAGCTAGCCTCTATACAGTATAAAGAGTACTATATACATCGATCAATGTACAATTTAAAAAGCATTATAGTTGGATGTCTCCTTTGGAACACGGTAGCGGTGAAGGCGCCACAGTAGCGCATCAAGGTCGGGCATGGCAGCAATCTTTCCAAGTGAGTTGGGTTTCAAATCATATACGCACCACAAGCTATCACTGAGAAGGCTGGTCTATATAGTTGAACATGTACAGGTGCAATGTGCTGGCACCAACGTGTCATTCTGAATGAGCCGTCATTCTGAAGCGATCAAACTGAAAATGATGTGCCCCAATCATCGACAGTGCAGCTGTAAGGAAGGGATCGAATGTTTGAACTCAAATCACATGTTCCTCATCATCACGGTTGAGTTTCCATCCTTTTTGATTGCAAGAGCTCGACAAAAAATGTATCAAACATGCTGGCTTCACGTTTCCGTTTCAATCCTTCCACACGGACCTGCCACAGGTTGTTGCGCCTCTTGAGATTTCTCCACGAGCCCGACCTCAAGGACCGGCTTGGCTGAGTGGACCGTGGCATGCCAATCAATGTGGTGGATATGGTTTTGAAAGACCTTTGATAACCTCCGTTTCTAAAAGCAATAATCAACATTGCAGATCATTGCAGATCATTACAAGTACCCATTGTGGAAAAGAAATCCTCCAGATGATAAGATTTTTGCAAGCTTGCAATCCCAGCGCGCAATTCACTCGGCAACTTTTCCTTGAGCGCAAGAGAGCTCGATGTAGTTCTATAGAGACGCAATTAGCTGGCACTGCGGCACTGTGCTTTTGGATGAAGGTCGCCAAAACAGCTTCGCATACTTTGTTTGATTGTAAAGTGGTTCAAATGAAAACCAATGGCTGGTCAGATCGTGTTGGCAGCATTGCAATGCCCAGCGACTACCCAGCACTATTGACGAAGTTGGGTTCAAATCAAACTGGTGTAACGATTTCACGTGCCAACTGATCCCGCTCCCCAACACACAAGGCCATCCATTTGGACAACAATCAGTTTTATATTGCGCTAGTAACGTTGATTGTTTATATGATAAATCTTGGAGAGAGAACACCCCCTTCGATCTGACAGTAGTCTACAGTGTGCGCTCCCGGCAAGATGTTTGGCACCTTGCTCCACCCGGCACACAGTTAGAAAGTTCAGTCGACTATGGGGTATCTCAATCCTTCTCAACTTGAGGGGTTCACGAAGCACCTAGCCCAGAATGGAAAATATTGATAGCATCAGAGGTGATCTCTTTCAGCTGGGTACACATGGTGGTCACCTCGGTCATTCGAATCACCTCAGCATCCACTTTCTTGTCATCATCCTTCGCCCTCACCTCGTCCACGAAGCGTGCCTGAGCTCATGTTGGGCATCAACATGTACGCTTATAGCTAAACCTGTAAGCCTGATAAATCACTCGTGCAATCATGGCCAAGTCATATATGTTGCACATGTGTAAACCATATTGCATGCAAGGTACCAACATTTCCGCACCCTTTAGTGACCCGATCAGCCGGAAGATGTGGGGGACATCGGTGTTTGAATGGCGAAAGTAAGCAAAGTCTTTCTTGGCAACACGGCAGGTGAGCCCTACTGCAGGTCGCTGATGGTAAACGTTCATTCTGCATGATTTCATGTCGTTCAACCTGCCTCTCATTACATATTGCGCATCCTCCGCAGACATGCCTTTGAACCCCTTGAGGAACAACACAATCTCTTCCACCCTTCCTTGCTTGGAATTGGGCAGAACTTCAGACTGCACAAGCGGCTGATCCTGTGTTGGAGCTGCTGTGTCTGGGGGCTGAACCACTTGACTTTGTTTGCTCTTTTGTTTGACGCTTTGCCTCCCTTTCCTCTTGTGCCTTTCTCCTTGCCTTTGCTAACGTCATGGCGCCACCTTCTTTGGCTTCTTCACCCTTCCTCTTTCTCCTGCTTGCTGGATCTGTTACCTCCTCCTTGTTTTCTTTTTCCTTCTTCCTGCTGGCCCTTGATTTGTCATTGGCTCCCTTGGCATCAGCACTGTTCTCCAACTCATAAATGCTGCATTGTTTCTCATGATACACAGCGCTATCCCATGCCCATTGTGGATACTCATCCCAATTGTCAGCATAGTTGAAGGTCCAGGCCTCTTCAGTACCCCATGCTGCCCACTCATCCTCTGTGTATCCATAAATCTTCCTTGTGCTCTTGGATGTTTTTTGCTTCGGTTGCTCTGCTTCCGTTGGAACACCATCTTTTTTTTTTTTGGTTGCCTTTCTGCTTTTGGTTCATTGCCTCGTCCCCGACCCCGCCCTCGGCCTCTGCCCCTCCCACGGTTGCTGGCTGGGGGAGATTCATGGTTTTCATCAGCGCCATCTTCAGCAGTAGTTTTGTTGGAACCCTTCATATTCAATTGGTCCTGTCTTGTAGTCTTTGCGCTTGAAGGCTTTTCCTGCCACCAAAAAGAAATATGTTTAAAGCGATTGTGTGACAAATGTAGATCTCGACTGAAATGTGAAACAATATCAAAACTGGTGTTGCAAAGAATTACAAATATAGACATGTCGATGCTGACAAATCCTTCCCACACCCTTGCCCGCCTCTTGGTCACTCTCTGTGAATTGGTCTGTCTGTTGACAATTGCCATTGGCTTCTGTCTGTTGATTTTCAGGGATCTGAGGAGTCTGAAGATTGTCCTTGTGTTCTTCGGCTGCTTTCTCTTCCGTCTTGTCAGGATGCTCTGTTGGATGCTCTGTTGGATGCTCTGTTGGATGCTCTGTTGGATGCTCTGCTGGATGCTCTGCTGAATGCTCCGGTGCTTTGTTCGCTTTTTCTTGGAACTTTGTTCGCTTTGCTTCTGCTGAATGCTCTGGTGATATCACGTTTTCTCTGTGCGGGGGCGTATCCAGCAATTCCACATCAAGGCATTGTGTCTCAATCTTATCTGGTGACACCAAGCTTGATGAAGGCCCCCCATGTCCTGCGCAAATGATGCCGGATTGAAATATGAATGAACAGTCTTGGTTGTACTTTCATGCAGTGTAATGTCATGCGTGCATAAGTGTGTGTGTGTACCTCACGCTCCATGAACGCACATCTCCTCCTGAATCACCCGAAGATGATTTCGCTTTGGCTTCACTCGCTGCAGCACTGGCTCGGGATCTTGCTGCTCTCAACCTTGGGGCCGGTGACTGATGTTTTTTGATGGTGAATATGTCAAAGATTGAGAGTGTGAATATGATTGATGATGGACGTTCAGTACTGCAAAATCATAGGCAAACAAAAATTGTAATCTTATGTGCATGGCAGAGTACTTCTCCAATCTTTCCTGAATCTCTCGCTTCTTTTGCTGCAAGTTCTTTACCTCTTCCGTGGACATACCTTGAAACACACCAGTGCGTATTATAGATTGCAATCATGCCAACAACTCGAAAATGATGCCATTATTTGGGACATGTGCCAAAAGGAGCTGGTTGATGTGCAAGCTCAGATACTGGTCTTTGGTTTGCTTTCCACCGGCTTGTGGATATCCGTGGTTTTTGGCGTGCTCTCCTCTGCGCCTCTAATCTCATCCTTTTGCTTAGGTGAAGCGTCCGTCATATCGACATGTTGAGCTTTCACTACTTGTTGGGAAGCTTCGGGGGAAACCTCAACCTTCTCAACTGCCTCAGAACCTGACCCCAAACCTGAAGCTGACGATGGAAGAGGGGCGTTCTCCTGATCCTCACCCCCAGTCACGCTTGGGACCTCTTCGACTCCGTTGGCCTCTTGTTCATCTTCAGCTGAATCATGATCCTTCGCGGCAGTGCCGCTATATTGGAATGGGGTGTGCCACGAATAGGATATGAATGGACAACACCTTACGTTTGAATACCAATGTTCATATAGCGTATGGGTCCTCCACATGTTGTCCTTTTTCCGCTCTACGCTCTGCAAGTTTCTTGTTCACTTCATCCACAACTGCCTGCGCATGACTTCGACAAACATATAGCCTTGGATGATTTGGAAAAGATCAGTTATAGGTATGACATGGTATGACTGTCATCATGTTAGGAGCGGAACCAGCCAACATCACCCAACCTGTAGGGAAGCGTCCATCTCCACGCACAGCTGTTGAAATTCAGGCACCTCAGAAACACACAAGTTGATGTTTTTTTTTCTTGTTCTTTGGGATTAGTTTTTTAGATATAGTCAAATGATGTCAAATGACTGAATGATAGCACTGATGATGCAACAAGGGCGCGTGAGACACCTCTCTGCGCCTTACTTTCATTTTGATGAACCCCAAAAGTTTGCGGATACGCCAGGCCATACCCACCACATCGGGCACATCCTCTGCGTTGCCACCCCTCTTGTTCTTGTAGTAGACCGCATCGATCTCCACTCGTAGACCTTCTATGTTTGGAACGGGCCTGCTTTCAGTCAAACTCATACGGGTGACAAGTGGCTGCAAAACCTGCGCAAAGCCAGTGCATGACGGAATGTCTTCACCGCCCTTGGTTGTTATCAAGTCAGATCCACTCCGGAGTTTGTCACGTATTTCAGGCTGTGCATCCCACTCCAAATGAAGGCTAGTTAGATCGAGGGTCTCATTTACTGCAAGCTTGGGGCGACCGGCTGGCTTCGCTGCCGCCAAGACCATGGTTGCTAGAGCTAATGCCACCAATCTTTGAGCACAAAAATGGCCCTGGGGATCGGCTACATATGTTCCATTCGCCAACAAGAAGTGCACGCAAGAACCGGTATGCAATCAAAGCGAATCTCATAGGAGACTGCAAGAAGTAAAAAGGGCAAGGAAAAAAACAAAGAGAGAGAGGGAGTGAGATGATGGAAGAGAGGAGTCAGCATTCATGTTTAACACTGGCTGCCGCTGCGACCACACCAGTTCCCAGGAGTGCTCTGGACTATGCTGAGAGCCGAGCGGGCCAGTGGACGAGCTTGACTTCATTGCGCAGGGCTGGCGGTTGGTGAAAGCACATTGTGGTAGCCAGTGCATTTGTTGAATCATAGTTTTATGTGTTTTCCAGAACAGCCAGTCTTGCATTGGTGATGCAGCTCTGCCTATATAGCTATGATGGACCCACGTGTTTCAAGGGCCTGACCACTTCATCGATCTTATGGCTTTATCGAGATTGTGATCAGAACAAACCAGCGTTAACCTCTTGTCAACTTCAACCATCTCCCACTCTGAGTATCACGGTGGCTTGCTGGAAAAGTCAAGACCGCACCTGGGCTTGAGGCGCCGAGCGGATGCATGGAGATGTGTTACTTGATGGTATATGTACGTGATATATCTCAAATATATTTAAATATAGCCAAATTTGGGGGAAACCCGATGTTTCGGGTCCAAACCCATATAAATCAATGATTTCTGGCCAAACCCGATGTTTATGTTCAAACCCTTTAAAAATAAAGGGTCCAGGTTCTAAAGGTATATATATATATACACATATACACTATATTTACAGTAAACATACGTTATCTAAATATACATTATTCGAAAAAATATAAATATGTATCTATGTATATCCGTGAGTCCGTGAGTCCCAGAATTGCCAAGCTGAAACGTATGGACATGACGGCCGAAGACAATGGACCAACTTCACCATCGCAACATGACACGTGTCACCGGGGCACAGTGCAATTTCATAATGTCACAAGATGTTATAAAGCTGGGCCAACAAGGCGCCAACCTGTTCACCTCGACGATTTGATGCTAAGGCCAAAATGCGCCGTCCCGTCTGTCCTGTCTCTTGCGGTTTTAGATGTTTGAACACAAATTCAGTGCCAAGCTGCAATGACTCAATCATTGTGCGTTTGATGCTTCTCCACCATCACTTCCATCGCATGCCTTGGCGAATCCCCGCATCCTCAAGCAGAAAAATCATACAAGAAGTCGAAAAAAACAAAGAGCACGTTGACTAGGGCATACTAGGACTTTGTCTTTACCCACACACCCCAAGTCCAGCTAACCAACTGATGAATGAACGCATGGCAAACAAGATGTCTCAGAATCACCCGGCGGGTTCCTGACCTAACAAAAACAACTCAGCCAAACCTAAAACAAGTTAGTTAATCTGCCACTGAAATACTCTGAGCAAAGGTTTGTGTTCGAACAACGGGGATGCTACAAGTCATCTGCTGAGTCGGCATGGTGGTACTTCATGTGCTCCCATACTGCCCCCGGTATTGACTTGGTCAAAAAACTTTCAACATTCAACAGAGCCTTGTTTGGATCACCAACTGTTGGTATCCGCCCGGTGAAGCTTTTCTGGTCAGGGCTCGGATTCTAAGATTGCTGCAAATTGGTAGCAAACATTGATCAGAAACATCGCGCATCTGGCTCCAAATCTAGCGCAAACAATCACTCTTGGTGCTGGGTTGTCTGTTCAGACCTTATGCGGCACAAAGGCACAACGTCCCATTCTGAGCTTTGCGCTGAAGTTTTCAGCTACTTCAAGCACGACCTTTTGCGGCCAAGAAGCGGCCTCCAGGATTTTGATCATTTCACCGTATCTCTCCTCTTTGGCCCTGCTCAGTGGGGTCTTGCCTGAGCAGCACTAAACCAATAGAGTCACAAATGCATCTTCAAGTTCAAGAATCATCCTGAAGATTTGAAGAATCACTTCGGTGACTCTTTCATAATGAAACGACGAAGAACAACAAACAACGAAAACAATTACCATGACGACCACGACCATGATCACAGCCACCACAAAGTTCAAAATCAGAACCCAAGACCAACACTTCAAGTTGAACATGGCCCAGATAGGATCTTGCCCGAGGAGCAAAAAATGATACATCAAGGGATGTATGTGGTGTATGAGTATAGAAGCTATAGAGCCGCTGAAGTATGCTTGCTCATCTGGGGCAAAACACCATACAAAGAACAGCAACTACAACAACAGTTGCGCCAGGCTTTGCGCCACGCATAGCATGCTCCAAACACCTATTGCTTCTACGACCTGTCAAACTAGCTATCCCTGTTGCACTGGTTCACTGATTTTTGCACCACGCGCACTTACGTCCATAACGTTGCAAATATGATTACAATGTGTATAGTATACTTTTCAAAATGTTTCAAATATTCCTGAATCAGGACAGAGAAAGCTTCGCAAATGAAGCTTTTGTACCCTGTTGTCTGAATTTTTGATCGTTTGTCAAGGCACTGCGGCTGTTTTTCTTCTTCAAACAGTCGCAACAAACAGTTCTTTCACCAACACACTCTTGCACCCGCCAGTGCTCTTACACCAATACTATTTTTTGCAGCAAATGGGTTTTCTTATCATGCTAACATGTACCCCACACCATTCGTATACTACTTTTCACATGCATTGAAATATCTACTGTCGTTGCCAGAAACTTGATGTAACTTATATTGTATTTATTTTGACACGCTGACTCTGCCAAGCAGCTGCATTTTGTCTAGAAACCTGGCATCTTCAAAAGTTGTTTCAGTCATGAAACAATCCTATGCTTTGCACATTCGTACTTGGCTCACAAATTTCCGTCAGAGCTCGCGCTCTGGTTCAACCATCACTGTCAAAAACTGATTGAGTAGGCCAAGGGACCCAAGACAACCTTTTCCTGGGAATTGGAATGATTTTTGACGTTGCACAATACGTATTCTTGATATCTTATGGCATGCACGCTATTGTACATGGTCTTGTACAGCGTCCCGCATGCAAAATGTGGTCCGGAATCTATGAACTTCACCAATCCACTTGCAAATGACAAAAAATCACAAATTGCTTAGTGGTCCGTCCGCTCTTCATATGTCCAGAAAGCTATGGGAATTTGGTAAAAGTTATTGGGAATTGTGAGTCGAAGCTTTTGAGATTTCCAACCAAACAGTGTGCGCGAGAGAGAAAGAGAGAAAAAATAAATACGACAAATGTGCAAAATGCGTAAATCAGATTTCTTCAAATTGGCCGAAACATGAAACATAATATAAACATATGAAACATATGAAACCTGGCAAAAGCCTCGACGCATCGACACCAAACCCCTTCGCTACCGAGGCGCCGTCCTTCCCGGCCGCATGAGGCGAAGCCCTCGCGGCCAAGAGCAGCTTGGCCACTTCGATTCGGTCGTTGCGAGCTGCTTCGCGGAGTGGAGTGACGCCTCGAGCATCGTGGACCAGTCGGTGTCACCATCAATTCATATGCGCCGTGTTTGGGCCGTTTGGAGTTCCATAGAGTTGTGGGGTTAGGTCCAAAAGCATCCAAAGGCATCCGGAGGCCCTGGACCGACGCACGTTGCAACGATCATTGATCTACAGCGTGAGGTGAGGGTATCTATGTCCACATCACTCATCAGTGCTTAGCGCAGTATATCTTCAGCAGCGTGCAATACATGCAAATGATCACATGATCAAATGTGCCAAAGTCAACCGAATTCTTTTTGCCCCAACTTGTAACTGATCTATTTCCCGTTTCTGGATTCTAGATTCGTACATCAAGTTTTAGTCGAAGAAAATACCTTTCTCACATTCCACCACCATCTTGTAAGGGTCATCAATGTGCAACAAAATGAACACAGTAGCTTGAAATCAGCTGTGACTTAGACATAGCACATCAAATCGACATCAAATCATTGTGCTTTGCATATTGAAGTTGTGCTCCAGTTCTGTGCATCCTTTGCCTTCGCAGTTCTTCGCTTCCACCGAGGCCTTCTGCGCCAGGAGAAGCGCCACGACCTCCGTGCGACCGAACTCCGCCGCCAGGTGCAGCGGGGTCCAACTGCCGAAGGCCGTGCGGTGGACGGCCGTGGCGTCGAGGCGCAGGAAGCCGCGCACCGCGGCGACGTCGCCGCCCTCCGCCGCGCTGCAGATCCCGGGGACGCCGCGGCGGTCCTTCCCTCGGAGCCGGATGCGCGGTCCCCCCTGTGTCCCGTCGTTGAACGCGGCCAGCTTGGAACAAATCACAGAAATCAACGGTTTGAAGCAGAGATTCGTATTGGCAGTCAAACTGTTGAAGTATCCGAAAGAAAATCAAGAAATGCCAAGAATATGAATGGAGGTAAGGTCAAAACAGCAAATCAATGTTTGTTATATCACACATTGTCACACTGCAGCACTCGCCCATCTAAGCGCCTTGTACCATTGGAATGTTGTGGTTTGTGAACGAACGTTGACTTAATTTGCAAACCTGGAAATCCGGACAATCTGTTGTTCCAACCGCTTCTGCTCTGGATATGTCATGTCATGCCATGCGCTTTGTTCATTTAAATTCACCACTAAATGCAACTATCTTGTTGTCTTGCGTTTATCACGCAGCTGCACTCACGCCCATCTTAAGAGCATTTTGCCATTTGAAGCTTTTGGCGGGCCAGAGTTTGTATCAACTTTTGAACAATGGTGCACTTTAAAACAAAAATTATGCCAGGGTTACACTTTTGAATTCTCGTTCCCTTGAAGTTGTTAGTCAAAGACTGACGTCTTGTATAGCATCTTTGCAGGATTGGCTACTACAATCCAGCCATGGGAACAAGAATGCCGAATGAGGCGGAGGTGAATGCAGTCATTGTATGATATGAATTAATCTTGCGTCGATATGTTGCATTTTCACAGTGCCGCAATTGTCCATACTGCACACATCTGGGCATTGGAACGTTCTAGTGGGCCACTTAAATCTAGAATGTTTGTCAAGTCAAAGCCAAACACTGAAGGGGCACTCCTCAAACTGGTGGTTTTTGGTCGTCATCTTATCTTTTTTGGCAGGGAAGGCAACCTTTGGACAGTGGGGACGAAGCAGGGTTGAAAAGAATGAAAGGAAAGTCACTTGGACATGGCGCAAAAATCTTTTGATCCCTTGAACGCAAGGAAAAACCATATAAAAAACATTTGTTGATGTTGCGCACCAGTGAAAATGCTGATTGAAGGTATCGCACCATCCACTTCTCGTGCGCTGACAGTCGCGATCCCAAAGAAAAAGCCTCCACTTGGCAACCTGAGGACCGGGCACCTGGCAGCTGCAGCTTCATCTGGCGCCGTAGCTTGCGCTGCTTGAGCTGTCGGATGGCGCGCGCCACGCGGCAATGGATTGTAGTCAGCCTATCGGCTTAGTGAGACTGCGGTCACCAACAACTCGCAGCACATCCCAAGGATAGAAACAACGATCGACAAATGGCAGACAATTTCAAAGCATAAGAAAAACACCAGGATACAAAAGTGCAAGCACCTGGCAAAACAGAACCAAATAAGCACATGTAAGCACCATAATAACGACACAACCGAAAGGGCCCCAAACTAATTCAAGAAAATACATCTTCCACCTCCTACCTGTCGTCTTGCCCATCCTACTAACCAACCGCGCTTCTGACTACCTACAGGCTCAAGTAATGAACAGTACGCAAAAAAAACACTTCTCCCACCGACCCTGCACTCCAGAATTGGCAAAGCAATGCAGCCCAAAATGGCCAAGGAACTATCTTATCAGGACTAGCAAAATCAATCAGGACATGGCAGGACAAAACCACCCAGCAAACAACATGGAGGAAAGGCAAACGAACAACTGGAAAACAATGATCAGGGCAAAGGATCAAGAAAATGATTACTGACTTCGGCTCATCAACGCCACAACATTCCAATCTGACAACAAATCTGGAATCTTTGCCGACATCCTTGCTGGCTTTCCATCTGGCATCCGCGCCGGCGTTCTATCTGACATATCTGCTGACATTCTTTCAGGCAAATCATACACATTCTACCTGGCATATCTTCCGACATCCTTTTTGGCGTTCTATCTGGCATATCTTTTGGCATTTTTTCAGTCATATCTATCTGGCATCTTCGTTCAAACATCCCTTATCGCTCCCCATAAGTGCCACACCAGTGGCCAGTCCCTAAAAAACATCCCTTTTGGTTCCGACAAGCCTTCGGTCCGGATGGATCCTGCGACGCCCGAGATAACATAGAGAATACGAATTGCCGTTCGGAGGCTGCACGGTTTAGTCTGAGTTGCCTTTCCCAGACTTCCTTGGTCCATCTTGGTCCATGTGTGCTGGGATGTGTGCCAGAAAACTGCGTTGCAAACTGCTCTGTATGCATGGCCAAGTCTCCGCCAGAATTTCTACGATCTCAGCATGGCCTTTTTCTTTGGCGAAGTCTGCAGCGTCTCTTCCTCAGAAACATCACGCCTTTTCCACAAACAAGGTTTTAACATGCCAATGCTTTAATGTAGGTTGTTGATGTATCATGTTTCATCTTATATCTCGATGCGTTTGCCTCCAAATCCACAGGCTGACGCTCGCTTGCCCCTGTGTTTTGAAGACATCAAGAGACATCGCAATTGAAAAGGATGCGGTCATCATGATTTGCGCATAAGCACCTCACAGATTTGCAGCTTTGATGTGGATGGGTCTGGATACGCCTCATGGCCCCTCTGAGGCCATGGGCCGTCTGCGGTTTTGGCATCGAACGCTGCGCCCAACGACAGCAGCAATCTGACGGCCTCCACTTGCCCATGGGACGCTGCCAGCTGCAACGCTGTGAGACCTCAGCCACTCGTTGGTCTTTACAAACCTGCCTGAGAAGAACGAATGCTTTGAATCCGTACTTGTCGAGACAACTTCAAGAGCTATAGGCCATTATAGGCCATGAATCAATGTTTATGTCCTGCTTTCCCACCAGTTCCCTCTGATCAAAGAAAAACGTTGAAAGTCTTTGACAGGTTAACCAACCATTAACAGTCAGCTTTCAGTGCCTGTTTTTGTGCCAAAGCGGCAACGTGCGAGTAGTTGTGACTTATATGCTAACTTAGAAACAGAACCCTGAAAAAGCAGAAAGAGACCACCAAAATAACTCATGCAAGTGACATGGAGTGGCCACCAAACTGCTTGGGAAGAACGAATCTGCGATAATCAGTTGGAAGGATTTCATGATGCTGAACATATTTGGCTAACAGTTGTGGGCTGCAGGTGAAAAACTACAACATCAGCAAGAATCAAGACGCAACCCCTCATACGTTTTCTATTGGCACTCATAATTTTGATGAACAGGCTGGAACTATCGTGGGTAATTAGGATATTTCTTTTTGGTATCGACTCTTGTCTGCGACTTTGTTTTTCTATACAGAACCTGCCACGAAAATTCTGCGGAAACCCTTCGATCGTGGAAACATTTGGAAACGTGTGGAATTCCTCGTCCAAGGCCCAGGCCCTGAGAGTTTGTCTCGTTGACCGCGTCCGGTTTGGTTTTGACGAAGTCGCGCAAGTCACCGAGACGGCCGTTTTGAGCAGAGCTGAAGATGTCTTCTCTGAGCGCCCTGTCCCCCTTCGCATCCTCAGCTGTGAGATCCCGCCCGATTGAATTGAGATGCCGGGGCTTTGAGCGGGCAAAAATGACATTCCAAGCAATTCAGCTTCCGACTTCTTTCTGTTTTTTCTCTTCGCGTTTCCGCTCCTTATTCACAAGCATGAAGCAACGAGGTGATCCAAGAGATCTGTAGAAGAGGAAACCTACAGACACTGTGCTGCGGAAGGGTTCCGCAGAGATCTTCATAGCGTTGCGCCGCTAGGTTTGATGTCCGCATCCAACTGGGGATGGACTTCACACAAAGCCAGGAGAAAACAACTCCGACCCCACCATCAACACTGGAATGTCCTCGGCGCTTGAAACCTTTGCAACGCCCACCCCTGCGTCCTGCGCAACTGTGGAATTTTGGTGGTCTCCAACCGGGACCCAACACCGCTGCATACACCGCTGCATGTCACTGTCCTGTGACTTGATGCCTTTGCCACCTTGCGCAGCTTCAGTCGCCTTCTCAGCCTGAACCAAGTTTCGGTTAATGATGGTGAAGTAATCTGATGTGAATCCTGAAATCAATGAAATGACTTCGAAAACCTTCAAGTTTGCCTTTCCTGACACTGTGCTTTGCTTTCTGTGCTTTGCTTTTGGTTGAGTTTCATCGGGCCCAGCTGAGGACCAGTCAGGTCTGTAATTAGATTCCGAAGTACAGTGCATGGAGGAACTGTGTCAGGCCAACAACATCCAGATTTCCGACAAAATGCTGCTGGCATTTCCATATTCTGCCTAGCACTAGCAACACGTGGTCACGTATAGTCATTGTGATTAGCTAACAAATGGATTCATCTGGAATGACTACGTGATGGTTCCACAAATACGTTTGCAACAGTTTGGAAATATCAAAGTAGAGGTGCCCGAGCTCAAAAACTGTTCCTTTTGGCAATGTCAGATCTACAGAAGCGGTCTCTTGGGGAAAGAAGGAAAAGAACATTTAAGATCAAATTTGCTAGTTGAAAAAATAAGCTTCGGTGGTATCCCCAACAGCAAGAGACACAAATCAATTTAGAGCCACAGCGAAACCCTCCGGAACCCACAGAACTCACTTTGCACGCCAAACCCGAACCTTCCGGAACCCTACTTGGATGTTATACCGGAACCTTCCGGAACCCAACTTTGATGCCACCCTTGAACCCTCCTGAACCCACTTTGCACGCAACACCGGAACCTTCCGGAAGCCAAGTTGGATGTTACACCGGAAGTTTCGGAATCAATTTGACATGACACACAAGCATCCGGAATCTTCGGACACACACCGGAGCTTGTGTGGGCTGACGACCCCAGAAGCTTGCGGTGTTGGGGAATGAAAAATGAAGAACGGCGTAGTATGGCATATATGCACACATGGGCGACAACCAACTGTAACTGGGAGACACATCGGAAATACCTGGGCTGCCAGTGGAAGACAGTGGAACCCAAGTCCCTCCTGTGGGAGAATTGGGGAAGAAGATTCTCAGACTCTAAACACAGATCATGTTGGAACCCCTTTGGTGGGAAGCACTTGGAAATGGCGAAGGCAATGCAGGAGCGGTGGAAGACGAACGGGAGACACGTGCAGACCATCAGCTCCTTCCTTCCTTCCTTCCTTCCTTCCTTCCAGACCCCTTCAGCTCTTTGCAACGCCCTCTACCACATCATCTCCGTCAATCACAACCTTCACAAAACTGATACCAAAAGCGAGTCAGATTATCCCAGGAGATAGAATGCAGTAAGAGTGTCAGAAGATATGCCAGATAGAATGTCAGAAGATGTGAGAAAATATGCCAGATGGAACGCCAGAAACATGTCCGATAGATTACCAAAAAGAAAGTCAGAATATGTCAGAATACTTGCCAGAATTGGCACGAAATTGTGGCAAATTGGTGTGTGATGGGCTGGATCAGGGGAAGGAAAGCCATTCAATGAGGTCTTCAAAATCTATGGATGATCTGCAAAATCATGAATGAATTGAGCAGGGTCATGGGATTGACATGGCTCAGCTGCTGTCAACACAGAGTTCACGGATTACGCACGCACAATGCCAGTCCACCATTTCCACCATTGAGCAACTTTCCACCAATTTTTGACCTTTGCGGTCAAAAAAAGGATAGGGGCACTGGAGGCAAAGTGTTGAAAAAAGCACTTTGCAAGAGACAAGTGGGAGACAAAATGCTAAAGATGCTGAAGATGCGGCAGGACACAGCTGTGTGGAAAGCATGCGTGAGACAACGGGGAGACAAGTGCAAGACGGACCAGAAGCTGAGAGACAAGTGGGAGACCTATAGGAGACAATGAACAAGGAGGCAAGATCAAACATAAGGAGACAAGTAAGATTCTTAGCAGCAGGAA
>VSDK01009219.1:261885-300165 GCA_009767595.1 Symbiodinium kawagutii | reverse complement strand
GACCACCACCACCACCACCACCACCAACAACAACAACAACAACAACAGCGGCAACAACAACAACAACAACAGCAACAACAGCAGCAACAACAACAACAGCAGCAACAAAAAACAACCAACCACCAACAAGCAAAAACAACAAGAAGAAGAACAACAGCAACCAACAACCAACGACCAACGACCAACAGCCACAACAACATAACAACCAACAACCAACAACCAACAACCAGCAACCAGCAACCGCAACAACAACAACAACAACAACAACAACAACCAAAACAACAACAACCAAAACAGCCAGCAACCAACAACCAGCGGCCAACAACCACAACAACAACAACAACGACAACAACAACAACAACGACAACAACAACAACAACGACAACAACAACAACAACGACAACAACAACAACAACGACAACAACAACAACAACGACAACAACAACAACAACGACAACAACAACAACAACAACAACAACAAACCAACAACCAACAACCAACAACCAAAAACCAACAAACAACCAACAACAACCAACAACAACCATCAAACAACCAACAAACAACCAATACCAAGCAAACAACAACCAACAATCAGCGACCAACTACCAACAACCACAACAACAACAACCAACAACCAACAACCAATATCAAACAACCAACAACAACACCAATAACAGCAAAAACCAACAGCAACAACAACAGCAACAACAGCAATATTAAAACAAAAGCCAACGACCAACAACAAACAACCAACAACAAGCGACCAACAACCACAACAACAACAACGACAACAGCAACAACAACAACAACAACAACAAAAAACAAACAAACAAACAAACAAACAAACAAACAAACAAACAAACAAACAAACAAACAAACAAACAAACAAACAAACAACAAACAACCAACAACAGACAACCATCAACCAACAACCAACAGCCAACAACCAGCGACCAACAACCACCACAACAACCAACAACCAACAACCAACAACCAACAACCAATATCAAACAACCAACAACCAACAACCAACAACCTGCGACCAGCGACCAACCACCAACAACCACAACCATAGCAACGACAAGCAACAACAAACAACCAACAACCAACAACAAGCAACCAACAACCAACGACCAACGACCACCGACCAACGAGCAACAACCACAACCACAACCGGAACAACAAGTACATAATCAGGCCTGTAGAGAAAACGCCAGCCCTGTCCAGGTGGACCATGGTGTGCTTCGCGACAAGCTCGAGGAAACTCAAGGGTCGGCGTCGCTCCTGATCCAGGGAAAACATGGTGGAACAAGGGCACCGCAATGAGACAGGAAAATCGCGACGAGAGGGTGCTGGGGGAAAGCATCCGCAGGCCTCCAGACTGCAGCACAGTGCCAAGTAGGCGCGCGTCAAACAACCACGCCAGAAGGCCTGGCAAATCGCTGATTGAACAAAACTCCCACAATCATGAAGCGTGCGGCCTGGATCCTGGTGGCAGTGTTGGACCCAATAGTCCCCAACGCGCCCTGTCAAGTAAAGCGACAGCTGGAATGACCCAAGACTAGCAACGCAAGCCCGTTCTTCGACATTGGCTGGGGCAGTCTCAAGCAGGGGGCAGCTTGTTGGCACAGAATCACAACTACTCCCGATGCCTGTGGTTCCATGTGGTTGACGTGGGCTTCTCTGGTTGGGGTACCTGCTGTGTTCTGAAAATTTCTCACCAAACTGTTTGCAGCTGTATGCGTGGGTTTTCTAGCGAAGAATGATTAAAATTTCTCAAAATTGTTTCGTTTCAGTTTTTGATTGTTTAATATTTCTTTAGATTAAAATATGTTGTTTTAGACTTAAGCAAATCTATCTAATTTTTAAAGTCTATTGATTACTCAAACCGTTCTTGGTCATTAGCTGTATGTTCATTGGTTCCATGGATTTCACCTGTCCAAAGCGTGTTTGTGTTTGTTACCCATGGCTGAAACGACTGAAGAAACAGCTTGGCAAACCAACAGAACCAACAGCAATTTTCACCCATTTGCAGTCTCTTTAGTCTCTCTTTGGATTGTAGTCATGAAGCCTTACGATCAGCTCAGATTGGCGCAGCGTTTTGTTTGGTGATATCTTTTGCGCCGCTATGTGCACACATGTTTGCTGCATGTTTTTGCACTATGATCTACGAAATCACTAGTTGTTTAAGTTATGGCCATGGATTACTGCAGTGTCTTGTAGATAGATTTCCGCGACATTCTGGTCATACATGATTAGCAGTGGTATCTCGATTGATTAGCTCAAATAATCATAAATGGCGCTTGTGCTTATAATACCGGAATCGTAGCGACTGAACAGAATTCAACAAGTCATCAATGGCGCTTTTGCTTATAATACCGGAATCGCAACTGAAAACAATTCCACAAGTCATAAACGGCGGCTTTGCTTAGAATACCGGAATCGCATCTAGTTAAAACGTGCGCAGGTTTGCGCAGCGCCATGTGCATAGGTTTGCTCGGTTTTACGTCTGTAGATTGTTGCAATGCTGTGTCTGCAGATTACCGCGCTGTTACGCGCGTACATCATCCCAATGTCATGCCCAATGGCTTTGCTTTGTTTCACTGAAAATTTGTGTAGTTTTATGTCCATAGGTTTGCTCGGCTAGAACAAACCAAGCGAAATGGACATGGCTGTTCTATTCACTGGGAATTTTCTAGACATTACCAATTTGTTATTTGTAATAAATTCTCAGAAGAATTCCTTTGTCGTGTTTTATATTACCAACTTAAGGAACCCCCCAGAAATCCACGAGAAAATGGTCAGAGAAATTTCCCAAGGTCAAACTCTACCCGACTGTTGCAGAGAATGAGGAACGCGCAACTTTTGGCTACTAAGCGCGAATGGTCGAATTAGATGCTACTCCCCAGGAGCTGTCCTTTCCAACCAGACCTAACCACAATCAACCATAAAATGATGAAGACCCATCAAAGCATTTCATAACCAACTTTCACTAACATATCAACTAATCCTGGTCTTCGGCGCACATCAACAATTCTCTCCACGGTTCACCACACCGGTGATTTCCACTCCAAGTCCTCCCTCACCGCACCGCGCTGTTGCAAGCTGCGCAACGACCTTCGCTCCGACCCATCGGGACGGTACTGTGATGAACTTGCAACGGTGGGTCCGATCAATTGTAAGTTGGCGATGTGCCATTTGTATCATTGTAGTTTTCAAATCATAATATACGATCATGGATGTCATGTGCTATTATAATGGTTCTAATGACGATGGTTGGTTATACGGCAACTGAAATCCCAGTGGTAGGATTACCATGTGCCCATTTGCAAACATCAATAACGCACACTGAAGAGTGGAGCATGAGCATGCCTGACCATGGGCCATCAATGGTTGCAATATTGTTCGTAACGTCTTGCTCACCAATGACGCGCGTAACAATCACTACAGTCATTACTTCCAATTACAACCAGCCGTAAGGTTGGCTAAAGAAAATGGGAGCGATGGTGACCAACTTTAAATATCAGAATGGCCAGCTATCAAAACCAAAAATGACTACAACTAAAGAACTGAATGTAATAGCCGACTACCACTAACCAACGTTGAGCACCCAATAAGCGGCGAATAAGCAACGTAATTGCGACTAAAACAATGCACCAATCTACACTAGAACATACAGTAGTACAATAACAATATTGAGAGGTACTGAAGAACCAACAAAAACAGCTGTTGATGTTGACAATAAGCAAAGAACTTTTGCAACCAAACACAACCAAACTACATAACGGAGATGAATGGACAAGAACGAACTATATGATCATATAAGGTCTCATAAGTCTATATTGGTTATATAACTGGTAGCTACAAGACAAATGGAACAACCACCAACTATAGCACCAACTACACCTGGACAAACGCCACTTGACCATGCTTATGATGGACACGTACCCTGTTCGCTATAGAACTGGCTCTCGTCAATCTGTGTTGATCGCAGTTGTAATTGACTGCTGAAGCATCACTCACCCACCATGTTGTTTAGCGTTGCTGAAAAATAGGTAGGTGAAGGTTCACCCTGAAACAGCTCAGAAACAGCAGGTTGAACTACGAGCAGGTTCGGAACCTACTCATTAGCCATGACTCCCGCGCCAAATCGACGGCCACCCTACCAAGGAAATTCTGGCCCCTCATGCTTCGCTCAGCGTTCAGCCCTATTCAGAGGGCGAATTTGGACACAACAGCACGGATGAGCCCAACAATCAACCACCACAATTGAGAATGATTTATCATTAAGAATGGTCAGCGCTAGTGATCCCTTCCTCCGAGAAAAAAACGTATTCTCAGCTCCGCACCGCAACCTGCGAAGCCTGGCGGCATCAGCAGCAAGTTGCAACTGCACCACAAGTCCCAGGAACTGTCAAAGCCATGCGTGTACATCATGATTCCACGGTGAAGCCTCGGCTGTGGATCTCAGGATCCAGAACAGGCAATAACTCAACTATCAGTGGAAACGTAAATGATAAGGTTTGATGGTTACTGGTTACTCAATGAGTTACTGGTTGGCCAATACTGGTTCAATATTTTTGCGCAGCGCGATGCGGGTCCACTAAATGGAGCCCCCACGACAGCAGTAACAACACCCAGCCTGGTGTATATATGAATTTTGGGGTAAGAAGTTTTTATTGATCCCTGTCGAAAGCGGCAACGGCAGCAAAAGTCTGGGTTGATCTGTTGTGGAATACCACTGAACCATGCTAGTACCACGCAATTGAGATCTGGCGCGGAAAAGAGAGAGAAAGAGAGAGAGAGAGAGAGAGATGGGTGGAGAGGTTGATGGGGTCGAGGTGGATTTTGACGATGAAAGATAACTTTTCTTTGCGCTTCTGCAAGAGCAAGTTCTGGCCAAGGTGCTCGGGGCGCACCAGGGCGAAAAGGTGAGGAAATGAGTCGAAATGAACCTGAAGTATTGAAGGTGATGGAACGTTCTAGGGCGGTAGGACGGCGAAGGATATGACCGAGATATCGGGTATGAGAATATGAAATCCTGACTATCCTGACTGGGGTAGGCTTGAGGGAGAGTAGAACTTGGAACGCTTGTTCAAAAAGATATTGATTTGAACATTCTGAATCGGAAGGATTGACCACCCGGTGATAATATGAAGATTTGACTTGTAGGATCTGTCGAATGGCATTGAAATGAAAGCTATCAATCCTGGTGATTTGAGCAGAGGAATTAACTTGAGACTCCGAGCCATGGAGTATGTATGGAAGTGAAATTTTTTCTTAGGAGAGATTAGAGAGGCGAAAGAAGGGTTCAAATTGTTTAAAAGCACTGGAAACTTGTGAGCAATGGAAGAAAAAATCTGGGATGGAGCTAGAAGTAGGAGTGATGAGTAAGCGGAAGTATTTGGCGGAGGTGAGAGGGAAGAGGGGTTCAGCCAGAGCGGCCAGATTGGATTGGACAGCAAGAAAGGGGGCGCAGGAAAGGGCAATCACAGGGTGAGTCAGGTGTGACTGTGGAAGGAAAAAATTGGAAGAGAGGAGCGACTGCAGAGAAGTTGGGACTTGTCGCCATTCAGAATGACACGTTTCGTGGCGGTCCGGCCGCGCCGCCCCGGCCTTAGAGAGAAGAGAAAGAAGAGTGAGAGAGAGAGAGAGAGAGATCTGCAGATGTGAAGGCGTGAAGATCTAGATCTGCAGATGCGAGGGTGTGAAGATCTAGATCTGCAGATGTGAGGGCATGAAGATCTTGATCTGCAGATGTGAGGATGTGAAGATCTAGATCTGCAGATGTGAGGGCGTAAAGATCTAGATCTGCAGATGTGAGGTTGTAAAGACCTAGATCTGCAGATGTGAGGATGTAAAGATCTAGGTCTGCAGATGTGAGGGTGTGAAGATCTAGATCTGCAGATGTGAAGGTGTGAAGATCTAGGTCTGCAGATGTGAGGGTGTGAAGATCTAGGTCTGCAGATGTGAAGGCGTGAAGATCTAGATCTGCAGATGCGAGGGTGTGAAGATCTAGATCTGCAGATGTGAGGGCGTGAAGATCTAGATCTGCAGATGTGAGGATGTGAAGATCTAGATCTGCAGATGTGAGGGCGTAAAGATCTAGATCTGCAGATGTGAGGTTGTAAAGACCTAGATCTGCAGATGTGAGGATGTAAAGATCTAGGTCTGCAGATGTGAGGGTGTGAAGATCTAGATCTGCAGATGTGAAGGTGTGAAGATCTAGGTCTGCAGATGTGAGGGTGTGAAGATCTAGGTCTGCAGATGTGAGGGTGTGAAGATCTAGATCTGAGATGTGAGGATGTGAAGATCTAGATCTGCAGATGTGATGCTGTGAAGATGTTGATGTGCAGATGTGATGATGTGAAGATGGTGATGCGCAGGTGTGACGATGCGAAGATGATGATGTGAAGGTGTTGATGCGCAGATGTTTATATGCGGCTGCTTTTTTACGAAGAACCCTTCGCAGGCGCTCTCGGGAAAAACCGAAAAGTGAAGCTATGGCGTTATGAAAAAAACAACGACCCCGGAATGGAAAACAATAATGGCGGCCCAAGACAACAGAAACACGAGAAATATAATGAAATATATGTTGAGAAAAAACATGGAGATAGGACTAGACTCTGAACCCTCTGAACCCTTGCAAGGCGACCGCCTGCTCAGGCCCTGAAAGCATTGAGACACAAATACAGAATCTGGCGCATGAAGCATCAGAGCCTTCTGTTCATACATGCTTGCAAAACATACCGGCCGATTGTCGGCATTCATTTGGAACAATGAAAAATTATCAAAGATGAAATGATGTCCGGTGTGACACACTGTCTGATGTAGAGATTGGTATTTCACCTCGCATGTTGTCTCAAATTAAAAAATTGCAGATGCTCACATTTCATTTTACATATGTATGAACGCAAGGCATTGAACCGAGAGAAAAATGCCACGTAGCCTGGGGTCAACCAGTGAAATTTCACGCGCAAGGGGGCCCCAAACCGCAAAGCCCAACCGCGTAAACAGCTACCGATAGTTTTCGTGATTTCAACATTTTCTAGACTGCTTAGCGCACTACTTACTGTAGCCAGCTCAGGGGTTCCTAGTTCTCTTGATGAAGGAAGGTAAAGAACATATCCAGCCATTGCTTTGCGCAAAACCTATGTCCCTTCTCAACCTTCGTGTCCCCAGGCGTGAGAGTTCTTAGGGTCGGCAAGGAGTTCTTGAAAATGAGCGAAGCAAAGTCCAGCTCTCGTAGGAGTACAGCCCCCCAGCCCCCGGACTATCTTGGTGCGTGTCTTCGAAACGCAAATTGTGACTCGTTGGCCAAATGAATGAAACATGAATGAACGAAACTTAGCTGTGTGAAGGCGTTGCGGACCTTTCAGGCATCATATCAAACATGCAAGAAGGCGCTCTGTTTCAATCTGCACAATGTCCATCGTCCACGTGCCCCTTCCCCCAAACCTATGAATCCCTATGAAAACTCCTTTTATTTCATTAAGGAACGCAGTTAAACTCTGGACCAAAGAAAGCCAGGAGTGTACACCCGGCTCAGCAGCTGCCAGCCAATGGACACCAGAAGCAGCCAGAAACAGCCCACAGGCAAAAGCAGCCAAGCGCCAAAAGCAGCCAGAAGCAAGCAAAAGCAGCCAGCCAAGCAGCCAAAAGCAGCCAGCAGCAGCCCAAAGCAGCCAGAAGCAGCCCAGAAGGAGCCAGAAACAGCCAGAAGCAGCCAGAAGCAGCCAGAAGCAGCCAGAAGCAATCAGAAGCAGCCAGAAGCAATCAGAAGCAGCCAAAAGCAGCCAGAAGCCGGAAGCAGCCGGAAGCAGCCAAAAAGCGACAACAGTCACACAGATCGTCGCCCGCACGAAGCTGTCGTGTGAGACTTCTTCCATTTTTCAACCTGTCACCTTCAAAAAATGACAACACACACACAAATCGTCGCCGGCACGAAACTGTCGTGTGAGACTTCCTCCATTTTTCAACCTGTCACCTTCAAAAAGCGACAACAAACACACAGATCGTCGCCGGCGCGAAACTGTTGCGCGAGACTTCCTTTATTTTTCAACTTGTCAATTTCAAAACAGCGACAACAGTCACACAAATCGTCGCCTGCACAAAGCTGTCGTGTGAGACTTCCTCCATTTTTCAATTTGTCACCTTCAAAAAGTGACAACAATCACAGATATCGTCTCCGACACGAAGCTATAGTCTGAGACTTCCTTGATTTTCAACTTGTCAAGTTCAAAAAGTGACAACAGTCACACAGATGGTCGCCGGCACGAAGCTGTCGTGTAAGATTTCCTCCATTTTTCAACCTGTCACTTTCAAAAAGCGACAACAATCACAGATATCGTCGCCGGCACGAAGCTGTCGTGTGAGACTTCCTCCATTTTTCAACTTGTCACCTTCAAAAAGTGACAACAGTCAAACAGACCGTCGCCGGCACGAAGCTGTCGTGTAAGACTTCCTCTATTTTTCAACTTGTCAACTCCAAAAAGTGATACCAGATACACGGATCGTGTTTTAACGCTCAATGATTTAACTCTCGTTGCTTTAACTCTCATTGCTTTAACTCTCATTGTTTGAGCTCTCATTGCTTTAACTCTCATTGCTTTACCTCTCGTGACTTTAACTCTCATTGCTTGAACTCTCATTGCTTTAACTTTCATTGCTTTACCTCTCATTGCTCTAACTCTCAGTGCTTCAACTCTCGTTGCTTTAACTCTCGTTGCTTTAGCTCTCATTGCTTTAACTCTCATTGCTTTACCTCTCGTGACTTTAAGTCTCATTGCTTGAACTCTTATTGCTTTAACTCTCATTGCTTTAACTCTTGTTGCTTTAACTCTCGTCGCTCTAACTCTCATTGCTTTAACTCTCATTGCTTCAACTCTCGTGACTTTAACTTTCATTGCTCCAACTCTCGTGACTTTAACTTTCATTGCTTCAACTCTCGTGACTTTAACTCTCATTGCTGTAACTCTCATTGCTCTAACTCTCATTGCTGTAACTCTCATTGCTTCAACTCTCGTTGCTTTAACTCTCAGTGCTTTAACTCTCGTTGCTCAACTCTCACTGTTTTAACTCTCGAGACTTTAACTCTCATTGCTTTAACTCTCAGCGCTTTAACTGTCGTTGCTCTAACTCTCATTGCTTTAACTCTCGTGACTTTAACTCTCAGGGCTTTAAATCTCGAGACTTTAACTCTCAGTGCTTTAACTCTCATTGCTTCAACTCTCAGCGCTTGAACTCTCATTGCTTTCACTCTCGTGACTTTAACTCTCCAGTGCTTTAACTCTCATTGCTGTAACTCTCACTGCTTTAACTCTCAGTGCTTTAATTCTCGTTGCTTTAACTATCGTGATTTTAACTTCCCAGTGCTTTCACTATCGTGACTTTAGCTGTCATTGCCATCTATTGTAAATGTTCGTAACATGGATTTTTTTTGCAAACTTCCTTTGATAATGTTGGATTACACTGAAGGCTGTGGGCAGTTCAAGCCCCCCAAAGTGTCCTCCTGGCAAAATGCTCTTTGTCGATCTGCCTCTTCCTTGCATCTTTGTGGCTCCTACTGGACGTCACTTGACTTACACAGGTTTGTATCAATGTGTGCAAAGTGGTACTGTTTGTTGCCAATGAAATAGAAGGCTTGTGATGCCAGTTCAACCTTTGTGCAAATGATTAAAATCAGTGTCCCAAGCGTTGCTTTGAAAAGGTGACTGTCAAAAAATCTGTCACGTGCGGATTTAAAAAAAAGACCGCGATCCAGGTTGCACTGTTTCATATAAGCGACAACCAACCAGCCAGCCAGCCAGCCAGTCAGCCAACAAAACATAAATGGCGGGCACGAGTACCATCCAACTATCCAGAAATGGCACAGATTATAGTAGGAACCAACCAACCAACCAATACATTGAGGAAAACACGAAATGTTGAAACCAAAAATTGGACGATGTTTGGTCTTGTTTGTGCATTTGTATGTATGAAATACGTGGATAGACGTAGAATGATGTAGACATAGACAATGTAAACATAGTTGTACATGTACATGTATGTGTATTGAAAAAATACTTGTGTGTACAGTGCATTTGCATGTATATGGGGGTTGTCCATGGTTGTCCAGTATTCCTTTTTCCCGGGCACACATAAATCGCTCAACCAATCGCGAGGCAACTGTGGTTACCATAATTGGCCAGGGTTATCATCATACTACTGCAACCGTCATTAAATTGACCAAATGGAATCATCGAGTATCCTAGTCGTCTACCATAGTGATTAGTCCAGTACTATATGAATCATCCACAATCAGTATGAACCATTACACATCATGAACCATCACTCATCATCATTGTTTATCATGTGATTTCTATATTGTCATTGATCGTTCACTGGATGTTAGATCAAGGTTGACCAGCAAAGACTTGAATGAACATTGTCAAATCGTACCGTTTGTCAAATGTGTGCTGTGCTAACCACAGCGTATATGATGATTGACAAGAATCGTGTCATCAACAATAGCTATACATTATGTACTATATCCAGCCAGGTTGGTATTGATAACCAAGACTGAGCAGTTGCCCGCTGCGCTCGACCAGTTTTGACAGGTTGTGTGAAACCAAACGGACTACCATTGCAATCAATTAATCAACCTGCCATGGTTGCAATCACGGAACCATGTGTCTTCGGGGGGTGGCTGCGGAAGAAATTTGATACTCTGAGCCCGCTAGTGGGGCAGCATGTTGTTTAGGGGGAGTGAGGGTGCATGAATTGCATTGGATATTTCCCGAAGTGGACCAAACCTTCAATACAAAGCATGAATTGAGCACATCAGCAAACATATGCCACTCTGCTGATAGGGCAGGAAGGAGAGTAGTGACAAACAATCTGAGTGCATCTTCCCAACGAGGCGAGGGCCTCTAATTCTTCCTGATTCTTCTCAAGCTCAATGGCTTTTGCCTGCTCTCCTTCCAGTTCCTGAGCAGGGTGTCTGGTGCCAAGAGTGCCGATCACTTTCGGCCATGACCGTGATATCGAGCAAGCAAACGAAAGTATTGTGCTAATCCAGCAAAGTCACAAAATCTGGATACCTTTAAAATGAACTTCGATCCATTACAATGTATAAACATAGTATATCAATTTCTATGTATAATCATAGTGTCATAGTGTCATAGTATATCTGCACACATGCGCAACATGCACACAGCTTGCTCTAATGTCACCGGCCTGTTGCGATGTCTGGAGCTGTCCCTGCCGAGCAAATTGCGCATCTCACAACACCAGCCACGTGACTGTGACACGGCTGACCCTGCACCTGCAACTTGTCCAGCGCCGCTGCAGCACTTGCAGCTTCAGCCTGCTGCCTTTCTTGATCTTCCTCAAGGCACAAGAAGCCCAAGGAGAAACACAACGGCAAACACAAGGGGAAGCATTAAGAAGCTCAAGCATTAGAAGGACAGAAAGGAACGCACTAGAAGCACAAACTCCTGGACTTTTTCACCTTTTCACAGCCTGCTTCAGTGCTTCCACCAAAAGAAGTCTTGGCATCGGCGGATAACATGGCACTCCTGGCACTTCGCCAGCTCCAGCTGCAACTCTTCCAAATCGCCTGGCAGCTCTGAAGTCGCTGATAGCAGTCCTTCACTGATGGAAGAGTGCGATCGTTCTAGAAACAAGGATGATAATGAGAATTACATCCTAGAAAAAAGGATGATTTGAGGATTACATTCTAGATAATGATCGTCCTTCACTTTCTACCAACTAACTGTTTACATTCCAGAAAAAAGGATGATAATGAGATCATGAACATCTTATTGCCAGGCAATAAAAATCGGATGTGCATCAGCCCCAACAACAACCTTTGAAGGGACTTGCCCCAAGGGATGAAGCGATCTTCACCCGCTGGGCTGACGCACCTTGCTGTCTAGCTCCTGTTCCAGTCCTTGGCAGTCGAGTTCCGAAGCACAAGGCACAAACAATCAAGGACATCACCAGGGTGGCATCAGTCAATCCTCAAGAAAAGGTGGCATTCAAAATTTCACCACTTGGTGCTTTGACACCAATCCTCATGTCACTAGTTCAAAGCAAGCCCAACCGCGGGTTGCCATGGCTACCAAGCCGCGTCTCTGCTCCTCACCATTCAGTCCTTCAGGCTGCGAAACAGCTGCCTGAGCCAGGTATGCACGAAGGGCTCATTGAACCCATGGAAAACTGAATACAGAAAGAATAGACATCAACAAAATGGAATAGATATCAACCATATCATGATAATCTCTTAAAACCACTGTTGAAGGCAATTGATGTTGGACATTTGATGTCTTCATAGAAGCAATTGGACGATAGCTTGGCAAATTTAATCATCTATCATTCATGGAAAAAAAACAAGAAGGTTGGAATAGCACAGAACTACATTGAACAGCCATCAAATAACCTTCTTTCCAGTGGCCGCCCCACCGTGCAATCGAGCCTGGTTTTGTGGCTTCGACTCGGACGCCTGGGCTGGCAGCGTGGAGTCCGAATTTGTCGCCTCTTTGGCTGCTGCTGCTGCTTCTTCTGTTGCTGGCCCTTCAGCCTCCGGTTCAGCTGCAAATTGAAGAAAAAAACGCGTGAGAAACAAATGGGAATGTGATTTGGCTGCTGCAGAATGTGATTGACAAAGACTGAGAATCTGAGCAACCATTCAGAGATGCAAGGGAGATAACACTCATACAACAACCGTCAGCAATCTACCAGGAGTTCAAGATCAAGGCTTCTCGATTGGAAAGTCCAACTTTGCGTATAAGAGCACAAAAAAAACAAAAGTGGAAATGAAAGCTACACATCGTTCTTACAAGGATTTTGCAATCATCTTTACAATTCCATCTTCAGTGACTCTAGTGATTGCACAATAACTTCCAAATATTTCAAAATATGTTTCAATTGTGCCAAAATTGCTGTTCGTATCCCCTTGCTGTCACTGGGAAACCCTCTAAAAAATTACTTCGATGAAATCAGGCTCAATCTAAATAAAAAGATCTCAATTCTGCCCCGAATCGCTGGTTCTGTATGCCAGTGTTTTGTCTGCTAGCACTTCTTCCCCCATGGCTTGACGCACTGGTAGCACTATGCAATCCTGCCTCGTTTCCTGGCTTTGACTTGGAAGCTTGTGCTGACGGCGTTGTCTCCGAGTTTGTTGCCTCTGTGGCTGCCGCTGCTGCTGGCCCTTCAGCCTCCGGGTCAGCAGCGCCGTTTGAGGTAAAGACACGTGAGAAACAAGACATGGGAATGTGACGAAGAGTGGAAGAACAGAAAGTCAAGTCATTGACAAATATCATCAGTGAGACAATCTGCAAGCTGACAATTCGACTAGATACAGCAAAGTACTCGGAGTTCAAAGTTTTAAGGACTTCCCTGATACAGGCTTCAATCTTCAAGTTCAATTCGATGTGAACAGTGTGAACCGTATCTCCCTCGAACTGTGGAATTGGAGTAGTGGCAGTCAAATCTCACTAAGAATCCGTAATAACTCCTGCAATTATATCTTTAGATATCTTTAGTGATCCTAGTGATCCTCCCAGACTAACCCAAGTCTGTTCAACAACTTGTCAAGATTGCAAGCTGTTAGTGTCGAGAATTATCTAAAGAGCTAAACCAAACCAAGTCAATCTCAATCTGACTCACAACAAAACAATCTGCATTCTGCCCTCTATTGTTGGTTGCATGCACGTATGATCACACATGTCAAGGTTTCTGCTGGTTTTATCTCCAACAGCCTACTGCAGTGGCCCCACAGTGCAATCGAGCCTGCTTTTGCGCTGGCAGCGTGGAGTCCGAATTTGTCGCCTCTTTGGCTGCTGGCCCTTCGGCCTCTGGTTCAGCAACACAGCTTGAGGTTAAGACGTGCCAGAAACAAGAAACGAGGATGTTTTTGACAAAAGACCGAGAATCAGTCATATGTGCAAGGGAGACAACACTCATCCCAATCAGTCATTGAGATACAACAGCCATCAACAACCTACCAAGGGTTCAAAGCTTCACTGGCCGCCGTGAAGATGATCAAGGCTTCTCAATTGGAAAGTCCAACTTTGCGTATAAGAGCACAAAAAAACAAAAGTGGAAATGAAAGGGACACATCTTTCTTACTGGTACAAAGATTTTGCAACCATCCGTGCAATTCCATCTTGCGTGACTCTAGTGATTGCACAATAGGATATCCCTCCAGCAAAGTGATCAGGGAGGACTCAACAAAGACTTTGCGACCAAAAATTACAGTGTTGCTGTCAAGGTACCTGCTTTTTCACCCATTTCTTTTTTTGCGCCATGCTGGCACAAAGGACAAGAACACACAAAAATGTTGCTTTGCTATCACATACTCAATGAATCTCGATTGTTAACATATGTTTGACAAATTGGAGATGAACTTCATAAAACCGAGCACCATGGGATTGTGTCAAAGATCTCAGAGTTCTGACTGAGCCTGGAGTTCAAGGGCAACCCACGTGAAACTGAGGCGGGAACGACTGCTTCACTTGGGCATGATAAAACAAACAAAAACTAGAAACCAACAGAGGGATCAACCTTCTTCTTCACCCAATACTCTTGGTGCTTCATCCCACATGAAGGAGTTCAAGGATCCTAGCCATTTGGCGGCCAATCTATATCTGACACCATTCCAAAAATAAAGCACACATTTCTTTTGATATGTGGAGGCCTGATTCACACCCATACCTGTCGGCTATTCCCGGTTCTGATTGGTTGTCAGGTACTATATGCCTATAGTTAGCCAGTATGAACTGTTCACTTTCTCAACCTCTTACTGTCATTTGCAATTATTGGCCAGCTATCATGAGCCAATTCTTCCCCATCATGTACCTGTATTGACTGTTGGTTCTTGTTCAGTCTTGTTGTTCCTGGGTAGTGGCTGATCAGAACTCTGCTGCTCTGATTCACTGCTGTATTCAGCGCCCCAGCTAAACACAGCAGTTCAGTTCAGTTAATAACGGTCATCAAATAATTGATTCATAGTTCCTGATCGGTGTTCATAATGATCCATCACCCCACGTTCGGATGAACATGCTTTAGAAAACATTGCAACCAGCCGGCTGTGTGCGTGTGACTCATGGAAGCCGGCTGTTGATGATTGATCTTCGTTTAGCTAGGCAAAGAGGTCAACTACTCTGCCAATATGGACAGGTTGTCATCGGATGTCATCGGTATCGCACAGCGATTTCCAAAGCGATGCATTTCTTCAACAGAAATAGTCTTGGACGAAGCCGTGCCGTTCCAAAAATATGCATTGCTTCCCTAGCCTTTGCCGCCTTTGCCCTCGTTTTTGAACAGATTTTGACACTCTGCGTTTTATGAGCCGCTTTGCTCCCGAGATGCTTAGCATCCGGTTAAGAAAGTTGATGGGAGCCCCAATGTGAGGAGCGTCCCGGTGATGCCACTCATCAAGGTCATGTTTTGCAAAAGCTATGCTTTGACATCAAAACTCATTGATTTTCAGCACTTCAACATTGCCCCCTTGACTACCCACCTTATCTCTTTTATCGTCTTGAAACATTCTCAAATTCCACAGGCTTCCGAACGGAACTTGTGAGAGTACGAAAGACTTGATACAAAGCCCATGCCTCTCAGCTTCAAGCTGATGCGAAGACCATTCCGAATTGTGCGGGAACATCTTGTGTAGATTTTCAAGTCTCTTCAAGACTGCGGCGGGCTTCATTGGATTCAATGGTATGATTTTGTGGGCAACTTTGACCCAAGCTGCTGTTCGCGGCCTACAAACATGTATAACATAGACATCACCCAATCATTTGAATGATGTAGACGTAGACTGGAATCCTCATGGAGCCTCAGATCTGAAGCCTCAGTGTGCAACAAGGACATGGCACAGCATGGTTTGCAACTCTGAGGCAGTTTCCTTCCTTTAAACAAACTCAACAAGGAAACTATGTGATGTAATATTTATACTAAAATGACCGATAAGTCATTATTTGAGTTTATGTAATCAATTGTGTTTCTATCTGCTTACTGTTGTGTTTTAGTCAAGTGCTGTCGCACATCTTCACCTCTCCCAAGCAGGCCTGCAATGGTCAGTCGATGCTATCCCTGCTCGCCTACATGGAAGTCAGGCTGTTGAAACCGGCTGCCGAATCTGAAATGTTCTGCCTCCTTATGCATGTCTTCCTCTCCTGATCTCGTCTCTTCAACCTGGCATTGCAGCGATGGCTTTTTTGTGTTTGACGAATGCAATGGCAGTCGCAAAAGAACATCAAACACCGCTGCGATTCTGTGCACACGAATGATGCCTCAATGTCTCTGTCGGATCTCGTTTCGTAATCTTCAGGATCTAGTGCCTCCACGAGTGAACATGCAAGGCTCCCTGATTGCAAAAGCATGATTGCCAAAATTGAAACACATTGAAATCATCTCCAGTCTTGAGAGGCCTCCTGGTACAATGATGGACCCAATGAAGCCTGGCAATACCGATTGCAATAACGTGCACTCAGAATCACGATGATCAAAAACAAACTCAATCAAGTCAAGTATCCTTTCGGTCTTTGCTTTCTTGTATGTAACAGGCATTTCTCACACCTATCTGATCCTACTTTTCTGTCCACGTCATTTCCAAGCAGCATAAACAGTCCTGTTTCGCCACATTGCACTTTGAACTGCTTCCAAATCAATCCAAAACAGGTATGATGTGTGTGATGATGCGTCCAATGATGTCCAACGCAATGTGCCCGACAGCCAGCCTTTCTGGACGTGGCAATATCCTTATGCAAGGGCCGTATGAAGCCAACCAGCCAACCATGGAAGAACATCCCATGCACTCTGAGGTTGCTGCGCTCTCTCTCTCCGTGACTTCTCTGGACTGCGATGACACAGGAGGAGTTTCAGCCTATCAGAACTGCAGCATACTGCAGCGATGCTTTTTCATGTCCACCATTCGAATTACTCATATGTACTTTCAGTGAAGGCATTCCGACACCTTGTGTCACCATCCTTTGTTTCTTGCGTCATTCGTCGGATCTTTGTGCCAAAAGCAAAGTACATCATTTTGCAATTCCTTGCTTTCCCGATTCGACTATTCAATTTTGTCAGGTGACCAGTCCATGGACAAAGCACCATTGTGATTCGGCGCACGCATCTAACACTGATGTTGCCTCAACGTCTCTGTCGGATCTCGTTTCGTAATCTTCAGGATCTAGTGCCTCCACGAGTGAACATGCAAGGCTCCCTGATTGCAAAAGCATGATTGCCAAAATTGAAACACATATGGAAGCCGGCTGTTGATGATTGATCTTCGTTTAGCTAGGCAAAGAGGTCAACTACTCTGCCAATATGGACAGGTTGTCATCGGATGTCATCGGTATCGCACAGCGATTTCCAAAGCGATGCATTTCTTCAACAGAAATAGTCTTGGACGAAGCCGTGCCGTTCCAAAATATGCATTGCTTCCCTAGCCTTTGCCGCCTTTGCCCTCGTTTTTGAACAGATTTTGACACTCTGCGTTTTATGAGCCGCTTTGCTCCCGAGATGCTTAGCATCCGGTTAAGAAAGTTGATGGGAGCCCCAATGTGAGGAGCGTCCCGGTGATGCCACTCATCAAGGTCATGTTTTGCAAAAGCTATGCTTTGACATCAAAACTCATTGATTTTCAGCACTTCAACATTGCCCCCTTGACTACCCACCTTATCTCTTTTATCGTCTTGAAACATTCTCAAATTCCACAGGCTTCCGAACGGAACTTGTGAGAGTACGAAAGACTTGATACAAAGCCCATGCCTCTCAGCTTCAAGCTGATGCGAAGACCATTCCGAATTGTGCGGGAACATCTTGTGTAGATTTTCAAGTCTCTTCAAGACTGCGGCGGGCTTCATTGGATTCAATGGTATGATTTTGTGGGCAACTTTGACCCAAGCTGCTGTTCGCGGCCTACAAACATGTATAACATAGACATCACCCAATCATTTGAATGATGTAGACGTAGACTGGAATCCTCATGGAGCCTCAGATCTGAAGCCTCAGTGTGCAACAAGGACATGGCACAGCATGGTTTGCAACTCTGAGGCAGTTTCCTTCCTTTAAACAAACTCAACAAGGAAACTATGTGATGTAATATTTATACTAAAATGACCGATAAGTCATTATTTGAGTTTATGTAATCAATTGTGTTTCTATCTGCTTACTGTTGTGTTTTAGTCAAGTGCTGTCGCACATCTTCACCTCTCCCAAGCAGGCCTGCAATGGTCAGTCGATGCTATCCCTGCTCGCCTACATGGAAGTCAGGCTGTTGAAACCGGCTGCCGAATCTGAAATGTTCTGCCTCCTTATGCATGTCTTCCTCTCCTGATCTCGTCTCTTCAACCTGGCATTGCAGCGATGGCTTTTTTGTGTTTGACGAATGCAATGGCAGTCGCAAAAGAACATCAAACACCGCTGCGATTCTGTGCACACGAATGATGCCTCAATGTCTCTGTCGGATCTCGTTTCGTAATCTTCAGGATCTAGTGCCTCCACGAGTGAACATGCAAGGCTCCCTGATTGCAAAAGCATGATTGCCAAAATTGAAACACATTGAAATCATCTCCAGTCTTGAGAGGCCTCCTGGTACAATGATGGACCCAATGAAGCCTGACAACGCCAATGGCAATAGCATGCAATCAAAATCACAATGATCAATCAAACTCAGTCCACTTGGAAATGTTGCTCACAGCAAATGCTTTCCTTATCTGATTTCCGAGACTCCAGAACAGGGGGAAGGTACAAAGGCCAGCTTGGCTTGCAAGGATGGAGGGCAAGAAAAGGTGGGGGGACGGCAATAGACAATGTGATGCATATGTATAAACAAGCGTGTGTGTCTGTGTGTGTGTGTGCCCGTGCGTCAAGCAAGACCATCATAGTTTTGATAGCAATTATCACGATGATTCCCATGCAATGCGCCCGACAACCAGCCTTTCTGGATGGCGCAATATCCTAATGCAAGGGCCGTATGAAGCCAACAATGGAAGAACGTCCAATCTGAGAATCCCACGCTCTTCTTGTCAAGGGCCATGTCACCATCCTGTCGCCAAAACAAACAAACTGACATCACAGTACAGTTGGAATTAATATGAATTAATCACATTTCACGAATGCTGTGGCAGTAAAACATGTGATCACTGTGGTCGCAAAAGAACAGCCCATGGATGAAACACCATTGCGATTCGGCGCATGCATCTAACACAAATGATGCCTCAACGTCTCTGTCGGATCTCGTTTCGTAATCTTCAGGATCTAGTGCCTCCACGAGTGAACATGCAAGGCTCCCTGATTGCAAAAGCATGATTGCCAAAATTGAAACACATTGAAATCATCTCCAGTCTTGAGAGGCCTCCGGTACGGTGTCCAGGTTTAAATCTCCGGGAAAACAAAACAAAAAAAAACTAGAACACCAGGAAAGACCAAGCAAGCCAAACGGACACATCAACCAAGGGTCTCAGGGTTGGAATCTGAAGGGGCCAGGGTTGCAGTCGTGGGGTTGGACGTCTACCGAGATTGTAGACTTCAAAACTTTGTATAAGGAATGGGGTTACAAGTTTAGTGAAGAAGAAACTTCAACTGGGCCACCCCACACATTAATATATATCCAATGCAACATTTAAAATTTAAACAGAAAAGCTAGACTTCTTCCGGGGCCGATGGGCGGTGGCCGCCCTCCACATATGCAAATGTTGACACCATACAATGATGGACCCAATGAAGCCTGGCAATACCGATTGCAATAACGTGCACTCAGAATCACGATGATCAAAAACAAACTCAATAAAGTATCCTTTCGGTCCTTGCTTTCTTGTATGTAACAGGCATTTCTCACACCTATCTGATCCTACCTTTCTGTCCACGTCATTTCCAAGCAGCATAAACAGTCCTGTTTTCGCCACATTGCACTTTGAACTGCTTCCAAATCAATCCAAAACAGGTATGATTCGGTATGATGTGTGTGATGATGCGTCCTATGATGCCCACCGCAATGCCCCCGACAGCCAGCCTTTCTGGACGTGGCAATATCCTTATGCAAGGGCCGTATGAAGCCAACCAGCCAACCATGGAAGAACATCCCATGCACTCTGAGGTTGCTGCGCTCTCTCTCTCCGTGACTTCTCTGGACTGCGATGACACAGGAGGAGTTTCAGCCTATCAGAACTGCAGCATACTGCAGCGATGCTTTTTCATGTCCACCATTCGAATTACTCATATGTACTTTCAGTGAAGGCATTCCGACACCTTGTGTCACCATCCTTTGTTTCTTGCGTCATTCGTCGGATCTTTGTGCCAAAAGCAAAGTACAAAATTGTGCCATTTCTTGCTTTTCCCGATTCGATTTTGGTCGAAGATCTTCACATCGCCCAAACTGAATGTGCTGATGGAAATTCACGGATCGGTCCTCGTGGTCCTCGGGGTCCTCGGCATCCTCACCGTCCTAGGATTTGCAACCGTGTGACAGGAACAGAACACAGAAAACAACTGTGTAACGAATGTTTAAATTGGTAAATTCAAATTAGAATCTTAAATAGATGTTAATTCAAATTTGAATTCTTTCATTTATTCAATTTATTGGTTGTTTTTTTTCTTTTTCTGTGCTTCTCTTTGCCTCCTTGGACTCGGACTGAAGCTCGAGACTCTGAATTCATCCTACTGACGGCCTGGCAACGCGATGCCTACGGAACTTCAAGGGCCCAACGGCGTGCGCAACTCCATTGAGATGGTCCGCACTTTCAACCAGCCAAGTTGATTCCAAGTGACCAGTGCACCTTCCTCGTAGCTAACTTCTTTAGCTTTCAAATTGACGCGGGTCTTTCACAAGCACCGACTAAGCTGCGGGTTGGGGCCTCAGTCTCTGCCTCCTCTGGATATGACTCTCGGATGTTCCTGGCAGTATCGTGCTACATCAAACCTGTCAAGATGAAAAATGCATCAAGCATCATCATCAGAATGACCCAGGGGTTGTCCAAACGGAAACCAGCACAGGACCTTTCTGACTATGACCAAGAGAAACGATCTGCTTTTGGATATTTTGGCATTTTGGCTTAAAACGAGAAAGAAACTACGTTCATCTGCGTTTGACGCTTTTGAACTCATGTTGACTGTGAGACAGCGTTGGTTCGGGAACCAATGGACTGCACCAAAACGGCGCCGTGGGTCGCTCCTGAGGAAAGTCTCCAGTTTCCGACGGCTCTGCTGGGTCTTCTTGTGACCAACGCCATAGAGCTCCTGCAGAAAGACTATGGGAGCATTGGACTGACAGAATTCACGCCATTTGAAGCGACTATGCTTACTGAAGATTGAAGACATCTGAAGACTCAAGGGACTCAAAGATATCATACCAGCCATTGAGTTATGGCATTTGCTATCTGAAGCGTCGTAACGCGCAAACATGCCATGTCAAGGCAACAATCAACAAAAATCGCAGTGCTGAAGGCACTTCAGCGTCAGTCGCCGGACCTCCATTCCTTGCAGCTCTCTCATGTACAACTTCTGCGCCTGAAAACCGTGGAAACTGTTCTCGCGAAGCTCATAAGCACATTGAGGGATCATAAAGACATTGTTATGCACAACTAGTGCTACAGTGTACTATTACAAAATAATAATATTACCAATTACACACTGTTAGGCATCATCATGCCATTTGCAAAGCGAAAACCAAGGATTGACACGATATTTTGGCACATTTCGAAACAACACTCGCTCCCTACTGCAAGTTCAATATAGTATGTAGCTTGATTTGCTCTTTTCTGAACATCTACTTACTGAGTCTGGACTCCAACAAAGAATTTGCCGGACAAAAGCAGTTGCCAAAGTCGCAATTACCAGTGTGCAGAGTCAGTGTCCAAGACAGTTCTGTTGCGCTTTATCTTCACAGTGAACAGAACAGGTTTTACTCTTTTAGGATTTACTCTCGCAAACTGTGCAAAAACGCAAAAGCGTACTCTTTGTGTTTTCTCGAATTCTTTGCAAATCATAAGCAACTAATTCATCAAACTCTTCGTTATTCCATTTCTTTCTTGAACTCATCTCTTTACTCTTTCATACTCTTTCTCTCAAATAGATTTTTTTTCTCAACTCCCCCCAACTCAGGTCTGCACCTCAGGAACCTCGCCCAGTTTCTCCAGAAAATTGGCCAAACGACTGAGGACATCTAAGACCTGACACAAGAAATCCGACCACAAACACAACATGAAACACACGTGAAATGCATTAAAATGATTCTCTCTATCACTTTCTTGCTTTGAAATCTATGATTTCCGTCGGATTATTTTGCACCTCCTCGTTCACCAAGCCCAGTTGCTTCTCGCGACCTCCACTTTCGAAGAATTCAAACCCTCAAGTTCGCATTCAATTTAAAGAAATGTCGACGACTTCACATGTGGCACCTTCCAAAACACGTCGTAGCATCTCTTCAACCTCCTCTTCTTCAGCAGCTCCGCGCATGTCCAAAAGTTGCGCCAAAGCATAGCAGCTGCTGAGCCTCGAGGGATGGAGGTGTGGTCCCATGCAACCAACAACGATTCGGATCAAACACGAACCAACCGCAATCAAAAGAATTTTGTTTTGTTGATTGGTGACCCATAATGGACAAACGGATATAACACGGATGATGCCAGCCAGCGGTAGAAGAACCATAAGGAGATATACCTCGATTCTTAGGTACTGCAGCCCTTAGGGCTATCTCGATGCTGACGTGCGCACCACTGAACTGAATGACGTTTCAGAGTTTTCTGCTTCATAATGCGTCATAATGCTTCATATTATTCATATTGGGCATAGAGATTTCTTTTCTTGCTTTGGTTTAACACTAAACGGATTTGTCCTAATGCCTCTGCGAAGACTATGCGGCGCGGAAGAGTGCCCACTTGTGGGAACTTTGCTGTCACTCCTAATAATGTGACGAGCTACATAAACAAACAGTGCAGCAACATGTTTTGTCAAGAACAAGATTGTCGATGACTACCAGGGAGGGCCCTTAACCAAACTACTCCAATACCAAGTGTTCATCGTGTGCGTACCTTTGCAGAACAGCAAACATCATAAGAGGCACGCCGGACTTATGTTCCTTTTTCCGAGACTCTATTACTCAAAAAAGCGCCAGTCGTCTGTTGGACAAAAATCACTGAAGATGATAGTTCCATCAGGTTGTATGTTGCCCGTCAATTGTTCAACGCATGCAAGAGAGTATCCTCAGGAGTAGTACCGCATATTATTTACTTCTAATTTGCCAAATCCGAACTGATCATCATTTAAGCATTTTCTTATATATAGACAAACATAGACTATCTCCTACACTTATCCTGCAAATGACTTCAAACATTTTTTTACTTTTTAATTTCTCATCTTCGCCAAGTCACGTCTCGAGGTGATCGGCGCCCAAGACTCGCTCACGCTCTTCCCAAACGAAGCGCTGCAATCTCTGCGCCTCTGCCAATTCGTTGACCTCCTACGGTTCGAAAATCCGCATTGGAACTCAATGGAACTCACATTGGAATTCAATGAAAGTCATTGCAAGTTTTTGAAATCTATGCAAAGTCACTGAAACTCTGAATTGTTTGCCTTAGAAATGCAATTTGGGGTCCCTGTCAAAGGCAGTCCTGCAGCAATGAGGCAAGGTCTGTTGTGACACGCAAGGATTCGGGATGAGACTTGCCCAGTTGATCTTCATAACCTTCCATGGCCCGCCAATGAAGCTCCTGCACCGGTTCAGTCAACACCAAATGGCCCAGAAGGCTGGCCCAGAATTAGTTCTTTCCACAGCCACTTAGATTTCTGGAACTCCCATCCGCACACGATGTTCCAACTGCTCAACATTGAAAATTAATGAAACTTTCCAAACGAAAGACGCCTATGCCCGTTCCACACTGCAGACCTCCGCTTCTTGAAACTTCTGCTGGCTTCGAAGATTTTTGGCCAAATTTCTGACAGCTCCCAATGTTTGCAAGTGTTTCGCACCCAGCTGCTCTTCACGTCGCTGCAACACTCGACGGAAAAGATCCTGCACAGAGGTGTCACCAACCTCTTCATTACCCATAGGCTATAGGCTGTATATTCTGGACACTCTTGTTACCACTGTCCAGAAAGGGTTCCCTCACATGGTTGGTTTGTGTATTTTTGTGTTGGTTTCGTGTTCCCTCTTGTCATTTTGGGTGGATTTGCTTTGGATATCCCCACCTTTCCGGTACCGGTATATCTGACGGATGAATTAAACCATGCAAGGCCTGTTACATTTTTTGAGTGCGGCTGAAATCGGAGTGGCCCATTCCCATGCCCAGTTGCCCCAGTTGGCTTAGTAGACCCAGTTACCGATAAACCCCAGCATATCTTGACCATCGAGCAGTGCCCTCTAAAACAGTCTACATCTGAAACACTTTTTCTGGCACGCTTGGACGACCAAACCATGTCTACTAGAACAGTTTCCATTAAGCCGGTCTATATCTGAAACGTTTTTTCTTTGGCACCCTTGGACGACCAAACCATGTCCACTAGAATGGTTTCCATTCAAATGGTCTACATCTGAAACACTTTATCTTTAGCACCCTTGGATGACCAAACCATGTCCACTAGTAAGGTTTGCATGAACACGGTCTACATCTGAAACGCTTTTTCTAGCAGCTAGCACGTTTTGACGACCAGACCATGTCCACTAGAATGGCTTCCATGAACACGGTCTACATCTAAAACGTTTTTTCTAGCACGTTTGACGACCAAACCATGTCCACTAGAATGGTTTCCATGAACACGGCCAACATCTGAAACACTTTTTCTCTGGCATGCTTGCACAAGCAAACCATGTCCACTAGAATGGTTTCCATTAAAACGGTCTACATGTGAAACACTTTTTCTGGCACGTTTTGACGACCGTGACCAAACCATGTCCACCAAAATGGTTCCTTTTGAAATCGCATTAGGGATATAGCCATCTATAGACGTTTCTGTTGATGGATAGTTTTTGCTTCGCTCAGAAACAAGCCTCGCATGACTCTTGAATCCATATCAGTTGCAACTATGTTTGTTCCGATTTCCTGTCGTTTCGACCCCTTGGCTGAGTTTCCTTTGCTGAAGTTGTTAGTTGTTTCTGTTCATTTCTGTTTATCTATTGCTATGTCAACATTTGCGAAATTTGGACCTTGAGAGGACAAGTCCGGCCTCAGCTTTGTGATGCTTTCCGAGACCCTGCCGCAACAGCGCCAAAGCAGTGGCCGTGGTCAACGTCTCAGAGTGGTAGGGGTCCAACTGCTCATAGCCTTCACAGGAGCAGTGTGATGTCTGCCGTCACTTTGTCAATGTCCAAATGTATCCAAGTACATCCAAAGTGGACATCCAAGTAAAAACTACTTGCCACAAAAATACTAATACGTGTTCATGAGTTTATAACTGTTCACGTTGATATCGCTTCAATAATTTGAAGTCTTGGTGTCTAGCTCGTGCAAGACTGGTGAATTCTTAGGAACCATCCAGCCAAACAGATCCAAACAAATCAATGATGAGGTGATCCATGGGTCGGTAGGGGATCACCATGCCCTTTTGCAAACTTGAACAGAGCTCATCTGCTCAACTTCACCGAAAGCACTTTCCGACTTTCCGCAACTTCTCAACCACACTTTTCCCACCCTCTTTGGACTCTTTTCCTTTCTTCATCTTTCTTTCTATTTCTTTCCCCTTCACTCTTTTTTCCGTCTCCGTGCCTTCCAACGCACTCTTGTACAGCTGTTCAGCTTCCTGCGAGTGATTTGGGGATGCAGATGGACGAGGTGTTTCCACAAGTCCCCATGAGATTCGTATCGCCATCTGCTGAAGCTCACAATTTTTCTGACCCTGGATTTGCCCCTGGCTTCAAGAGTAGTCAGAGGGGACTGAACCGCAACGGATTTGAATGGAAACCGATCAAACCACTTGGTAAACCACGTATCATGGGCATCCACAACATAATATTTTGCTTTCTGAATAATTTTGCTTTAACTGTCACCCTTCCCAATGACTTTCGACTCCACCTCCCCATGATTTCTGAATAAAACGATCTCTTCTAAGGCGTGTGCTCCCCACTTGTTGGAACACCCCGCTGCACCTCGGTGTTCCCTGCATCTCGGAGTACCGCCGCCAGCGCACAGCTGGCAGCGAAGGTCTCCAGGTGTTGCGGTTCCAGTTCTTTCCGTTCACCTCAAACGGAGAGACATAAAAAGCGAAAAGAAATAAAAGCAGAATAAACGGAGAGACATTTACATAAAAAAGCGAAAAGTTCTCAATTACAAAATAAATGGAAAAACCAATGGGCGGTGGTGTTGGTTAGCCATTTCGTAGGCACGTTTGAAGGGCACCAACCTAGGAAAATACAACATGCAGCAACCAACCCAAAAAACATCACTACAAAGAGCAGGTATGAACTCATGCATCAGCCACATGCACAGCCCTACAAAATGCAGGGGTCAACTCTCATAGGTAATCAAGAGGAAAACGAGACTCCTAGCATGGCTTCTGTGTTTTTGTCGACCTGCATTTTGTAGGGAGCAGCTTTAGTCTCGGAGAACTGGTTTTTCATTCCAGAGGCAATTTATAGCAATCACATTTGTTTTATTTTATTTGGTGGAGATTTATGTAGGGTGTGGGGAAAAAAATCATGTATTTCCCGACGTTGTGGGTTGCTGCACGCTACTAAGTGGCATCCCTGGGGACTGAGATAGAAAAGTGCTGCTACAAATTGATCATGCAGGTCCAAGAAACCATCTAGGAATCTAGGCCTACCAATTTTAGTGTGCCAAAGGTCTGCCCATCCAATTGGTGCGCGCTACAAAATGATGAGGCCATCTTACCACAACACAAGACAAAATGCATGTCTCAATTAGTGTCATTTTGTGTCAAGTGAATTTGCTTTACAAAAAACGGACAAAACATGCTGAAAATCCCCAAGCACTTTCGTTTCTCAATAACTTGTTTGTCAAGCAGGGTCAATTACGTAACAATTGCCCAACAATTACGTCTGAATTACGTCCGAATTACGTCCGAACTATGTCAAAATTAGTGTAATTTAGTGTCTAGTCTTGTCAAGTGCATCTCAAGGAAACTTTTATAAACAACTATCCCCGACAAAACATGCTGAAAATCTCCAAGCACCTTCGTTTCTCAATAACTGTTTGTCAAGCAGGGTCAATTACGCAACAATTACCTCTGAATTGCATCTCAATTAGTTTGGCCTAATGGTTTCTGAGGCGGAGTTGCACGTGCTTCTCGGGGCTTGCGCTTTCGGGGAGTGCGGATGCCCTCGGCGCTTGTGCGTTCTTGGGTGTCAGCGACTCTGCTTCACAGACTACAGGGCTGGACACAGTACATGTTGCGCTCGGGATTGTTGTGTTGAGATGTGTTTGGGCCCATGTTGGACCATTGCTATCCCCCATGGTTTTTCAGGCGCTAGACATGAAGCATACCTAAACCGTGCATAGTAGGCCTAGCAATTTTAGTGTGCCCAACCTCTGTTTCAATTAGTGTCATTTAGTGTCAGGTGCGTCTCAAGATTTTTCAAACATAGGTCTTTGGCAGGATGTTTCATGCAAAAAAAATGTGTTAAGAAAATGAACGGCCACTCAAACAATCCAACGCTGGAAACTGTAACTCTTGCGCACTACTGAAGGATGAAAATCGCCCAAACTCAACGACGTGACCTCCCCCCCCAAAAAAATCAAAAACATTGGCATTTGGCAGTGTTTTTCATGGAAAAAGCCGGGTTTCAACAAAATGTTGAAAATTACGTCTTTTTTAATACGTGTTTTTTGAAATCTCTGAACAAAAAAACGCGAGAGTTCCCCCCCTTCCTTATACATGTGAATTGGAAGGATTTTGATGGTTTTTAGGGGTCCCCGCCCCTTTCTGTTTTTTCTTTCCCATATGCACGGTTTAGGTATGCTTCATGTCTAGCGCATGAAAAACCATGCGAGATAGCAATGGTCCAACATGGGCCCAAACACATCTCAACACAACAATCCCGAGCGCAACATGTACTGTGTCCAGCCCTGTAGTCTGTGAAGCAGAGTCGCTGACACCCAAGAACGCACAAGCGCCGAGGGCATCCGCACTCCCCGAAAGCGCAAGCCCCGAGAAGCACGTGCGACTCCGCCTCAGAAACCACTAGGCCGATATGTATTTCCAATATCATGCTACTCAACTAAGTACTATCAACACCTGGCACCATTTCCGCCCCCAGTGCCAGACAGCTCGATGACGACTTTCCCGATCCTTCTGACATACAGGAACACAGAATGTCCAAATCTTGTCCCCACAAAGTGCACCCTCTACAAAGTGGGTTTCCAACTTTCATACTGTCTGAACATGCCCAAATTAAGGTCGAAATATGGAACCTACAAAATGCAGTGTGAAAAAAGTACAAGTATGCAAGTTCATCGTAAAATGCAGCTCAACACAATGCAAGGTTCAACCTGGGCAGATGCAGCACAACATCTGGATTACAAACAGCAGGTTCCGACACCAATTTTCATCTACAAAACTCAACCCACAATCCATTCGCAAGGATGTCAACACCTACCATTATGGAGGGGAAATTGGCACATTGATGTTTAAACAATATGAATGATAAGAATCCGATAAGAATCTGATTGAAACTGTTGGATCAAAAATCGAAATCATCCAACTTTGAAGATCTTGAAATGTAATAAAACAACGCTCAGTTGTTAAACTCTGACGTGGCCCAATTTTTTTCAGTCCATATGTTCAAAAGTGCTCCGCTTTGCATCAACCCCCAAAAGACACATCACAACTCTACGTCTGCCGTTGAGAGTCCTACAAATGTCACAAATACCTGCTAGCTTTTACAGGGCTTGAATTTCTTAAATGTGCATCAAACTTGAACTACCGTTTTGTGTACTTTGCGACTTCATGTGTCTCATGCATGTTCAGCCCCCTGCTTCAGAACCTGTTTGCAATGGGACTAGACAATAAACACACAAGCAAACAGCACATAACAAATACTCTTGCTTCTCTTGGAAATGGAAAATTCGAGCGCTAAAACCTTCAAACGAAGCTAAACACGCACACCCACTCACACTCACACTCACACTCACACTTACACTCCCGCTTGCCAGCATTCTGATCTTTGAGGATGCACAAGTTTAAACAAGCTTTGCATGTTTTTTTAAGGGCTACATCCGGTACATCCTGATGAAGAGGGTTTTGCAAAAAGAACTGCGACCTGCGGTCTCACAGAATCCTTTTGCAAAACACATGTTCTTAAGTCCTCAAACTTACAGGTGCATCCAAGTGAAAAGGGTTTAGCGGATGATGATGCATATCCCAGCCACAAAAACAATCTACTGGGTCAGGCTACCATCCGGATGAACTAAGGTACCCTCCATTACTCAAATGGCACTTTGAACACATGCAAAACCATGCTACAAGTATGTAGAAGGACTGTGTGCTTTGCAATTTTTTGCCGGGCGGGCGCTAGACGTGCGAGCAAAGAGCCTAGCACACGACGTAGGAGATTCTCTGCATCGGCCAGCTTCCCTCGCTCGTGCATCAAACTGCCCAAGTGGCCTTTGCATGGCAATTGAAGGCACTTCAACTCTGCACATAAAGTACCTTTTGCTTTGCAAAAGAGACTTTGCTCGAGAGGTCGTCATTCCTTTCTTAATCTTTCTCTCTTTCCTCCACTCTTTTAGCTTCTCAAAACTTCTCTATTCTTTTCTTTTGATGGTAGATTAACTTCAGAATTCGCTTCCAGCTTTTTGCTTCCATGCAGGGTCCAAAGCCAAGTTGCTCAGAGAAGTCAACGTGCTGTCCTGCATCCTTGGTCTCAGTTCTGTAGGCTCTACACTGAAGACTGTGCAACACCAACAACCACACCGCACGGTCACCAAAGCTTCTAAAAGCTCAACCAATCACCGACGGACTCAACACATCCTGCAACTGTGAGTCATCCTCTCTTGAAGCTCTTCAGCTTCTGTTGTCTTCCCTTGTGCTTGCAGCACCTTTGCCAACCTCAATGTAGCAAGCTATATTTTAGTTCCAAGCAATACCACCTCAACAAAAAGCAATAAAGAAATACAGTAGAAGGAACAGCATGGAATACAATGGAATACTGGTGATGGAATGTATCAGAGAATGTGACCATCGAAACCCACAACTCACTGCCACTAAGACGTGCCCAGCCTGTTGATGTAGTGCAACGTCTCCGTTTGTCCCAGCTCCATCTCACTGCCGGCTAACGCTCGTCGGCATAGGTCTTCTGCCTACAAGTTTACGGGACGAGGTGTGGTGCAAAATCTCAGTTCACTCTACGAACATCTACGAACACAAAATCGTTTGTACAAAATCTCTCCTTGAAGTTGAATCTGCATCGAATGGATCTCTGCGGTGCCTCGTGGATTTTCCCTCTGAGTTGTAAGACTTTGGCCAAACGACTGTAGCACAGCAAGGTCCAGGGATGAGTGCTGCAGAGCTGTTTCTCTCGTTCCTGGCAGAGGTGAGCGTCACAACTGTGGTGCAACCCCCTTCGACCATTCACTTGGGAACCGTGGCCGTGGACTGCCGTGGACCTGGTCTCTGAAATCTGAACTCTCAACTGACGCCAAACCTTTTGATTTAAGCGTTTAATTTCTTCAATTCACCAATTTTAAATTCGAAATTGTGAAGAATGAAATTGTGAAGAATGGTTTGAAGTTTATTTTATCTTATTTTCAATTCCATGTTGATTCTGTATTTGAATTGGGTTCGGGGTTCCCGACAGCTCTGCCTGAAGCGCTTGGCGATAGACGGCTTCTGCCTCCTCCATCTTCTCCTGCTCCTGGATGCTGAAGCAATGAGCTAACACGGATTCAGGGAATGTCACCTACCACCAGGTCATTGTGGGATGCAATCATAGCCATGGTCCATGGTGGTATCCCTTCACCCAAGTTGGAATCATCCATCTACATTCTTCTGTAACAACCACAATTTGGGGCACAAGACTAGCGGAAAAGCTCCATCAGTTTCACTGTCGAGTGATTGGCAATATGTATCAGCAATGGCAGGAAATCAGAAAAGTCAATCTTGGAGTCAGGTTCAAGAGGTGACTTGCGTCCTCCAACATCATGGCCAAAAGACTGAGATCTGCTGCCTTTCCTCCCAGATCTCGCGAGATTTCTTCCGCCTGCAGCATCTCGGTATGTGGCCCCGCATCCATTGGAATCCCCAGGGAGTGAGGCGCTTAAGAGGCGTGCTCCCAGGGTGGTGCCTCTCGCAAACGCCCCTGGCCGCGCAGCATCAGCACCAGCTTTCGCTTGGTGACTGCTGCACTCGTTGCAGCTGCAGCAGCTGACAGGTTTGGCGGTGGATCTTCACGGTCCAAGATGCGACGATAAAGATCCTGACAGTGTCCAAGCTCAAAGAGATGTCACGCTCGAAAGGTTTGAAGAAAAACAGCAGGTACAATACCCATGTTCTCAGGGAAACAAGTTCATACAACTTCATGTTTGGAAATATGAAAATTGTAAACAACGAGAGCAGCAGTATCCAACATTGGTACATGTATCGGTGCCCAACCATAGTGAGCCAAATCAAAGCATCAAGCTTAGAAGTCGATTCAATTTTCGGAACCTCTTCTGGCAACTGGCCTCTGCTTGGGCAAATTTAGCTTTGGCAAAAGCGAGGTCTGCAAGTGCCTGTGGCCCGCTTTGAGTGGTGTCACGGGACCAAGATATCAAACACATTCAAAGAGCATTTCACCTGAATTCACTTGGATGCCAATGCCTTTGCTAAACAATGGCATATCAAAATATAGCAACATGACGTGAGGAGATATGACATGACTTTTCCAAACATAAATAAACCAACCCGCTATTCCAGAAATTGACTTTTTCTTCTGCCGTTTGCACCGCATCGAAGCAGCGTGGCAGCACCACAGTACTGCAAGGTGGTAGTTCCCTATCTTGGGAAGTTGTTGGCCTTAAATATATGGATAAGTATACATATGTTTATACAAACATATATATATATATAGAGATAGATATATATATATATGTACACACACGCTCTAGATGGATACATGCAAGTAGACACTGCACAAAATACACCGTACTAGACAATACATCTATGCAATTTCTATAGAATTTCTACACGCTTTCTATTCATGTCGGTTTCATTTCTATACACTATTCACCTTCAGGTTTTGGACGAATGCAACAACTTTCTTCCAGTGCCTCAGCGACCTCGAACTCTTCCGGCATTGACTCGTCAAGGGCCTCAAAGCCTAACAAATCGAGTGCTGTAGGTGGTTGGTGGTTCTGGTGTATACCCGGTAGCTGTGGGTCATTCGCATCAAAATACCTACGCATGAATCCGCAGGAATCGGTCTGTGTCTAAGCGCTGGTTGCAACACTTTATTCAAGGCCCGACCGACAACGGGCATTCCAAGTCTGCCAAAAAAGTCTCGGGAGTTGTACCTTATTAAGTGTTCTCAACCTCGCACCCTCATCAAATTTATCAAATATCCCGAAAGTCACAGAATCCAAATTACACACATATTGATTCCTATTTCATGTTCAAATCATTTTGTGTTGGGATCAAAGTCTGGTGGAACAGAGGCTTGTTTCCAAGTCCCTCACCTTCCAACGTCTGCTTGAGCAGCTGCTCTGCTTCGATCTCAGCCTCCAAAACATGTCAGGAACAGCACAAATGGGTCGGTTCTATCAAAACATGAGTAACAAAGTGTTCATCTATGAATGGCAAATTGCAGCTGCAACCTTACAACAAGTAGACTGTAAAAAAGCACAAGAACTTCAAAGCAACCAGTTGGACCCTTGCGGAAACTTGATGAGGTAGTAGCATGACACTGAAAGGTGTTGCCAGATGGTGATTCAACACCGTGACCCGTTGGAATCATGACTTCGACCCGCCTGACGTCTGAGATAATCCGCCAAGCACTGCTGGGCTTTCAACGTGTCAGCGTGTTGTAGGCCCAACTGCTCTTGCCGACCTTGTCACCGTTGTGAGATGACTCTGATCACAAGTCCCCACAATTCCCAGCGGATCCCCAGGAGTCCCCCCAGGAGTCCCCACCTTTCACGGCCAATCTCAACATTTCCTTTGCTTCTGGCTTGGCTCGAACTGCCAAAAGATTTGCCAGCTCCAGCAAATATGTCCTCAGTGTAACGCTCAACACTTTCTGTGACCAAGCTGCACGTAAATAGTTTCTGTCAAAGGTGTCGTATTGAACGAAGAAACCTCCTCTGTGGGTTTTCCTCTTTGCTCTACTTTGTACTTGTAACATGTTATAGATCATAAAAGTTCATAAAAGTTAAAAATCATATCTACTGTCCTCTATCTACTATCTTCGTCATGTCTTCGCCGCCTCCTCTCTGACTGTGCCAAGGCTCAGTGTCACCGGGTGCTGTTCACCCAGCTGCTTTCCACTTTCTTGACGAATTCTCTGCAGCAAAATCTCTGCCTCATGCAAGTGACCTTGATCCTGGCGAGCTCGGACGCTCCAGAAGAGAAGGCACATAAGATGTCGCATGTTGCATGTTTTGAACCTGTCATATGATCACTTTCGCACACCATTTCCAAACATTTAAAGACTGTTTCAACTTTAAACTTTAAATGTTTTTCGCACATCCAAACTTTAATTCGCACTGAATTTTCTTCAACTTTTTGTTTTCTTCACAGTTTGCCGTCCTGGAGGCGTTCCACAAAGGCTCTCACGACCTCAATGGCCTCAGGGAACTCGTTCTGTTCGCGCCTTGGTCGCGGGACACGTCGCCCTGCAAAACACGTTCCTTTCTCCTGAGCTCTCCGCGTTTCTTCTACAGTCTTCTACTTTCTTATCTCTTCTAGTTCTCTTCCTCTATCTTCTTCTCTCATGTGCCGTTTTTCCACTGCTTTTCCAAGGCACAAATTCATAGCGAGGCCAGCGATGCTTTGCAACGCCCGTGGTGCGGCGATGGATCTGCCGCACTCTGCTCGCCGCCAGAGTTCCTCTGCCGCGGCCATGTGGCCACGCTCGCGGCTGTGCTCCTTGGCTCTCGCCGGGAGATTTCAAGACGCAAAGACAAAGAGAGTTTAAAGATGTTTAAAGCATCTTCTCAGATTTAGAGAGTTTAAAAACCTTTCAAAGTTTCCCCTTTGACTTTGCACTTAGCAACTCACTATCTGAGCCCTAAATGTGACATTGTTCAAGCATGTAACCTCTCGAAGACATGACTTGCACACGAGGCATGATTGCACGCTTGCAACAATCAGAGCTGTCATGCCATTCACAGCTCTGTGTCCTGGGTGAAGGTTGCGAGATGTTGCAACGAGATCACCGTGTCCGGATGATTCGCTCCCAGCTGTTTCTCGCGACCTTCGGTGCCCCAGATCCATCCCTTTTCCCATGCTTGCGGAAGAGAGCCAAATCTAAGGCATTCTATCAGTGGACATGTCCCTATTATGTAAGTAGATCAATGGAAATCTACTCAGGATACATGGCAATATAGAATGAAGGGGTATGGCCGAGGGTTCAGCAAAGCCGTGTTTCCCGCCTCGCAAAGTTCGCTTGAAGAACTTCTCAGCTTCTGCAAGTCTCCCTTGGGCCTGCAGGAGGCAACCCATGTGCTCCACCTCAGTGTGAAAATGTGAAGGTGAAGATACTTTGCTTCTGAAATGCTTTTAACACGTTTTCTTTGTAATCCAAGGAGTGCAACTCTACGAATCTTGTCACTAGGCTTCTTCAATCCAAGGAGTGCAACTCTGTGAGTCACGCTGCTGCCCAGGCACTGCCAAGAGAGTGAGGAGATGGGAACTATCCAACTGCTGTTCCAATTCTTTCACAGCACGACCAATCAGCTTCTCTGCCTGCGCAAAGGGACTACAATGAGTGCAGCTTGTTTTTGAATCACAGCTTTGCAAGGAGTTTGCTATCAGCAAAACATCCAAATATATAATGACATCCGACTGCTCACTCATCCGATTGCACAGAGCTTTGGTTAACCAAGTCTTGAGCATCTGCGGAATCGGCAGATCTTTGATCTGTCTCCTTTCTGCCAATGGTCAATCTGTTCCACAGTTTGGCTGCAACCTACTTGAAAGGATATGAAAAGTGTACAAAAGTGTTGCATTCTCAAGATCCAAAAACGCCAAGGGGAGCTATCGAGGTTCGCTGAACACTGCACGTTCCATGGACCCGAGATCTTCCGCGTGCACGCCTGCTTCACTGCATTTCACCATATTAATAGCGCATATATGATATATAAACAATAGATACAGTATGCACAATGTCAGATGTCGACACCAGTTCGATATCAGAGATACTTCAGGTACTTTCAAAGCTGTGACCTTTCGCAACAAATTTGGGCTCCCACTTAACCGTCTGCAACCCTCCCAGAAACGCCCAGGCCTCAGAGAGGTTCCCTCGCAAACAGCAGAGATATCCCAGGTGGCTGCTGGAAACCAAGGTCTCGGGATGCGATGGTCCCAAAACTTTCCTTAGCCAATTCAGGTGATGTGCCCTTCTAAAACCAGGGAAACCACAAAAACCACAGGAAACATAAAGAAATTCAAAACATCTGATTCACAGCCGGACATTCCTCGAATGTTCGCCATGCTTGGCAAGATCCGTTGCCGCCTTTCTGCATCTAGGTTCATCTCTGAATTCTTTATCATTCTTTCTCTCTCTCTCTCTCTCTCTCTGCTTACTTTCATTCAAGCCTTGCGTTGGTCCTGACATCGCACAAGTGCCAGGTGACTCTCGTCCTCTGAGCGCTTGCCTGCGAGGCACTTGCAGTTTCTTAGTGCCGTGAAGAACATGCTGGGTCTGTGTGTGTTTTCCTCGGGGGCACTTTACGTATGGAGAAAATGCTGATTACATGAAGGACCTGTTTCTTCATCTGCAAATTTGCTGAATTGGATTTGATGATGCAAAGTAATTACTGTGGAGCTGCTGACGCCACATGAATGACACAGGCTGGTGCTTAAGAAATATTAGGAATAGTGACCAACATTGAAGCTGGATGGTCTGCCAACTAATAGTTGACCACCAACCATTCTTGTTAACTGTCAACATACGCAGCTTCGATGATAAGCTTAACTGCGTTTGATCATCATTCTACCATGATCCATCATAAAGCTGCAGAGGTGAAAACCAAATGCCCCCGACAAACATCCTAAGAATGACCAGCATGCTCTCTGTTGGGATGTTCACCTGGACCTTCAAATATGTCTGAGTTTTTGGTAATCTGTTGTCATGGCCAACATGCCTATTGATAGAAAGTGGTTGACTAAGCTTGGCAATTCTTGACCATGACCTGCCATCCATGATTCAAACCATCTTGGAATCATCGAATGCTGGAGATGTTGAGCACATCTTTGCTCCCACTGCGCTCCTCTGCAAGAATTCAGCCTCGACGGTTTTACTCTGCTCCTGCGGGGACTGGCTCACTGTGTCCCGTTGGCATCCCAATTGGTACTGAGCTGGTGGTAATTGAATGCAATTGATCACTATTTCCATTTACCATCAAGCATTATTCGACATATTATGAACCAGTTGGAATCTGCCTGACCGACTCTGCTCTCGAGAACACCACGGAAAGGGTCAATAGGTGAAAGCGTGAAAACCCTCCCGCAAACCACCTGCAAAAAAACTGCCAATCGGCTCAGCAGGGTCAGTGTAGATGGATGAGTTGCTCCTGGCGATGTCAGCGCACTGACAGCTGTCCTCTTGGATGATTCAACGACATGTGTCCTCCACAGTCCATAGATCTTTGAAGAAACAATTCATAAAATAGAAGCCATAGAAGATGCATTTCCAGTTTGTGGGCATCCCCTTCGGCACTACGTTTCTCCTAACTGCTCTTCACTGCGCTTGATGGACTGCTTATAGAGTTCGTCGACTGCTTGAAACTTGCCTTCCTCAGGGGCAGCCGCTGGTAAAGTCGGCTCTTGACTTGCCCTGTTGGCAGTTCGTCCATGTGATTTTCAGCTTCAGTCTGCCGAGCATCATCCTGGAGCTGATTCGCCAATTTGTCAACGATACCTTGGGCGAAGTTTCAGCAGCTTCGATAGTCCCGTCAATCTTACCTTTTAAAATCATCGTTCCGCAACAACCTTGAAAAAAGTGCTGTGGAAAAAGTACGTCACCATGATGATATTATATGATATTATTTCATGATGCCCATCGCATGTCGCACATGATCGTTGCTGTGCACGTTCACACGTATTCACAACACGTATTCACAGCTTCCTCCGAACTTTCTCCTTGAGAATTCGTGCAGGAAGACATCAGTGACCTCTCATGACGTGTCTCTGCTGAGGGACTGTTGGCCTTGGCCAATTTCCCCACGCTGCGAAAGAACGTGGCCAGGTCATGGGTTGCATCCACCGCCTGTGCCATGCCCAACTCCTCGCGTCCCTGATGCAAGACATCGCAAGTGACATCGCAAGACACCAGCGTTCGTGACTCGCAATGGTGACATCAACACATGATGCTCTACACATATGGCATTGACCATACAACATGAGACCATGAATCGACCAAAAGGCAGCAGCTGTAAAACCACAGGGAGGCAAAGTTACATTTGTGTTACACACCGTCTCAACATGCCATGTACTGCGCTGCCTGCATCGCACGACGAAAAAAGTCCTCAGCCTCTGACAAACGCCCCTGGTCCTGTCACGAAAGCATCCGTGACAATCTAACAATGTAAGGACCAGTGATGGCCGATATAAATATATATATATATGTGTGTGTACTTATTATATCTTATTATTGTTCGTACAGCAACAAACATTCACGAAAATGATGCTGATGATTTATAGTGTGAAAATCAAGCGTGTGATAATTAACTATCCTCGCCAATCCAACAATGATAACGAATGCTGACAACCAAGTGCCGTGACCAAGTATCCAAACATATTGCTCGCAATTGATTCAGTCCACGAAAAACATTAAACCAAATGCAACGAAGCATTCAAACTATCCATATTTTTGAGTGAGTACGTGACCATACTGCACTGCGTATGGATGTTCTGCTGTGTTATGTTCTGCTATGATCCACCAAACATCAACACGCTCAACGGGTCCTGCAAGATCTTGGCCAAGTGCGATGCGGTTGAAAGAGTCTCAGGATGAACGCAGCCCAGTTGCTCCTTCAATGAAATGAAGACCAGTTGTCCCTTCACAGAAACCTTTTAATGGCGGTTCAATCTGTTGCCATTTCCCTGCATACTTTCCCAAGCCCCTGTCTTTGAAAATGACATTCAATAGTCAATGGCAACTAAGCACAAAACAAGCCAAATTTCACCTCATGATATCTGTAGGGA
>VSDK01009219.1:228982-261872 GCA_009767595.1 Symbiodinium kawagutii | reverse complement strand
ACACCCAGGGTCAACTAGGTCAGCGATCACGGCTGTCCTCTTGACCGGCCAAGGCTTGACGAAAGCGTTCACCCGCTTTGAAGAGCTTTCCCCTCCTGCCAACGACTGGGCCCTTTATGTTTTCATCGTAGAACACCTGGTGATGCGAAGCAAAGCATAGACATACCAAGGACATTCACGCCTAATCACCAGCATTGCAGTAATTTGTTTGCATCTTATTCCCCAGGCAATGGATCGAAGGCACAGAAGCGAGCCAAGCCAAAGTGAAACCAAAAGTTCTCAAACCAATTGAAACAGATTGGTGAGGCCTGGCCAATGATCGGTGGATATCTTGGGTGGATGTCATTTAATTTCCTGATGGCAATGAAAAGTCATTTCCTGACTACCAAATCTCTCCCTTGCTGACTGTACTGTATCTCCTGGTATATCTTAGAGCTCTCTTGTCTTACTCTCTTATTCTCTGTTAAACGGTTCCTTTCTGAATCCTTTCTATTAAGGGTGTCAGGCGAATCGGAACGCCACTGTCCGAGGTCCTTTGGAGCAAGCAACCCAAGTGATGGGCACCTGTGGCATCCAAAGCAACGTGGAGGGAACACATTCGTCGTAAAATCAACGGTGGAGGCAGTTGAAAAGTGTGAAAAGTGGAGGTTTGGAGATGGGTTTGAAGGGTTTCAGTGAGGTTTCAGTGAGGTTTGAAGAGAATGCTTTTGCAGTCCGAGTGGCAGTTGGATGTCCAGGGATGCCATGCACCAAGCAACTCTTCGCTCTTGTTTAAAGCCTGAAGGAGGCTTCGACGGTAGCACAGAATTCACAAAGTCTTTTGCAACTGCTGTGGGTCTTCTGATAGCTCTGCAGCTCTTAGCAGTGCTGCTTTGCTAAGAAACTTTTCTTATGCTTATGCTTAGCTTCAGTTATGCTTTCCTCTCTTATCTTTTTTTTTCACTGGAGCATTGCTGGGCTGCCAACGTGGCAGTAGATCTTCTCAGCTTCCATGGCCTCACCCTGCTCCTGGACAACAAGCTACGACAAGCTACGACAAGCTACGACAACTTACAAGCTTCGTAAAGACACAAACTAAACACAAGTTGTAAAAATCCAAACTAGACAAATATTCAGTACAATAGCATATAATTTAATGAAAATAAAATGTCAATAATACGATATATATAATTCATACTATAACATAGTTTATACATGTTTATACTGAACATCGAAGCCATGCCAAAAGGCTCTTGAAAAGTCAGTTGTTCTTCAAAACATCTCTTCCTGGGGAGATAAATGAGCAGCTGCTTGAAACTACGATGCATGATGTGCCCTTTCCCAAGTACAACTAGCAGCCATGTGATGATGTGACATTTATCGAGCGGAAAGGCGCGGATAGTCATAGCATGTCATAGCATTCTCCTGCATTCTTTAGACAATTTACAACCAGAACTCTTCAAAGTAGCCAAAAATCCTCTGCTTCCCTTTCTGTTTGAACTGCTCAACTTCCATGGCAGGCCGCATCCTGGAGCAGCTCAGCCAAAATGCCCAAGGTCTTCAGTGTCTCCGGATGTGAACTGCCCAAGAGTTCCTCATGGCCTCGAAGTCCAAGCTGGTGAATCGTGGGTTGGAAACAACTGGGTGCGACTCATTTCTGCAAAGAACAGCGGTCAGAAAAGTTTTCGAACGAATAGGAGGTAAAAAGTACCCAGTAGCAATGGCAGGGTGTTACCATCTATATAATATAACTATTATGTAGGCATAGTATACGTCAGTCGAATGGAATTGAACATGCAACAGGGTTTCACACTCTCTAGGGAACATTGCGTCATGTTCTCAAGACCTAGTCTTCATCAGCGCTCACGTGGGAAAAGTGTCACTATGCTCCTGATTTCTCTACGTGGGTCAAGAAATGTCAACATTGGGGTGCCAAATATCCGATTTGAATCACTTACTGTAAATGAGATATTGGATGTTTGATATTTGTCTAATTTGATCCTTTTAGGTGAGAGATGTAAAAAAAAACAATGTTCCTTTTCGCGTTTTGATCGTCAACTGTTCCACTGACAGTGCCATGCAGTGCCAACGCCTCGCAGAACACGTTTGAAGAGCTCTTCGGCCTCCAAGGATTCCCCCTCCCGTTGCAGCAAAGAACCTTAGATGCGGCGATCGCCCCAAAAGAAGAGCTTTACCTAAGCGATTTGCTAAGAACTGATCCTAAGCGGATCTTTGAGGCGTTCCTTGCTTCGTTCTTCTGTGTTGATGGGAAGATGTTAGAAGAAACTGAAGTCTTCTGTTCAGATGGAAGAAGTCCTTGGAAGTCTTCTCCTGTTCTTAGACTCGTTCCTTCAGGTCCCTGTGACCTTCAGCCTGTTCAGGTGGCCCAGACATTGCTCAAACAGTTGACCCAACGGGAGAAAGAAAATGACAGAGTTCATCAGAATTCATGAAAATTACGAGAAAAAACTTTGAAAACGTTATTGAACCCGTGTATTCTGCAGCTGAGCCAAGGTGCCGAGATCTCGCATCAAGCCAAGAGCCTGCTGGGTGAGGCCCAACTTTTTTGCATCACGAGCTCCCTTGCGAAGTATTTTCTTAGCCTAACCAGGTGAGCAGCGAGCCATGTCAGCTATGTCAGCTGTGGATTCCACTGAGTCCACTGATGAATTTTCTCTTTGATGTTTGATGATTTTTGTCGCCTCGGATTGCGAAGTCTTGACCGTGGCCTTGGCCAAAAGATGCATGGCACTGAGGCTCCTGACAGCACAACAGGCCATGCGAATCCATGCGAGGGAGACCCCATGATGAGTCACGACTCAATGATTCCCCGTCATCTCACACCCGGGAAAAATGCCATTTCACTTACAAGAATTAGTTGGAAATAGCTTGAAAACAGTCAGTTTAAACGCCCACATATCTTCGATTACATGCAACACAACCACATCAACGAGTAACCACAACCCATGAAACTCAGCCGGGCCTTGCATGCTTTTCACCGAGTTGTTCCACGCAATCGGCCAGCAATTCCCGAGACAAGGGCTCTGCCTGAAGGGCGCGAGGCATTCGCAGTCTCTATGGTCACTTTAGGTCACTTTAGTGCGCCGAGGCAACACGGGACAACAAAATCACTTTCACAGTGGTTTTCACAGTTACTCCAGTTGCTTTCTTACGCTTAGTTACTTCAGTTACTTAGTTTTCACAGATACTTCAAAATTATTTCACTTCTCTCAATGCGAAGAACGGCGACTCTGAAACCGAGGTCGCCACTTCTGCTGTCTGATCCCTGCGTAACAAGATGTCAGCCAACCTGCGAAGCGACAGTTGAAGTTCCTCCCGACCGAGCAGAACTTCAAAATACTTCAAACATGGAGTACAAAATTCTACACGTGATCATTCATGTCCTTGAAATAAAGTTGCAGATTGAACCTGAAGATTCTACAAGGGTGCAAATGTTTTCTTAAACATGATTGTTCAGCACTCACATTTATCATTGAAACAGTTTACTCTTGTCGTACTGTTTCGGTTTGCAGTTTCTGCTTCCTCTGTCTGTTTGAGGCTCTCAAACTCAAGTCATCTGATGCCCACCCACCTGTACTTGGCGAAAATGCTGCGCATGTCATTGTTTCCATGCGAACCGCCCCGTTTTGGAGTTACTCGCACGCGCACGCGCAGCCTCGCACGCAGCACTTTGGCTTCTTTGTAAATCACAACAAAAAAATCTCATGACTCCAACGTGAGGATTTGCACTTCCGAATGCCCTGAGGTGATGAACTTATATCATATGAACGTTTCCAATGATCCAATTGATCCATCTGATCCAATCACATCACTTGTTTCAAGTCATCATCCATCACGCCATGTTCCAAGCGTAAACATCCGCCACGCAGCGTTTCCAAAAGACGCTCGGAGGCATTGCGAATGGCTCCTTCACCATCTGCCATACAAATGGTCACCTGGCAGCACATGGTTGGCGGTTCATATCCAATAACAACTGTTGCTTGGCAGTTTCAAGCGTCCGAAGAAAATCACATGCTATGAGCATCCCCAAGGAAAATGACTGACGATTGGAATCCTAGAATGATCAGCTACGGTTGGGCGTGATCAGAATAGGGACCTTCCATCTCCTGAAGCCCAGCGATTAGACCCATCAGTCAAAATTGCCCAAATGAGCAGCTGACCACTTGTCGTGGCTGTAGATTCTTCTCTCTCCTGGCGGACCCGTTGATTTGCAAGTCTGGCTTCGAAGTGGTTTGCGTTGGACATCATTTCGTGCTCAAAAATGCATCATTAAGGTGTGAAACTAGTGAAAACTGATGTGGATGAAGTCATGAGCCCTCAACTTTCAACCCGATGCGAAAATCACCAGGCATAGCTGTTGCTTGTTGTCTACCTTGATGCTCTAGGTCTTCCTGCATAGAAAGATCGGTTCTACCCGGTCAAGTTGTTTGGCAAAGGGCATTAAATCATAAGAAAGCACTGCACTTCACCTGTGGCATGTTATGTATTCCAGCTATTTCCAGCTGATAGTTTCAGGTGAATTGGCTGCCACTTGCCATCCTGTCCTCATCAAGAAAAGCATGGAAGATGGAAGAGGTTCAGTTCTTGGCAGTATCAACATGCACTAACCATGGAAAACCAAATGAGCGTCCTACCATGTCCTACCTCGAAATGGAAAACATGCATTGACACTCCATTTCTATCGGGGTTGGAATTCTACTGGTGAAGTTGTCCACAGCATTTTGTAGCTATAATCCAGTTTTCCAACCCTTTTTTCTATATAATGATTTATTTTGACTACAAAATGTTCACACCTAACCTTAATTTTTGCGTACTATAAAATGTCAGCGTATTTTCATGATAGCCCAACTTTAGGTGAACATTCACTTGCTACAAAATGATCCTATGGTTTCTTGATGGCTGACATGAAATGATTTCAAAATGGGATGATCCCTGTGCCGTGCTGGCTATTGTGTAGCTACTGATCGTGTTTGCTATTCTGTAGCTACCATTAGCTACCAAATTGCATGAAGTTCAAATGCCCTTCCCCTACACATGTGTGTCATTCAGTGTGGCATAGTGCCATTTAATATGAGCTTGTGTCGGTTTGTACTATGTAGTGTCACTTAGATTCAATGACATAATGTCGTTTAGTGCCAATTCGTGCCAATTTGGGTCAACGAGTGTCCTTGAATTTAGATGAATTTAGATTAATGATGAACAAAAAACAACCTCAAAACAACAAAACGAAGAGTTCGTAAAAAAAGGCTGCAAAAGGCACCAACTGGCGGGTACCAAGAGAATGGCCGGGCAAGCAATACACAACGAAAGCAATTAATAGAAATGGTTCCGGCACGAAAGGATTCCTTACAAACAAAAGTTCATTGATGAGCAAAAAGTACCTACAAAAACAACAAATGAAGAGTTCCCACAAAAAGGGCACAAAAAAGGTTCATTGTCTGTACCAAGAAATCAATCCACATCCCAATCCACTCCACTGAAGACCAAGCACATCCAGCCCTACACAATGATCCAAGGATCCTACAGAATGTTTCTTGGTTCTCATGCACCATCTGGGTGATACGATGTCATCTCGCTACAAAATGTTCCCCTGTTTTTCATATGATCATTTTTGGAGAAATTTCAAGTTGCTACACAATGTTTTTCCAGGGGGGCATTACAAGTTGTTTGGCACAGGAACAGTTTTCGCTGCATTTTTCGTACCAAAATATTGGTTTATAGGAGGCACAAGCTCATACATTCTATAGGGTTTATCCAAAGGGGGATCCATTTCTGACGGTGATCCCATGGTTGACCATGGCAGGATTCGCGATGATCTCGACCCGAAAGCCATTCTTACAACCATCCAGGGTAATTCCTTCACCACTAAGCATACACGACACCACGATACCAACAACTTTGCATAGTCTCACCATCTATCATAGTCATGGACTTACAACATTCTAAACTATCATTGTATGCCACCATCTATCTGTTTACAAGCTAACAGTCTATCTGTCTATCATGGCTTCTTAAGCATCTGTTGAAGATCGTCAACTATCTAAAACTGTTAAGCCAAACGCCCGTAAAAAATCATCATTACTCACCTTTGTTCACATTGTTACTACATTGTGCTTTGACATTATTCATATGCTTTATATCACTTAATCGCAGACATTTCTGAAACCGTTACATCTGTTATGTACATTTTCTCCTGCAAATCACATGCTTTTCATCTCCTTGCTCACCATCCCGCTCCTCTGAGGTGCCTTGCGAGCCTGAAATCGGTGAGATCGGGTGCCGTATTGGTGAAGCGTTTGGGGAAACCGATCAAACCGATCGTTGCCACGGAGGAAATCCATGGAATGCCACTGGTTTCGTCGAGTTCTGATCTCTGCGGAAGTTCCAATTGTTTGGGATTACCATTGCCTTTTTGAAGTTTTCGAAGTTCCGATCTCTTCCATTTTCCTCCCATTTTCCTTCCGTTTTCCTTCCATTTCCTTCCATTTCTTTCCACTTTCTCTTCCTTTCCGAAGTTTTCTTTCCATGTTCCCATTGCGATTCCTGCCTTGGGCTCTGGAGGCTCCTTGCACCTTGCAACAGCCCCAAGAGTGGAATGAACATTGGAAATATATTTTGAACATCAAAAAAATCTTTCGTTTCATAAACACATGCAATTACCAGTCATAGTGGATAAACAACTTGCTATAGAGCATATTCGCCAGTAAAATCAGTAAATGGACTTCACCAAAGAACATGGTACATCAGGTGGGTGAACTACGGTCTACATGTCCCCTTGAGATGTTTTCAGGTGAATGGCAGCCGCGGAAACCCAAACAGTTCGCACGTTGCCGGTAGAATGAGGAAGGTGGAAAATGGTCCTCTTCAGATCTCTTCACCATTTTGAAAACTAGTTCATTGTGTTTAATATGGCAACTGAATGTCAAAAGAAGTACCACCCAGACCGTGTGCCAAGTTGCAGGTCGTGCGCTTTAGCCGATAAGAGGATTGGAATGCAATAGGCCACTTTCAGTGGATAGACCTGGAGCTTGGAAGGTCAGGCTCCAAAGCCCAGCAAATCGGTAGCACTTGGCAACATTTTGCACCAACACTAAATTGAATCTACAACACTGCATACAGCATCTATCTACAGTACCTCAAGATCTAAATGCCAAACTATCTACAGTTTCTCTGGAGAGGCTCTGGATGGCGGATTTCCATGAGTTGCATCAAAGACTCAAGACCTGCAGCGGCAAACCCTCTTAGAGATTCTATTTTTCCAAGTGGACACTCTTCAACAGCACATGGCAATACCCAGCTGTTAAGCCGCAGAGAGGTAACCTGAGACTCAATGAACCAAACAAGGTGCGCCGTCTGACAGAATGATGCCGAAGCTAACATCAGTTGTGATGCGTATTATGTACTTTCTAACCTTCTTTCCAATGTGTCTTAATATGTTTTAATGATGTCGTGTCTATCTGTTTCCAATGCATGTCATGGATAGATTTGTTGTTTTAAATGAAATCACTCATGCATCATTCAATGAATTCATTATACTTCATTCTAATGATTCTTTTGCAGCTCTGCTTCCGAGCCTTTGAGACGTAGTCGTCACCCCTCTCAGGATCTTCACGGTCTCGTTTCATGCTCTGCCGGTAGTTGTTCTCCAGCAATTCCTCCTTGTCCTTCGCCAACATAGGCAATGCTTCCAGCAATTTGGTGATGGCATAAGCTTGACCCAATCAAAAGATTGACAAAAGTTCTGGATCATTGAATCATTGTCAGCTTAAGGCAGGAAGTGAGGTACTTGCTAAACAGTTGCATCAACTCATGACTGACCCATAGTATGTGTCAAATGGATCTCCTATGCGCTGAACAAGAATAACCTAACGGAATGCAACTGCAACTATGGTTTCAGCCCATCGGATCCTAATGAAACTCACTTGGCTGCTAAAAATTGATAAAGCAGTGGAAACATGTGGAATGAAAGTACGGTGATCTTTTTAACATATGATATGTACGTATAGGTACACACATGTGCATATTGTATAAGTATAAAAAACAACAAAATCTCGGCAGCATGCCGGTCTCCTGCCACTCGTCGGGAGGCTTCGGAACAGTGTAGATGCCTGGAGCAGGGGCACTGCAAAGGAGCACAGCGCACAGCAACACTGACTTGGGACATGCCACAGCCCTGCGGATCCCTGCGGCTTGCCATGGCTCCTTTTTTCTGCTGGTTCCGAACGATGTTTTTCTCCGGCTGCACCTCTGGCATGTCACGAGCTTTCCACGTCTTCCACTTCTTCCGAGGCGTCTTCCGAGGCATCTTCCCCCTCCACCTCCGCCTCCGCTGAAGCTTCCGGGTCTTCACCCGAACAGGCGCTCGCAGGGGCTTCGTGATGTGCCGACTTCCAACCGTTTTGCTTCATCTCTTTCCTGGATGTCGCGTTGTGTCTCTGACCCTTTTCTACTCAAAACGTGCTGTGGGTGGTGCCCCAATGAACATCTCAAAAAAATAATTGGACCGTGCCCAAATCGCAAAGGATACCCGAGGAGTCCTGCAACCACCGGCTTCTCCGCTTTGGCAGCAACAAACCCACAGGCCCTCGCCCTGTTTGCGTGGGAAACTTGTTACCTTGGGCTTCAACTTCGCCATCGAAGAGTTGTCAATGATGATTCCAAGTTCTTCCTTTGAAGGTCAAGTGTAAAAACAGAGAACGCCGCGTGTTAAGCAATGTCGAAAACATGTTGAACAAATCATGCACGAGAAGTGCATTGCCATGGTGGGCCTACGTCTGAATCTTCAACTGCCTTCGATTGCCTGGAACTGCCTTGAACTGTCACTCTGTTTGTCCCTGAAATGTTGAAAAACCGTTTTCTCTTCCCAACTTCCCTCCTCGAGTGCGGTGATGGCATCCATCATCTCGCTGACGACTGGAGACACTGCGTCATCAACTGCCTTCTGTGCCTGAACTCGCAGCCACGGCGGCATCCGTCAGCATTCTTAATCGCCCCTCACCACATGTTACGCTAATCAATACCTACAATGCAAGTTATATCTATATATGATCATTTTTTTAAATGTGTTCCAGGTTCGCACACCCTCCCCCCTCCCCCCTGTCGCTTGGCGGTGGGGAAATGCAATGGTCATGGTCCCCTTCACCCCCTGTGGTGTGGTGGGGCGGGCGAGCGGGGGAAGTAATAAGTCAATAGTGTCTATGTAACCCAAAAAAAATGTGATAAATAAAAAGGAAAAATACAGGATTTGAAAAAATAATAAATAAATAAATAGTATATACAGAAAGAATGAACGACTACGATGCTTTGAAACATGTATGTAAATATATGTAGGAAATACGTAAATAGTGTAGGTAGCCTGTAGCTACCCTAAAAATAGCACGCAAGAAATACAAAATAACACGCGGGCGCGAAATAACACAAAACTTTTCTGCGCGAAAGCATCGCGGGCCTTCCAAACATCATATCAAAAATGACAAAACTCGTTCTGTTTCAGTGTGCACAATGTCCATCGTCCATGCGCCCCTGCCCCCAAAATGATTCCCAACGAAAGCTCTTTCTACTTCATTAAGAAACACAATTGAACTGAGCAATGGACCCTTCAAAAAATGACAACAGTCAGACAGATCGTCGCTCCAACACGTACGACCCCTGCACAGGGCCACGAAAAAGCGACCCTAAAGCAGGTCAAGATGCCATGCGGTCCCCTCCCACCACATCCGACCATAAAGCGAACAGGCCCGACGAACAGACCTACAAAACAGCAACGCATAGAGCACGACTCCGGGAGAATTCACTAATGTTTCGTGACCTTGCAACCTCTCAAACTTGCACCGCGTTTGAGTTTCAGCGCTCCAGCACGTACGGCCACGAAAAAGCGATCCTAGAGCAGGTCAAGATGGCCAAAGTGACAACAGTCACACAGAGAGTCTCCAAAATGAAGCTGTCGCGCGAGGCTTCCTCCATTTTTCAACTTGTCAATTTGAAAAAGCGACAACACAGTCACACAGATCGTCGCCGGTACGAAGCTGTCGCGCGAGACTTCCTCCATTTTTCGGCTTGTCAATTGGAAAAAGCGATCGTCGCTCCAACACGTACGACCCCCTCACAGGGCCACGAAAAAGCGATCCTAGAGCAGGTCAAGATGCATCAAATGCTGCGCCTGCCATGCAACTTGTCAACTCTACATCTTGTCAACTCTACGTCTTGTCAACCCTACTTATTGTCAACTCTACTTCTTGTGAACTCTGCGTCTTGTCAACTCTACTTATTGTCAACTCTACTTCTTGCGAACTCTGCGTCTTGTCAACTCTACGTCTTGTGAACTCTACGTCTCGTTAACTCTACTTCTTGTGAACTCTACACCTTGTCAACTCTACCTCTTGTGAGCTCTAACGTCTTGTCAACTCTATGTCGCGTCAACTCTACGTCTTGTGAACTCTACTTCTTGTGAACTCTACGTCTTGTCAACCCTCCGTCTTGTGAACTCTACATCTTGTCTTGTCAACTCTACCTCTTGTGAACTCTGACGTCTTGTGAACTCTACGTCTTGTGAACTCTACGTCTTGTCAACTCTACGTCTTGTCAACTGCGTCTTGTCAACTCTACGTCTTCTCTACTCTTCTTGCGCATTCGTAACTCGGAGTTTCTCTACGAAACTTCCGTTGGCAACTACAACAGGACCGAGGCTCCGCCGTCCAAGTCCAGTTGCAGGCCGGCCCGTTGGAGCCCTCTGACGAGGGCTTTAGCAGCCTCCTCTTCTGGCCACGGCTCCTCCCCGGCCTGGCCCCAGCTCACAAGGATAAAATTAAAAGGAAATGGACCGATTGGCGTCCCCACATTAATCTGCAACCTTTGCTCATACCAAACGAACAACTGATTAGAAGCGGTCTGGTATGTTCAAGTATGTTGAAGGATTTCCCATTCCACTAGGGCTCTCGATCGGTGAAACGACTCAACAACTCACTAGCAGTGAGGCTTAATCAGTTGATATGCGTGAAAAACATCTGGTATTTTTGTTTGAAAACCTTGCATCCTCGCAAATGGCCAAAGAAAAGGAAAATAGAAAAATAGAGGAACAAAACATAACAAAGCAACATTCTGTTGCTAATGCTGTTGGCAACATCGGCTGTCACCGTGGTGCTGGCGCTGCTGAATTCAGTGTTCGCGGGCAGCTGGAAAGAAGACGCTACCCCAGAACCCAAGGAAAGAGAAGGTTGAGGAGATTGAGGAAGAAGAAAGCGACATAGATGAAACCCCAATCCAGATGAGGAAGACAAGTGTGCCCGACAAAGAAGAAGATCATGAGGATGAGCCGAAATTGAGAAAGAGGGAAACGAAAGAAGAAAAGCCAGATGCTGAGGCGCGCTCGAGTGAAGCAGCAGCCCCTTCTGGCATGGAAAGCGTCTATGTAACCATGCGCGGGGAAGTTTACCACTTCCGTCGAGAATGCAGGTTTTTGACATCTCACCAAGCAGGACCGTCCAAAGAACTTAGACGATGCAAGGATTGCCCAAGCGTGAGCGCCAATTCGAAACCCAAGCTTCGAATCGCCTCGTGGGGAGATGACTTTCATACTGGACCATCGCGCCTACGACCCCGATGTCCCAACCAGTACAGTGCGAAGAAATTAGCGTAGTTTGAGCTGCAATCAAATTGTGTGGCCTGACGACCAAACAAAGGGGGAGTGCTGCACAGCCGCTGCCACTTCCCAATTTGACCTTTACATGATTAGGCCTGTGTGATTATTGCAGCCGCCCTTTTTTTTTTTCAAGATCCCAGTATTTTGAAAAAAAACGATTCCATGTACGAGAGGCGATTGGAAGGACATAGCCTACAGACGCCTACAATAGTTTCTATCAATGTGATTTCCTGCCGTCTCCATTGCCAGCCTCACATTGCCATGCCGGAAGGCCTGGCAAATGGATGTCATGGGCCGAAGGCAAATTGCTGATTGAACAGAACTCCCACAATCATGAAGTCTGCGGCCTGGATCCTGGTGGCGCTGTTGGACCCGATAGTCCCAATGCTTCATCAGGCCCGTGGAGAAAACCCCAGCCCTGTCCAGGTGGACCACAGCGTGCTTGGCGACAACCTCCAGGAAACTCAAGGGTCGGCGCCGCTCCTGATCCAGGGTCAACGCGAGGAGACAGGAACATCGCGACGAGAGGGTGCTGGGGGGGAGCATCCGTAGGCCTCCAAGCTGGGCAGCGCCAAGAGGTCGCGCACCAAAGAACCAAGGCAAAAGGCTTGGATCCTGGTGGCACTGCTGGACTCCAAAGTCTGCAATGCGTCCTGCCAACACGCTTTGGACAGGTGAAATCCATGGAACCAATGAACGAACATACAGCTAATGACCAAGAACGGTTTGAGTAATCAATGAAAATTTACCAAAATTTGGGGCAGCTTCAAGCAGGGGGCAGCTTGTTGGCACAGAACCACAACTACTCCCGAAGCTTGCGGTTCCATGTGGTTGACGTGGGTTTCTCTGGTTGGGTACCTGCTGTGTTCTGAAAATTTCTCACCAAACTATTTGCAGCAGTTGAGTGAGGGGGGTTCTGTATGCGTGGGTCTTCTAGGATAAAAATGATTAAGTTGTCTTAAACTTGTTTTTCAGTTTTTGATTGCTTATTACATTTATTACTTCTTTAGACTAAAAAATGTTGTTTTAGACTCAAGCAAATCTATCTAAATTTGACCAAATTTTGGTAAATTTCAATGCGTAGTCCGGGTCCAAGCCTCGCACCACGACGACAACAACACCAGCAACAACAACAACTTTCTACAAGATTGGAAGAGAGGTGGGATAACGACTTGGGGGGGCTGACGAACCTCGAACCGGGATCAGATATATATATATATATATATGCACATTTGATTCTGTATAATAATAAGTCAAATATAACTAATATAAGTATAACTAAGTCCTAAATATAACTAAGTAAAAAGTATATACACCTTTTCTAACACATTTCTTGTATTTCTTGTATCTCATTCTGAACGCAGCTTGCCTCGCTCTGGGCTTTGTCCCAGTTGGCAGCTCTCCCCTTGTCACAGCTGCAGAACTTCTCGGGTGTCAAGGACGCGTGGTGCCCATCCGACGTGCACGTAGGGTCTGCCAAGATGCTGAACTCGGACAAGTTCACCTACACAGATGTTCAACAGATTCTCAACAGATTCAACAACACTTCGAAGAAAACACAAATTCTATGGAAGTTCGTTGGCATCCTTTGGTTTTCATAGGTGAATGACATTGGATAACCCTCACATCTTGTTCTGCTACATCTCTTCTGACATGAGGCAACTTGGATGAGTTGAGATACTTTCACGATAATGCTATTGTTGCTACCAACTGTCAACATCTGCGTGATCTTTGACGTGTTTTGTAGCAACTGTGTTCTGCCTTTGGTGCGAGGATCCCCTTGTAGTTGCGGCAGCCGCAATCGTAGGTGGGCACTGGCTCCTTGTTCTTGAAGCGGTCCTTGAGTCCGTTGAAGCCCTTGGCCACGCTCTTCTTAAAGCCCTTAAAGGAGGAGGCAAAACGACTCTTGTTGAATGGCCATCCACCTGGCGCAGTGACGCGAAGCGAGTCATTCTGAGACTCAGAGACTCAGTGCTCTTCTGCCTCGCATCTTCCCTCATCTTCTCTCTACTCACGTTTGAAAAGCTGCGAAACTTGTTTCACGCTTGGCCGTTGCATCCGAATCGTGCCTCATAGAACATGCTTTGCAGAGTAAGAGCCGAGTTCACAAAAGTAGAAAGACACACGCATATAATTGTATATCAAGTATATGACAGTTTTCATGCATATTCATCATGATTCATGTAAAACAAAATTGCATGTCTGAATTAAAAAATGATTTCCCCTTGACCCACAAGGCACCTTCGGAGTCGGCAAAGGCTCCCACCAAAAGGCACAGAACGATTTTCACAGCAGGAGTCATGGTCGATTGGACAAACGAATTAGCTCTGGCTTTTGAGTTGTGGACAGCTGCAATCAGCGCATCGAACAGCTCCGTGCTACAAACAATCACAACTTCACAGCTGCGTCCGTTGAATGGGAATAGAGTGAATATAAGTGAATATGAGAAAGCAATAAAGCACCACAACCCTTCTGTGACTATGTGATTTATTTGCTTCTTTAGTATCTTACAAGGAGAAACAACAACACAGTGACACTGCAACTCTCCAACCTTGGGCACCACCGCTCTGAACCAACGAAGCCTTAGTGGCGTCATGGAAGCCGAAGCTTTCAACTTTGACAGCACCAACTTAGAGATTTTTTCAAAAGACGTTGCTTCTGCTTCTTGCAACCCTTTTGATGTTGACCCTGATCAAACATCTTCACAAAGCTGCAAATGTGAACGAAAGCCAGCAGTTTTCCATAGGGATTTCTACGAGGTAAGACCACCACACATCGAGCCACCGAAGGAACAGGACTACGCAGTACCATGGACTCCAAACAGGACTTGGACGACTCTCGTGGCAGATGCCAAGTGCATGTGACTCAGCTTGGAAACCCAAATCTCAGCGGCGTCCGACTCAACGATGCGGCGGAAGGCCAGCTCCTTGGTAGACATCTTCGATCGGTTCTTGCTACAAAAAAACTGTGGAAACAAAGGAACTTCAATTTGACCCAAACTTCCTCAACAAAAAGTCCCTTTCTATACATCATTTTTTATACTTAGTATACTTTATACATCGTTGTAATATCTTTGTGCATCTATTTCTTTTTCTTTAGAGTATCTTATAACATCTTGTAACTATACTTTAAACTCTTTATTATTCTTTATTTCAATTCTTTTCTACTTCCATTTCCACCTGAAACTTCTGCCAGGCGTCATCAGTGTAGTGGAAGACTACACGTCGTGGTCGGGAGGCGCCGACACCGCGACCCAAGGACAAGTCGATTGCATCGGCCCAGACCTACACCGCAACTTGGTTGGTTGTAGCTAGCATAGCGTTATCGATCTTGAGCTATAGCCCTTAGAATCCTTAGATGCCATTAGTGGAATGATATCCCTTACGATTCGGATATGAGTTGGAGGATCTCTTGTTGGTTCTAAGCAAGATCTTGATTATATGAATGATTCTAAAGTTCTTGTTCCTTACAAGAATAATTTCTTGGGAATCGTTTGGGCATAAATCCATTTATGGCTAGATCCATATTGATAATATCAGTTGGTGGGATATTGTAGGACTGGGGTTTGTACTTTGTTTGTTCTAGCAAATCATCTGTTGATTGTGAGCGTTGGTTGAGTGAGATCCGATACTGTCTACTACATACTGTAAATATTGCTTGTGGATGATAGCCCCATCATCGATGGGAAATAGGAACCACCCAACAAAGGAACCCATATTGGTTGGAACAGTTCGGGGCACATCCCATATCCAAGGCAACATAACGAGTTGCAGTACTCAGCTGCTTATATTGCAGTTGATCCTTTTGTCAAACAGGACGCGCTGGATCCATGACGTTGGTAATAGTAGCATGTGGTCATTTCAGTCAGATCATCGTGGTTGTGGCTGTGGTGGCAATCGGGGGCGACTTTGAGGATCACTCTTGGGCTGATGTAGATATAAATAAATATTTATATATATATATATATGTATATACAAATACATTAGTTATATCTAATCATTGTATGTACATTTTGAGAGAGAAAGATCATGTTCAAGAGGACCCCCGCATAGGAATCCATGAATTGGCTATCTGCTACTTGTGCGGTTTTGCTTAAAAAGCAACTCATTTTATACCTGCATTGTTGGGAGCCTTTGAGGGAAGCTCTGAGGCACCAAAGGCATCAACTGACCGTTCAGCAAAGAACCATCCGATGGAATCATTATGACAAGTTTGGTTCTTAGAAAAACCTCATCTATTCGCTTAGCACCCAAGACATCGTGCATCAAACGGCAGTTGCCGCCTTGATCTTGGTTCGCTTGTGGTGCCAACACCACTCCTCTGGCAGAAAGTCCTTGGCACTTCAGGCTGGCAACTCTCGTTCGACAGATGGCTGGAATGACTTGGAGCAGTTGAAATGTGTTGGAGATCTCAGCACAATCGTGTTGACGGTATCTCTGGAATTGTTCCCAAGGCCCACTCAGAGATACTCACTTTCATTTGGGTCATCCAGGGTCGTGTTCTCATTGGTGGAGCATGAGCAGAGAGTGAACATTCCTTCGGCTTGTTTCAGATGTTCCTGGGGGCGCTTGATCCCATAGACGCTACAACTGTGGCAACCCTTTTGAAGCGCTACAAAGGCCATTAATATCCATTGATGTCATGGATGCACCTTTTTCGAAAGGAATTCTTCCAAAATCCAAGTAGCATAGTCACCTCTTTCAAAGAAGTGGCCCTCGCAGTATTTGGTTTCCTTAGCCAAATGAAAGAATTTCTTGCCAAAAGGAATGCCCCTTCCAGACTTCCATTGAATCGCTGGCTCTGTGAGAAAGCTGAAACAGGAAAATGAGGAAAATGGAAATCGAATTGAATTCATAGCTTTCTTTCCTTGGAAGAGTACTGCAAGATACTGCAAGTATCGAATTGATCGAAATGAATTTGACATCAACTGACTGCATCCTTGGTTCAAAGTAGTCACAGAGATTGTTGTCCTCCTCCATCCTTCGCGCTTGCCACACAGGGTCAAATGTTTGGGAAAGAGATCTAACATGATCCGAGAACAAGGATTGAGGGGTTCCGTTGAACAGGCATTGACTCGTCCCCATCTCTCAACATTCGACAGTTGTCCTTTGTGGTTGTCATTTCTTGTTGTGATTAACCGAGAGTGGTCAGCCTTAAGCCTCAAAGCGCAGAATTGGAAAAAAAGAAGACTTTGAAGAAAAATTGGAGGAAGAAAAGGAGAGAACAGGAAAGGAGAGGATAGGACAGTGAAAACGATAGAGAAGATAGAAAAGGAAAATGAGAGAGTGGTGAGGACTCAATGGGGAGAAGTGGAACGAAGTGGATGATAGTTAGATATGCTGAGGAGTGGTGAGGAGTGGATAGGTTTGGAAGGATGCGTCAGTTGCCATCTCCACTGTCCTGGTATGCAAGGATCGAGCAACCACACATCTCGCGGGAAGCTACACTTGGTGTGGCATTTCTTCCTACAAAGCTTATGGTGAAATGATCAGCTTTCCAATGCTGAGCAGCCATCCGGCATGTTGGCAACATGTTCAACCTTGAAACCGCTCGTTTCGCATGAACTGCTTGTCTTCCGTGTCATTTGATGATGTTTTCAGGAGTTTGGGTCAAGTCTGTGCTTGCGGCCATGAAAGGAACTTGTTCACCTCTTTCTGAAAGTATCTAGAATATCTCAGAGCAAAAAGAAAACGCACGCATTAACTTTGCCGTTGCGATGCCTCCATTTACCAACACCAAATCAGGCTGCGAGATGCTGCGATCTGCCCCTGACCCCTCAAGTTGATCGCAGCTGCAAGTGTTTTGGCAACGCGCCGCTGCTCCGCTCTGCCCCTTTGGCAAAGCTTTTTGTTTGAGCCCACTTTGCTACGCATCACTACATCACTGTTCACCCACTGTTCCCATCCAAAGGGAGTCTGTGGACACGAAGTCTCGCCAGTTGCAGACTACCAGCAACGTGCCAAAAATGTTGGCAACGTGAAACCAAAGGAAACTTCTGTTTTTTACATCTCTAAAGAAACTTCTCTCCTTCTTGAAACTCGATCTGTTTCTGACGGGCTCACAGGTCAGGGATGAAGATCCGGATTGTCGCTGATCAGCACACTGCCTGAACCATGGAGGCTTTGGGGTCCGAAGGCCTTCATCTTCCCTCAACAGAAACCCAAGCGAAACAGTCATGACTCTTGGGATGCACTTGAGATGGAAAAAAGATGAGATATGATGAGATTCTTAAGTTTCTCATTGCCACTAAGACACCCATAGGTGAATGGTCGGAAACAGAAACAACGGCATGTTCTCAGGCGAGCACAGGACTAGAAAAAAGAAAACGTAAAGTGGACGCACAAATAGGAAAGTGATAAAGTAAGAGCAAAGCAGCACCCCCAGAAACAGAAATGTGTCATCTTCTCGATCCTATGACTTTGTTGTTGATGGACACTGTCGTCGGCTTGGGCAAAACATGGGAGTTGACAATGTCAGAAACACTACAATACTAATACGATCAGTCAAATCAAATACGTGCCTCCTCCCAGTTCCTTGACTAGGCGGATGTGCTCAAACGTGAGACGACGGAACATATCCTGCTGATATGCTACCATGGAAGGAGAGGGAAAAAACAGCCTAAGGCTGGAAAAAAACCTCCCCCCTCTGTGTCAAAGCACTGGAGCGAATTCAAAGGTCTCGGATAAATCAAAGAATGAAATCGAGCAAGAACACAAGAAAGGTCAAGTTGAGAATGTCATTGGACCCAGGAAGCTTGTACGGATGGGACAATAGAAAGAGCAGCGATATGGCATGCAGAAAAACTAAAGATACCACAAGAAAGCAATACAGTAATTGTAGCAATCGAGGGATGAGAGCAATGATAAACATGATAATCCGAAAAGAAAGTGATGGAATGATGCAAAAGCAGGGAATGGGCAAAAAACACAAGGATGAAACAAAGCAGGAAGAAACAGAAGAAATGCTCAAAGAAAGACAAAGAGATTCGATGAAGCACAAAAACATGAAACAAAATTTGATGAATGAGACAAATGAAACCAACAACATGGCTCAGTGGAAACAAACACAAATGGGAGAAAACGAAACAAAGGGGCAGGAAAGGATGCAAAAAAAGACACACAGGATAAAAGCAAAACCCAAATGATCGAAAATATCCAAAACTAGGCTGGATCAGGGACACCCAAAGAAGGAGATACAGCAAAAACACGCAAAACAAGGCATGGGACAGGAACACAGAATGGAGGGATGCAAAAAGCGAGGATGAAGCAGATCCCATACACATTCAATAACTCATTCAATATGATTCTTGGACCCTTCATACACTCAGAAAAGCCATCGAACAGACGATGAGCTTGGACGATCTTGGACGCCTGCAAGGCAGCTTTTGCCACGCCACATGGCACCTGCAGCCTTGGCACTTGGGATCGCCTTCAGTCCACTTGTATCATTGCCATGTCATGCCATGTCATGCCATGTCCCTCAAGCTTACTGTGGCATTTCAATACTCACTTCCGGTGTCAGATTCCAAGGAACGCAAAAAGGTTGTCGAATGAGATTGTCATCTTGTTCTGCTGCTTTTGATTTTGACAAGTTTTCACTATGTTCCTCCCTATGTTCCTCCACTTTCTTGCACTACGTTCTTCATTCGGATGGTCGCCACAGCTTGCGATGACAAGCAGCCCAGCGCTTTGTCTGCCCAGCTGGAGGTTGCCAAGGACACAGCGACCATCCTCAGCCATGGCGAGGCATGGTGAAGCAGTGGAAGCCGAAGGCGAAAGATCCGGCAGTGCGGTTGGTAATGCAATCGACTTGGCTTCTGTTTACCTGGCAGATTGACCACAACCACTTTGGTTGGAGGTATAAACAACAGCATTCGCCGACTTCCAAACAGGGACCAATTGCAAAGAAACACAACGTTGTCGGTTCAGAGGTCCTCTGAAACTACTGCGATTGTCGTGATATAAACTTCTACAAGTACTTAGCCACAGGGACGCCCCCACAGGGCATTCCAATCCCCTTAAACAATGGATTGACTCTTTCTTCCATTTCTGCCTCTCTCTCTCTCTCTTTTTCTCTCTGCTATATTTCATATTCTCTATATCCTCTCTATTCTACATCTTATAAAGTCTATAGTCTTTACTGTCTGTATTGCTCTATACAATTTTCTCTGTTTTACTCATTTCTGTTCGTCTATTTCAATGGCACATTACCATCTTGAGCTCAGAGACGGCCATCTGCATCTTTCCCCACCTGCCATTCCAACGTGGCCAGGTGGTGGTGGGGGTGGTGGTGGTGGTGGTGGTGGTGGTGGTGGTGGGGTTGTGTAATTTGGATAAATCCTGCGGAGCAGCACTCCTGATGGAATAACGACGGCAAGCAACTGTGGACACAGCAAACCAACATGAATGAGCTTCAAAACAATAGAAACACCTGAACTTATTCCGTTGAGTGACTATGAGTCTGGATCAGCCAGGTCAACGAAATGCAACGCTGTTTCCGGCTAGGGACGCACCCGGAAAAACAGAACATGCTGGCAAATCTTCAGGTGATGTGCGGTGTTTTTGTAGTGCTTCGTTGGGCGTGCATTCGTTGCATCATGGCGCTTCTGCTTCTATCTTCTGAAGCTGGTTCACAGTCCCATGAAATGAAAACACAGGGATATAATATATAGTTGATGATGGTCACATCACTATTTGAAACATTATTGAGGCAACTGATACAAGCTGAACAACAAAAACAACTGCAGAATGGAAAGAAAAGAAAACAATGGTCAAAAAGTACGTTGATTGCGAAGCACCCGCAACTGCAAGAACTGAAATTAGTGACTTTGGGGAACATTTGGACAACAGAGTGAAAATTGGGAACATCACCAAGTCTGAGATCCACATTTTTCTTCGGAAAGGCATGGATTCATGGACTCAATACATGACTCCACAGGGGGCCCACCCGTTACAGCACCTGGCCCACACAGGAGATCTGGCTCCCCAGCAGCAGCGCAGACTCGCGGAAGTCCAGGAAGACTCCGTCAGAGCCCAAGTCCAAACACTTCCTCAAAGCCCAAGAGAAAGTCCAAGTGATGAAAAAAATGGAAGAAAATGATTAAACATATTCTTTAATAAAACGATGTAGTGCAATGTAATTATCATTCATTATCAAATAATACCAAATAATGTGACTTCATGAAAGGCGACACAAAATAAAGGGTCGACTGACTCATGCAATGAGAATGAAAACACATTCCGCAGTACGCCAGTCATTTTGTGGCGTGATCTGCAAGGAAAGCCTTGAAATCTGGCATAGCTTCGTGCCCGTGGTGTTCGGAATGCCGGAGGCATAAGTCATGTAACATCATGTGCCGATCTGATAGAGAAACCATGAGAAAGCTCCATGAAACATGTGACACGCGCCCAGGGGAGGTGTGTGCAAGTAACTGGCTATGCTTCCTGGCTGGAGAAGCAAAGTGTTTAAAACATGTGACACCATTCATATCCATGAGATCATCCAGGACCTTCGGCTTTGTCAGTCCCCAGTTCCACTGCAGTTTGAGACTCTTGAAGTGAATGCTGGCATCTGTAGATGATACCTCACAGGACTGACCAACTCTTCTTCCTAAGCTCAAGGCCTTTAGAAACAGGGAATCGCATGATTGACATTTCCTAACCAACCCATCCAATTTCACCCAGAATACTCGTTGCATCTTCAAATAAACTGGGACAAACGGTTCATCTGCTGCTGCTGCCTAAGGGATCAACAGATCATGTGTGTCTTCGATTCCAAGACTGTCCCTCTCCGACTCCGCATCTGGGGCACTAGGTGGTTCAACACAAAGCTGCACCAATTCTTCGGTGCTTCAGTGAAAGCATGTTGCCATTCGTCCTGCCCTGTCCTTGGCGCTGCCACATCAACAGGCACTTGGTACATGGGTGATCTGTGAAGTTTCCACCAACTAGCACGGACTGGCTTTGCTGATTTTGCTTAGCGACTGCATATTGAAAAGAGAGACGTCGCCTCAGAAAACAGGCTGTGATGTCTGAACTACACAAACTTCTCTTGTTCGCAACAGCACAACATTTCAGTCACGATGACACATATGTTCTATATATCCAGTCTCATTCAACGCGTTTTCAGCACATACATTTGATTGCGTCTGATAGATCACACTTTCGTTCAGCAAGGCACCTGTGACTTGAACATGAATATCCGGCGCATCCTCACTGTGCGGTTCAGATGGAAAATCTGCAAAATGCTTTCAATGAGTTGTCAAAATTCTTTCAAGAGAGGTGAGGAGCATCAAGTTTGGGATTTGCTGGCTATGTCAGAATGCAAGATCAATTTCTAGACATTTCTAGACCAGCTCTGGAGATGTGCTTCCATCTTCTGTGCCTGTGTACATCAATAAACATCCTGCACCTTCTCTTTGGAAGTAAGCAAGATGGAGAGTCAGTCCTGCAATTCCAAAGAGAAGTTGGTCTGTTTGGTGCTGAAGGCCACTGGAGGCTGCCGAATCTCATCATGCCGTGGGTGGGATACGGAAGCACTGTAGAAGACCTTGGCACCGAAGAGGTGACTGTTTGCAGACTCAAAACGGGTGTCGAATACCGGGTATGGCCTGTGCTGTGCTTGTGGTGGAAGCTTTGATTCACAAGAACTAGAACTGAAGAGTTCATTGTACTTGACAATCAAAAAGGGGTGACCCTTCTGGGTGACCCTTGTGAGACATTTCTACCTACACTAATTATTCTTCATACAATTCTTCTACCTTTTTTTGTCTTATTTCATTGTTTCATTTTCCTATCCTATCTTATTCCTATCTCCCTATCCTATATCTCCTACCTTTCTTATCCTTTCTTTTTCTCCCGTTTTTGATGCTTTTTTTTCACACCGAGCAGCACAGGTCTTTTCAGAGAAGGGTGCAGTGAGCGCAGAGGACGACTCCAGTACCACGCGACCTTCAAGTCCTCAGCTGCGCAGAAACCTGGTCGTTCTCCAAAGATACGGAAAAACACATCAGTATATATATATATATATATAGAGATATATGTATACAGTATAATATATATGTATATATGTGTGTATGCCATACATGCATACAAATGTATTCACTTTTGACTGGCCACAATGTTAAAATAGTCAAAAAAACAATGGTCAATTATACAGCATTGTGGCCATGATTTGCTACACCTGATAAGCTACTAATAGCTACAATCAACAGATTCATACATAGATATCATGTTACAAATCACCCCTAGGACTTGAACAAGAGTTGATCATCACCCAAAGGGCTGTCAGCTTAGGCCTCCCTGTAGGCTGTTTCCAAAGCTATGCAGACCCCCATCGTCCGGGAGCAGTTTCCATGTCGTTGTGTCTAAATGCGCCCCTTCCAAAGTGCCAAGTCACTCACCAAACCTGAGGGAGACCTCGGTCAGGTGGACGGCCTCTCTACAAAATGGCTGGTACCCCCAAACGGAACAGCACTGAAAGCAAGTTGACATTGCATCAATGAAATATCTGCATTCATGCATATTCATGCACATGATTCATATTCATGACGTTCGACAATGCGAGGTACAAAGCTTGCCGCCCAGCTACTGTGCAAGATCCGAGCCCCGAAGGATTGGGAGACTCTTCACCTCCCGCGGTCGAAAACGATGGGCTGCGAACACAAAAGTCACATCTTCAACACTCAGAAAATCATATCATGATCTCGTACTTTCATTCCTCTTCATATGATCATCGTATATGTTTACAAATATCCCAGGGGGCACTGATAGTTTTGATCTGACCCAAAGTGTGGCTAAGATCATTACAACTCGTCGCAGCAGAGATGGGTCTGCCATGTCTGCCTGTTGCGTGACGCGATCACGAGAAGGTCGACGATAAAAGGTCGCCCCCACCTGGGCCACCGCAGCTGTTGATCATCTGCAGCTGTGTTTTCTCGTGGTCTTTCGGTGCCAACTGAAAACTGCCATTGCCTGTATCTCGTTTGGAAATGGCGGTGCTCCCTATTGCTACCCCAGTGAACACAACAATGTAGACTGGCAGAAAGTTTTGTGTTGAAAAAGGGAAATTCCATCGGTTTCTGATGGTAGCAGGCAAGGGACCATGGCCACGAGGAGCACCAGCAGCACCGACAGAAGTTGAAAACTCACCGGAGACATTGCTGCTCCCGTCGTCAGCGGTACCTGTCTGCTCCAATTGTGCGTTCGAAAAAAAACACAGAGAAAAAGAGAGATCTGAGATCTGTGTCTTGGAGGTCGCATGTTTCTCTAAGTGCAAGGAACAGTAAGGAACACAGCTGGAATTTGAATTCAAGCTGCCCCACTAGTTCGCACTGTTGTCCTCCCCTTCCTTTTCAAGCCCCCATTGTGATCCCTTGCCTGCGTCTGGGGCATTGGAAGGTTTGGGGCTGCCATAGGAAGAACCTGGTCCCGCTCATCCACAATGGCACAGGTAGCATTCAGCAATCATAAATGAACACTTCTCGAATCCAAAAATGGAGAAGAAAAAATGGGAGGAAATATGGAGAAACATTGAGAAACCTTACACCTCACTGCAGAATTATGGAATGAGAATAAGTCAGAAACAGAATGAATTCCTCTCTCTCAGTTTCTCACACTATTGAAGAGACTTTCTCTCTTTCTCTCTTCTTCCTTTCTCTCTTTCAGCTATTGAATTCTCTCTTCTCTCTTTCAGCTATGTTTTCATTCTCTCTTTGTTTTCACAAGACAAAGCTATGATCTCAGCTTCGCCTCCGTCAGAAACTCGTCGGGCGCAGTTGAGGCACCGCTGCCGCTGGAACTTTCCTCTTGAAAGAACGACAAGGGCAGGTCCCCCTCCTGAGGCTGCGCCATCAATCGTTCAACTTGAGACTTCAAGGATGCTTCTAAGGCTACTTCTAAGGATACTTCAAGACTATAGGTTTTACATGGAGTACTTGACAATTGGTTTGCAAATGCACATGCATACCATCAAGCTATCCTAGGTTTGCCCACATAGATGCATGTTGTCTTGTTCCAACTTATCATCAACCATCATCCTCCACATTCTTATCATACAACTTCCTCCCTATCCCCAAACAAATCTCCACTCGCCTTCTCTGCAAGTTTATCAACCTCAAAATTCACACATCAAAACCATTGCAGCCAAAAGGAAACGTTGTGCGTCAACCAAAACGACAAATTGAAAACTAGCAGTTTCAGCAAAACGAGGGTCCAGTCTCCCGCACTCCAGCTTTTCAGAAAAGGCAAATCTGCTGAAAACACAATGAGCAAAACAATGCTGTTGCTTCGAAAAAAAGAATGACACAATGCTGGGGAAACGAACGCTCAGATCGTTCTGTTCAGAAAAAGGGAAGCAAGACAAACCGCTTAGGCACACCATGCTATGCATATGCCACCCATTCAAAAAAACACATGAAAGGCAAGAAATGCCATTGTACATGCAATCTCTGAATGCAACATTCAAAGGGCTTTGCCCCGAATTTCACCAGGCGACTGCCTTGACTTTCTCGGGATCAGGTCTCTTCAAAGTGGCTTTGGCCTGAAACATCTGACTGTTGTGCAGTAGCACCTTCAACATCAGTCATTCAACAGGTAGCTTCATGTACCTTCAGTAACCTTCATCATTGAACCAATCTTTCATCATTCAACATCTTTCAACCCTTCATTATCCTTCATTATCTTTCGTCATTCCTTCATAACCCTTCATTATCCTTCATGGTTCAGTGAGTTCCCAACTTTTCACCCATGCAACACATTGCTGTTGGTTTGGCTCAGTGCCTGGAGCAGCACTGGAGCTGTCCGACGTGGCCCAGACTTCACCGAGTTTACCTGAGAACAACTTGAGAACAACTTGAGAAAACTTGAGAAAACTTGGGACAGGATGAAAATGAGGATGAAAATCAGGATGAAAAGCGAAGGATGGGCCAGAAGGATAGATGAAGAATGAAGGATGGATTTTGTGCAGATGTTCTTGTCGAAGCCGAAAAAAATCACTCATCAACTTCCTTGGTCTACTGACAGGAGCAATATTTCCAACTGAAATCAACTGAAGCAACACGATAAGTGGCTTTTGCTATCGGCGAGTCCCTGGGTTTTCCACCACTCCATCTGCTTCTATGGTGACATCAGCCGCCAGGACGTAGGTGGAGAGCCTTGAGGCACAATGCTTTGATCACCTGCTCTGTCGTCCACATGGGTTGCTACGCTGAGAACGATCACAGAATCGATTTCAACATGTTCAAAAACCAGTTTAGTTCATGTTCAAAAGGATGTCTGTTGCACAATTTTCTGTTTCATTTTATCAATTCATGAAGGATTCTGTTTCCTAAAAGAGTGCATGGCATTTTCACAACTGTCAGACCACCATTATCCTGAAGGGTCCAATTCTGCCATGTGACAAATAAGTGCGTAGGATTCGCCACATCGGAGGTTCACTCTCAAGGATGTCTGCGCAGGCAGTCTAAGCATTGCCTCCCTTTCCATTCACATTTTGGACACAGTAACTGGTGTCAGCAACATGTTACATGTTGTATCTTGGTTGCAGAGTCAGAGTCCTCAACAAAGAGTTCACTTGTGTAGCTGTGCCGCCGTCAATGTGGGTTAACTCCATGGGTGAACGTGCTCAACCCGATCTCTGACAAAGATTGAGGCGTCAAAGCACAGCGCCCAGTTGTACTCCCACGCCTAAGGTTGGCCCAAAATGGAGCCATAGGACGTGGGAGACACTGTAGGATGTTTCAGGTGAAACTCCGCAGTGTCAACGCTGAAGCCAAAAGACCGGCATTTCGTATCAACTGATGCTGGCCAACGGTTGATACGCATGGATGATTGATCAAGCAAAGATTAATGGTGACCTGGTGGCCGATTAGGCTTCGTGGATTTGACGCAACCTGTTCAAACGCTAAGCACCCAAAATGGTGTTTGAAGATTTTCCGCTTCGAGCCAGCCACGCGTCCTGTTCAGACTGACATGCGCCGTCGGAGCACTTGTCCTGCCGGCTACCTCTACAACCTCTGTGAAATCCATATCTTAGGATCCTGGCTCCGAATTCACAAGATTTCTTGTATTAAAACGTTGTGGGACGAAGTCGTAAGTAACTCCAAGAATTCTAAGTGCTTTATTCTAAGAATTAGTAATTAGGAATTGGATTTGAATTTGTCAAGAATTTGTCTAAGTATTTTAATACGTTCTTTCTTTACAAATACTTCGAAGTGTCTTGTTTCTGCCAGGGACATCGGAGCTCATGGCTTGGCTCAGCTCCTCAAAGCCTTGGCCACTGCAGGTTGCAAGAGCTTCTTCGAAGTGCCAATTCAAAACCCAGGAAAAATGACAGTTGTATGAGTTGTATGTCATATTATAATTGCTTGTTATCTTTATCTTGAGATTCCAAATCACCTTTATTTACTCTCTCTATGTATTGTATTTGTTTCTATTAGGAATCCAAATCATCATTTTGCATTTGTTTGGATCTGTTTCTAGGACATGGTCTAAAATCTAGTAGCAAAACAGCAACACCAACGGGTACCAACACATTATTTTCAGAGTTGGGTACAACTTTCCTATTCCTTTGTAGTCCACCCTTAATGCAAAAGGCAACAACGCGTTCGACATGGCTCTTTTTTGCGTTTTTCGACCGTCGGATGGAAAAGATCGGGCTCTGCTTGCAAGAGCTGTGTCACCAAATTGAGGTCAGCACTGCACTTCCTTGATGCCAGCCTTGCTGACTATCTTGCCTGCGCAACATGCACAGAACAAGGTCCGATGTTTCTTACATTGCATGGCGTTCTGAATGAAATTTTCACTGATGACATCGGACGCAAACATTGGCCGAGGGCAGGGCACTTGTAACCGGGCAGATCCACAATGAAGCGCCTTACGCAGCAGCCATGAGACAACTTGGTCAGCGTTCCAACCATCTCTCAAGTTGTTGTATTTGCGTGTCGCGGAATCTAGGTTTGTTTGATATCCGCATCGTATATATGCACATTGATATACATGTAACATAGCTATGTTTGTTGTATATGATAATTGCTTAAAATGTAAGTACAATTTAAGCTAATGACATATTATCAATTGCGTTCAAATAGATTCTCATAACTTTATCATCGACTTCTGAGTGCCACATCTACCGAGGCACGTCTCCAGCTCCTTGATGCACTTTTTGATGATGTCGATGGCCTCAAAGTGAGCACCAGAAATCAGATTGGAAGCGGTTGAACACCTGTATAATCACGAATAAATCACTGTGCACACCCGAGGTGGATGGTTGTGTTGTGGATTTTAGAGGCATCTCTCTACATGTGAACAGGCGATAACAGGCCCATACGAAGAAGGACTCTTCTCGCTTACAATGTTTATTCCGAGTTGACAAAAAGATTTAGCTGAATCATGACCAAAAACGGAGACTCCCTTTAAGAACAATCATGATGCGAAGTGTTTAGACATGTTTGGAGCACCGCAATACCCAAAGCATTGCTTCATGACTCGCTTCGCATCTTGAGCCTCTTCTTCTGTGAGGTCTGGCTTCCAGTATCGGTCCTGAGTAAATCCGAAGAATTGCAAACAAAAGAGACTTAGAATCGGATAGAATTGCAAATCGTTATTCATCGTTGGTCAACTTGCATAAATGATCGCTTCCAACAGGTCTATGGCCATCCAAGGCACCATCAAGCCTAGTGTAAACATGGCGCCGTAGCCATGAGCCGCCTGTGCGTGGAGAGTTTCAATATGTTTCAATTCAGCTAACACCAACTTGAACTATTTCTTTAAAAATGCTTGAAACTTTTAGCAGAAATGATTCAATTTCAACATTCAAATTCCCAGTTCAACAGCAAAACCCGAACGCGAGAAACAGGTGCAATGCCCAGAGCTGCAAGAACTTGCCTTGTTGACCTTCACAGAACTGGCCAAGTAGTCCTTAGGAGGCCGAACTTCCACATTTTTTGCGAAGTCAAAGGAGGCAGCACAACGCTGAATCAGCAAGCGCTTCGATGAATTTCAACTTCAGAAACGGAAATTGGAAGCACAGAGAGAAACTAAGATGCTGACCATGAAATAAAGACTGGGGCCTTCATTGTCCACTCCGGCAACCAGAAGATCTGCCTGTCTCTGTCAGCACTGTTACAAGTTGAATCTCTTAGTCAAACAGAGCACATATGTAGTTCTAAGTTTGATTCTCACGCTTGGCACTTTGCACAAGAACTTGTCCCTTCAAGAATCTGTCCACATCCCCTCCCATCCCCTCCTGGAATGGTCCCTTCCGCAACGCGTGAGCCAACTCGTTGCGGGTGAAGCTAGCTGCTGCCTCACCGAGACTCAGCATCCGTCAAGAAGTTCAAAGCAATTCGCGCTGCAGAAAGTTCGTAAAGTCCAAAGTGTAACTTGTTGAATCTTCTTCTTCAAACACTTTTTTCTCACAAATTTGGAGAATCTGATCTGATTGGCCTTGGTTGACATAGGGATGCCCGTTCTGAGCTCGTTCAGCTTCACATTCTTCTCAATGAATTCCATCTCGGAGCAAGAGTCAATGGACAAAGGCCAGAATCGCATCTGCTACGCAGAAAACATGATTTCTGATGTTCAACTTTGCAGGCTTCAACTCATAGCCGTTCATGATTCTACCTTGTTCTTTTTGTTGTCAAGCGCGCGGCAGTCACATCTTCGGTCTAAGGTACTTTCATAGATCTGTCCGTGGTGGCAAGCCTTAGCTACCTGTAAAACAATCTATGTGAGGCCCGTACCACAAGCTTTATGGTTTTGCAGTTGGCTTTGTAAGACTATAGTGAGTCATCACAAACCATCACCAACCATCGTTAGCTGTGAATGAAAAGTATTTGCCAACCATTGTTGGTATCACTAACCATTTTCACCTACCATAAAACATCATTGCATGGTAGCCACCACCATCACTGGGCATCCGTGACCCTGGACACGTGGGACGGCGGAAACCGAGGGGCAAAATTGGCCGTGTCTGCCGCAGGCCCTGAGCATCCAAAGAGCATGTTCCCCACCTGCAGCAGAGAATCCACCGCGGTAGATGCAGAAATCATCGACATGAATAGAGCATAGACTCATAGACACATATATTCATAGATTCACAAATGTAATATGTTCAAATCTAATCAAATTTACGCCATAACTACATAAACTGTATAGATAGCTTTACAAAATTACCAGTTGCTCGGGCTTAGACAACATCCCCAGACTTGCCCCCGGAGATCCTTCCAGATCTTGTCTGCGTCATTCTTCAGACGGATGATGGAATAGGCCGCCTGAAAGAAACGGAAGAAGGAAAAAGAGAATGTAGAAAAAAGAATAGGAGAATATGGAAGAATAAAAAACATATGTATTTCCAAGTATGGAGGATCTTTCTGCAACGCCATTTCTGCAACGGAGTCACCGATGTGCAAAGGAATAGAGAAAAGGTGGAGGGGATTGGAGAGATCACCGTTTCACTTTGCCTGACCATCTGCGGCAAGGATCACAAAATCCTTGCCAGTAAGGCCAAACCTCAAAGCACAACAACTTTCCAAATTGACACATGAGGTCCCTCCGACCAAGTGCCATTTTCGCCGTTTCTTTGGTATCTTATGTTTGAATAATTTTGATCCATCTCCACGTGGCTGTGCCACTATGGTAGACATACGGGTGACAGGAGGATATAGGACTAAGCATCGTGGTCCTAATGACTCCAAAAATATCGAACATGTCAGGACATTCAGATTGTGGCATTAACAAATTCTAAACATCTTAGGAGATGTAAGACGTTCATATTGGGCCGCAGCAATCCGTGTCTCAGGTTGTGGCATTGCTTCTGTCCCCATGTTTTTCAGGCGCCTTGTGAGGCAGGATTCAAGTTGCGACAAAGTGAAGCGACTGAACAAATCCTGCCCTGAAGCCATCAACACAATCAGCACAAACAAAATCTCTGTTTGAGTTTGGAAACTCCAAATTGATTTGTACCATTTTACATCACTTCAGACTGCACACTTCTTCACACTTCCAAACAGGCCTCTGGGGGGAACGAATGAAGAGCGAGAGGGATTGCACCCTCTTTTGGCAGTGTCACTGAGAGCCAGAGCAAAGCAACGGTTCAACGGCATCTCTTTTTGCCACGAGTCATTTCAACGTTCAAGCAAACATATGATCAGCGGTGGAATTGTTTGTCTTCCCACAGCAGTTGCATGGTACAAAGAAACGGCAACAGTGATGATAATCTCCTGAAGTCTCGGCAGTATGACACGCTCAAATGACTAACTGAAGGCTCGGCTTTCAATATTCATGGGATCTGAATAGATTCTACGGATAGCTGCATGCTGATGTGATGCACACGGCCAAGGTCTTCTTCTTGTTTTTCCTTCGAGATTCCCTCGTAGGTCAGAGTGAACACCAAAAGCGCCACGACTGTCATACCATTTACACCTTCTGAAACTGTCAGAATGTAGGAAAGAGATTTCTGAAGCGGTAGAGACACAGCGTTTAATGCTAAACCACTTTTCCTGAATTTCAGGGAGTTCCTTGTACTTGAGATGGTAAGTCCATCAGATATGATAAAAATGGCAATGCTACATGAATAGGTTAGACTGACTTGTCTCTGCGCCATTGGGGAGAGATCTGAAGCACATTGAAGAACAGCGGACACGGCCCTGACAAAACGCATCTGGGACCACGAACAGAACGAGAGATGTGTTTTGACTCCAAACTCCGACAAATCCGAGACTCAAAAGGCACTTACTGATGAACAACGTGGCTTCAACATCTCTACAATCGACATCTCAGAGAGACTCTCCGGAGTCAGTTAAAATATCTCTCAGTGGTCGCAGGAACAGAATACTGCAGAATTTGTCTTTGGAAGACCCTCCACTCCAATTTGCACCCGTTGCAAGGCAAATGAACATTTCCCAAGACTAAGCATCTTGGATCATGTCAAACCCATATGCAAACACCAATGGCTTTTTGGGAAGGTCCTCCATGTTTAGAAGCAATGCTGGAGCTCGCTGCACTGCTGCGTTCAAATGAAGCCACAGCCGAGGATATGCACAGTTCAATTCCACTGGAAGTTTTTAGCTCGAAGCAAAACTTAATCGATCCAAAACCCGTTTGGTGTAATGCCTGGCATTCCTTGGATCAAAGAGACGTATGGACAAATTAGAATGACATCTTCATGACGTTGACTAAGTCTGAAGGTACAACGAAAGATACCACGATATATCGTTAAGTGTATCGTAATTGACGCAGATCTGCATCTCTGCACCCAGCAGACCAACGGCTCGGCTCTCCTGCGTTCAGACCTTTCTTCCCTGCCTCAACTTGACCTCATCCTCTCAACCATCCTCTCAACCATCCTCAACCTCTCACTTTTGGATCCCAACACGGTTTTCTGGCCAACTCCTGTAACACAAACATCGTCAATCATCAATTGGTGCTTCATTAATTTCATTTATTTCGTCAAGTTCATTCATTTCATGTTTGCTTCTCATCTTCACCATCTGGCCGGCCCATCTCTGAAGCCCTTGGATTTGACAGTCGCATTTGTGGGACCTCATGGGGAAACTGAAGCACTTCCAGCGCTGGCTTCAAGCAGTGCACTGCCAGGAAGACGGGCCATGACAAGCCATTGACAGGTCTTTGCATGCGAAGCGACATGGACGACACGGTCCAAAGAGTCGTCAAACAAGAATAAGAACAATGTTCAAAAAGCTTTTTCAAAATGTTCAAAAATGTTCAAAAGATGTTTGAAATGCAAATCCACATTGTTTGACAGAAATACCGCACATGCAAAGATGCCGTCCAACATGCATCGGAACGGCACTAGGCACCTCTTACACAATCTCTGAGGAGAACTATGGAGTTCCTTGAAGCTACCAGAGCTATGAGATGCAAGAACTCTTCACATCATTGCATGGTCTGGCATTCTCAGGAAATGAGACTCCAAAGAAATCAAGGATGGCAACTTGCAAGAATGGCTTAGCCAAAGATCAACTTGGGGTACCATCCATCTTGCATAGAGTTGAGAGCGTTTATCCATAGCCACCGCAAATGATATGTTGCCTTCATTCGATATCTGTATTTTCTGTTGCTTTCTGCCTGATGCTGAAGGTGTTTCCAAGTGCCGACGTGGCGTGAAACTAAGCTGGCTCTCATCTGTAGAGAGGATGAGCTGGGTCAGCTCAAGACTATGAACCTTGAAGCCACTGGAAGCCACTGGAAGCCACTGGAAGGCACTGGGAGGGTGGGAATAAACTTATAAACA
>VSDK01009219.1:216775-228970 GCA_009767595.1 Symbiodinium kawagutii | reverse complement strand
ATGACTCGGAAGAGCTCAATGCTTTCCACTCTGATTGCCTCCCCAGACCTGGCCCCTAAGATTGCTTGCTTCCGAGGAGCAATGCGCAAGTTTTTAGGAGGTCTTCAGAGGTCCTCGTTGCGCAAGCCCATGGAGACAAATGCGCAACAAACATCTGCTTTTTTCCAAGGGAGAAAGGAGTTGTCCACCACAAACACTTCGAATTTCCAAACAGTTTCATGACTTTCCATGACGTGGGGCGCGGACAGGCAGGACAGCAGGTCCAGGTGGCAAGGCTCCACAGTAGCAGAGCTTCTGAAGAGCTTCCTTCACCTCAAAAGAGTCCCAACATGAGCCCAACATGTCTCCTCTTCCAACATCTCTCCACCAACTGATCTGCACAGTCCAAGGCTGCTGCCATAGCAATGGAGTCCTTAGCATTGCAAAAAAAAATGAGAAAATGAAAAGAAATGAATATAGATATATAGATAGATGGATAATATAGATAGATACAATATATATATATATAGGTATGTAGACACATATGTACACGTGTAGATAGATGACAAAACCTCTCGAAAATCTTCGAGTTGAACATGTGTCGAAACACCGCGACTCACCGCTCTGGGATACACACCGTGGCCTCTTTAAAGTGCACAAAGATGCCGCCACGGGCCTCCCAGTCGTCACCTCGGTGGCCATGGCAATGGCAAGACAGAAGACATGCGAAGACATGGCAAATTTGCAGAGCAAGGAAACTCTGAGGAAGTCTTTCAGGAGTCTTTCACTCTTTCATATGTGTTTTTTCGTGTGTTGTTTCTCAAATTTTCAGAGTGAAGAGAGATAATTCCAGGCTTACATTGGGCTTTGCGGATCCTTACTTTACTCGGGATGTACGGACGGTGGAGCATTCTAGCTTATGGTTCGCTTCGGCAGCTCAGTCTCAAAGAGTCTTTGTTTGAAGCCATTTCTCTCTCGACGTACATTGCATCAAAGGAAAGGGATTGCAAAGGAAAGAAGGGAGTCCATTGGCGAAGGAATGTGGATGCTGTTTTGAGTAGGGATGCGTATACACTTCTTCCCCAAGCCATATGCAGCTCTATGTCGGGCTGGGGTGATCTCAAAGCTCTCACTTTTCACTTTGAGGGTGACATTCTTCCACAAAGTTCTGTCATCTGCAATACATATGTATATGTATATATATATATATGTATAAACTGTATGTGCTGTTGTTGGTACAAGATGTCGTCACCAAATGTCACCAAGCCAATCTGGTTGCTGAAGTTCAGCTGAGCTGCGATATTCAGCCCGGTCATCCACAAGGATTGCACCAGGATGGCTGAATAGCGCCTTGTCGCTCGCATTCACCACAAGAACCTGCCATAGCGTCAGGTATTCACCGGGCCAAGTCACACAAAATGCAATCCATTCACTATCCGCCACTTCAATATCATGTTAAGCCCCAATATCATGTAAAAGTTCCATTTCATTCAGTATCCATCGATTCGCTCTTCACTGTATAAAGATAGATTTCTGGAAATCATTGGGATTTCAGTGTGCTGTGCTTCAGATCGGTCACACTCAGCTCGGTGCTCTGTCGGGGGAGAGGCGTAAATTCTTCTCGCACCAACGGACTTTCTGGGGTCCAGCCTTACGAGAACTGCAAGGGTCAGAGTTGAAGCAATTCAACGAAAATGCAGAAAAAACATGAAGTTCTTCCATGAAATTCTCACATGCTGGGCTCCCGTACCCAGTCACCTGAAGGAGAGCCTGTGAGAATCGCAGGGCAAAGTGGCTCCAGGTATTTCCTGCACAGAAAACGACAGACTTTACATCTTGGAAGCTGCGGTTTAAATCAGTCGAACATAATCGAACAACCAACTCGGTTGTCCCAGCATGTGCTTTACAGGAAACCTGCTCTTGCATCAACTAATCGTAAGAGGTGGTGCTTCTAGATCCATAAAAGCCAAAGTAACCTACATGTGAGCCTCTTTGACTACTCAATCATTTTCCTAGAGCAAAATTATGTGTTAGGTACGAGTAGTACTATACTTGTATGATCCTGTATGTTTGCAAATTTGTCTCTGACTTTATTGAAGTCGTCGATAGATTTCTATTGAATAAATCTAATGTGACTAAATAGAATAGAATCTACACTAAATCTAAATAGAATAGAATATAAATAAAGTCTATTCACTTTCATTTCATTTCTGGTTTGTTCATTTTCTCTTCTTTTTTGTGCTGCAAAAAGATGGGGACGTCGCTCCAGAGTTCAGCGCCCCCTTGCATCCAATCCAACTTGGCCTCAGCCACAACGGGATCCACATGGGGTCCCCGTGATTGGGGTCCCATTGGAACATGTTAAAATACATCTTAGCACAGATCCTTTACCTGTTCTCCCCGTTCGGAATTATCTGTGTTTTCTTTCTACTTGATTTTCGGGTAACAAAACGAGCATCACGAGCATCATGACGAGCATCGAGCATCGTGCATCACGTAACGCTTGCAACCCGTTTCTGTAACTTCGTTCTCCAAGCTGAGCTTCGGCACGAAGAACTCTTTGGTCCGCGGCGGGGCTAAGCGACGCCACATCCTGGCACGTGAATCTGCTTGACCCATATTTTTCTCAACGGATCGTCCCACTTTTGCAAGAAAAAAGTAGAGCTCGCCCTGTGAGATTTGGTCAAGAGGTATAGTCTAATTCTTCATCTGTGTCGTTATGAGCTATCATACGTGAATCAAATCCTACAATGATTACACTGGACATATCATGTAAACACGTACACATGACACAAACATCTAAGTATTTGTTTAAGAGAATATCTTGACGACTCAGTTGGCGAAACATGCTGGCGACGCTTCGTGCGCCGTGAAAACCTTGGCTTGCAACACATTCAAGATTGCTCGGGGCGTCACCCGTCCTTGCATTTCAGAATTCCGCAAACATGTTGAACAGGATTGATTGAAGCGGGCATGATTTGCATCCATGTCTTTTCCAACGTATCCCGCTTGTCCTAGAGAAGGCATCATCTGGATAAACACGTTGAACATCGATGATATGAAAAGGGATTCATTCGCAAAAGAGGTTTCCTGACATATTGTGACATCTCTTGACATCTCTTGAAATCTTGTGACTTATGTACATCATTGTACATCTGTATATATCTTTTCCTTAGTGCTCCGGTGAAGAAGGAGCTTCTGGTGACAAGCAGCTCTTTGGGCTGGTTGCCCGTGCGTTCCACAACACCCTGGTCAAAGTCTGCTAGGACTCCGTCCTCCAAAGCAAGCGAAGCCAAGGAACGGCCAACCGAAAAAGGAAAGGAGGGAACCTCTTGGGGAGAACCTCTTGGGGAGAACCTCTTGGGGAGAACCTCTCAGGGAGAACCTCTCTGATTCTTTGCAGTTCTGTTTCTTGACTCTTCTTTGATGTGCTCACTTCTCACTCCTGTGACACAACTGTCTCTGCGTGTCTAGGATACCCCCTGAAATGCATCATTGCGAACCAACAACATCCGTGAAATGCTCCTGGATAGACTGTTTGCTTCCGATGAACAAAAGTAGCGTTCTAATTACACAAGAAACAAGCACAAGAAATGTGCAACAAAGTTGTTGGCATTGGTCTTATTGTGATGGAACAGGTTGTAGACTTATTAAATAAACATATACTCCCTCTATAAAATGTATTTCCCTCCACTAAATGGGGCAGTTCTTTTGAAAAGTCTTCCCGTAACACTCACCCCCCAAGCTGAGGACCAGGTCGCAATAGACTTGCCAACGCGTCCCCACCTCGTGTCTCGTGTGGAAAGTCTTGACTCCGCTCCGCAGGTTTTAGGATGTTCGATGATGTTTAGTTATGTTTAGTTGATGATGTTTGATTAATGATGCTTAATTAGTCATGCTTAATTAATACTGTCAGTTCATGATGTTTGGTAAATGATGTTTGATGATGCTTAATGTGCCAAAACTTACTTCGCTATCTTTACCTGAGAAGTCTTGCAGGCAGAGAGCCTCTCTCTGCTGGTTTTCTAACTTCAAATCAAGACTGCCGCTGCCTGGTGTACCAAGCATAGGGACAAGAAATGTAGATGTCCTGTATGTGTGAACAAGTAAATAACACATCTTATAGTGTATATATATACATACGTCAATGTTTATATATATATATATATATATCGTATATATATATATATTTAATATTATTTAATTATGTGTGTGTACACCTAGTGTGTATGCATGTTAATTTGAAACCCATACCAAAGGCATCTAATGGTTGAGTGAAGCTGGAGCTACTTTCAGAAGTCGAACCAATGCCACGGTCTGCATTAACTCCTCTGACATCTGTCCGTGATGGAGAGCTCCCGGATCGACGACAAGGCATTCATCACATCGTCCAAGGGCTTTTCAAAGAATGTAGAGCCAATGTAGTGTAGAGAAAGTGTCTCTCGAAGACAAAGCTTCCCGCAACACGTCGCATGTCACCTCTCTGGCTGGACAAATTCAAGAATTGAACACTTCTCTTTCGCTCACAAAGCCTCTGGCATTCAAGTTGGAAGGCTTTAGCATCGACGCAAAAGTGGATGTGTTGAAGGTGTTTCTCTACGTTGTTTGTTACAGCATTTCCAAGATGTCCAGATCCTACTCCTCTCTTCAAAGTTACCAAACAGAACAGCGTAGAAAAGTGAAAAAATCTCTATACTATATACAGTCCTATACAAAGGCTATACCTCTAAAAACTTCCCCTTGAGCGAACGTCTTTTGCATAGTCACAGTGTCCAATGCTTTGGCCACACCAATCCCCTTCCCCTCGGGGGCTCGGACGGGCAATGTGCGTTCGGGTCCCTGGCACCACGGCGGACGGTGGAAAGATTGCACCCACTGCACCACTCGCGCTGCCGCTGGGGGATTGCTGGAGACCTAGGACACAGCAGCATCCTGTCCAGCGATTGAAATCCGACTTGGTACCATCGATTGTCGTGTGATTGTCATATGATGTCATATATATTTATGTCATGTTCCTGATGACTTGAGATAAGTCTCAAGACTCATGTGTTCATCATGATATTTATCACATGAGATGCATGACATTGCGCAGATCTCCGTGATGTGCGCGGAAAAAATCTTCGAGCTGAGTTCTCGCTGCCCGGCGCAAGGCCCTTAGCCCAGCAGCCTGCGTGGTGTTTGCCGCAACCTCGGAGCCCCAAAACGATTTCTCGCTCAGCCAAGCAGACTCACAACATGCATCACATAGAAACATGCTAAACATTCATAAATATGAAAAAACATTGAAACATATTGAAAACTGCTTAGCTATGCAAAGCCTATGCATCGCAAACATTAAAGCAGTTTGACAAAGGCTTCGCACTCGAGGAGTGGAGACCTGCACTTTCGGGCTCGGACACATGCATTGCTGGTAGTTGTGCTGTCCAAATCCCAACTGCCTCAGCGCCACTCTGAACTGCACGGGGGCTCTCAGAGTTGCGATGCATGGTGTTTTTCGATTTTTTGTATTCTGAGTGTTTTATTTCATATCTGTTTTGTATTATGCTCTTTTACTCTATTCTTTTATTCTATTAATTTATTTTATTTCATCTGTTGAGGTCTATTCTATTCAGCAGTTTTTCTGATTTGTTTCTCTTTGTTAACTTAAGCTTTTTTGAGTCGCCTTTAGAGTCCTCGTGAGGAAAGAACTACTCTGAGCTTTCCACTCTCCAATGCCTTCCTGGTTCAGGGCACCGCCACGCACAGACAGCACCAAAGCCAGGCCAGTCGTGTCCCAACTCCCACAGTGACATGGCATGATGAGCCTGGCCAGGTGTGCAGCACTGTTAGAATAACTTGAGGAATAAGGAGGATTCTCGACGGATTCTCTAAGTTCTGTTGTTGAATGAAGAATTCTCTCAATTATTTCAATTGTGTTTAATGATATCGAATCATTCCTTCTGCTATTCTCTTACCATGCCATACATTTTTTGCACTAAGATCCTCTTACTCTGCATTCACAATCATCTATATTTCAAAACCTATTTGAGATAGCCTATCTGTTCACATACTTTCACCTCTTTGCACTGTCTCCTCCAGTGGAAGAGTGACTCTAGAGACCTGCAGAATGGCTGTGACACGGCGTTCAAGCGCCCGCAGTTACCCCATCAACAGTGCCCCTCAGAAGATCATTTCGGGTGTTGGGAAACTCTGTTGAGACATGTTGAGACCCATTTTTTGAAAGAGTAATTAAGCTGAGTAAGAGAACACGAGAGTAAGAGATAGTAAGAGATAGAAAGAGAACAAATTGAAGACTAAGCTGAGTAAAAGAACAAATTCAGAGCACAAATTCAGAGCTGGAGCTGCGTCGTTGAGCAGCTCAGAACTGCAGGGAACTGCTGTCAGTCGCAGCTCGGAGCTCGTCAGCGCACTGCCTCCGTGCACCAACGCGCTTACGGCCTGGCGAGAAGTTCCAAGTGAATTCCAAGTGTCCAAATTGAAGACTTTGGGATAGCTTGGATCTCCGTTTGTTGGGATAGCACAACGAATTCACTTTGGGAATCTTTGGGATAGCACAACGAAGACTTGAACGAAAGACCATGAAAGACCCAAAATCTAAACGAATCACAACGGTGAGGAGTGAAGGAGTTGAGAGTTAAGGAGTTGAAGGAGAGGGTAAAAGATAGTAACAGAATTGGTTACGAAAGTTATAAGAAATAGTATAGGAGAGAGTTTAAAGAATAAAATCCTGTTTAGGAGAGAGAGTTCTTTCGTGTATTTTGAGTTTCGGAGTTCCGAAGGGTTTGGGGTCGAAGCGCTGTCCGACCTTCGCCGCGCTTGACTGTGAGGCTTCGGCGTCGCCGTGAGCTTCGCTGCCTGCGCTTGCTGCGCTTGCTGCGGGCACGACCTCAGCGGAACTCAGAAAGTCTTTTTGAAAGCCACAAGTCTTAGTTTCCTTAAGTCTTTGCAAATTCTAGACTTAAATTCTATACTTCAAGTCTTATCTATTTCTATTTCTTTATAATCTCTTTCTAATTTCTTTACGGTTTCTATTAACTGATGTTTGTAGGTGCTTAATGAGCGCATGTTGTTCCTATGTGTTCTTATTGAATCCTTACCGATATTCTGGGGTTGGCTCTGTGTGTGTGTGAGAGCTCAAGTGCCTTTTCCCATCCCAATTTTCGACCGAGACTTTTCTGCAATTGGACCAGCCAAATGACTCTGCATGACAGTGTATGACTCGCAAAGCTTGTGTCCAAATGAAATTGTAGGAGTACAGCATCTCAAGTTTTGAAATTTCATCTGGACAGAATGTGATATCATAATTCACTTAGTCTCGCCAACACTGAAATATGTCTGACAAATCCAAATCGCAACATCCAAGAAATACATCGTAAATTTCCACGTTTGAACCTCCATGGAGTCAAACCACACACTAAGGCCCAGGCTGTTTCTCGAGTCTCGCCGACGCGCCCGAGCTTTGCCTTGGCGAGCTTGTTCAAACACCAATATTGAGGATCTAATGCGATCTGTTTGAGTGAGGATATGTTTATACATATTCATACATATATATGTATATGTAAATATATCTACTGTATACACATATATGTGTATGTATGTAATTGTATGTACTGCATCTATATATGTAGTGTTTGGCCTCCTCTTAAGCGAAGGTTTTGACAAACAAAATCCCAAAATCCTGACGGTAGCACCCAGGTGATCACGTCGGCGGCTCCTCAAGTCGCAATGTGCTGCTTAGCAAGAAAAGGATTCTCCCAGTTTTTAGGACTATTCTTGTCCAAATTGTTGAAGAAAACATAAGAAAACGATTATTTGACAAAACAAAGATGGACTATGGTCATCCCAGCCAGTGTGCACCCTTCATCAAGCAACCAGTCTTCTTTATGACAGTCAAACTGGGAATGTCGGGATCCCAAACATTCTGCATGCAGGTTTTGGCAAACACATTTGGATTGTGCCTGAGGCAGTTCATTTTGAAGATACTGGAGCCGGTGAACGAAAGGTTTCAAATCCAAAATGGAGAAAAGACAGGTGGCAGGCAACTGCAGCAAATAGATGACCACAAAATGACAGAATGATTGTAAATCATAACCGATGATGATGATGATGATGATGATGATGATGATGATGAGGAGGAGGAGGAGGATGACGACAGTGACGGCAACAACGGCGATACTGATGAGGTAACGGCGCTGACGCTTTCGACCTGCTGACATTGTAGATGGTCACGACCGTGATGACAAGGACGTTTGTGACAATAATGATCCTAGCGGTGATGAACATGAGGCCGGCAAGCATGACAATGACGAGAAATATGACCATCTATCAGATGAACATGATACCGATGACGAACATGATAATGATGGTGCTTGCAGTGATATGAAAATGAGGATTATGACGACGATGCCGCAAATGGCAACTATTCTGATTGCGATGACAATGATGAAGTTGACGAAGATGATGACACCTGATGACGCCACAATCACAGCAATGAGGACAATGCAAAGATGATAATGAACACAATGATGAAAATGATGACGACCATTATGGCGACGATGATGGCGACCATGATGATGACCAAAATGGGACCGAGGATGAAGTTATCACGATGATGACGCTGATGATGCAATGACAATGACGAAAATGGTGAAAACGAAGGTGATCATCATGACCATGACGATGTTAAAGGTGACCTGACACATGATCAGCATGACCAATCTAGACATAGAAAATGTATAGATTGTGTTTCCATGGTTTTTCTTTGCATTGCTGATCTTGCGTCCAAATCCCCGCAGCACCTGGTGCGGTCCCTCATCGCACTACCGCGGCGGAACTCACCCTCCCACCCTGCGCTGCCTGAGCCCAAAAAAAGTCGTGATCCGTTACCACTCGACTCAGCAGTTGACCCCACCTAAAATAGAAAGTATCAAAATGATTTTAAACAAATTAATCACAATTAATTAATCATAATTTCAAAAAAAGACAATGAAATTTCAAAATGCATCAAGTATGTGACTCTTCACCTTCCGTCATGGATGGTGTCCATCCTTCAAATGTTTGAGTCCCACACAGTCTCTCAAACTTTTTGGCTGCGGGACATATCAATAACTAGATATAAGTGGAAATTCCAGAATGGAAAAAACTTAAAAGCTGGACTGGAATTTCCCAAAAGCTGGGTATCCTGGTTGGTATAGCAGTGCTCTTTGGCTCAGCTATTGCCAAACGCTGATGTCAGAGAGAATCAGCTCGGATCCCACTGCAGCACCGCAGCTACCACCACAACTTTTCTCTCCCCAGTAGCATGGTGCACCACCATAGCCTCCCACAGCAATGTTCATCACAATCTTCCTCGCTTGGCGCATGAACAAGCTTAGCAAGAGACAAAGAAATGTCACATGATGTCACATGCAAAAAAGGTTCGAAATCTCATGAAATGTCATGCCTGACACAAGGCAAGGCAGCAAGCAATTCATTCCGATATGGATCAACATGGTCCATCGCCTCTTAGAATGTCCTTCAGATTTTCCGAGCACGTCTCTGAACTCTGATTCCAAGTTCAACCAAGTTGCATTGGAATGTCGAAGGGGGCGTCAGCAGTGTGCCGCCCAGGAAAGCACTTGCTCATGTAATCCTCATCGACTCGAAGAACTTGGCCACTCATTCCCTTCAACTCGCATGCTTTCCCAAATTCTAAGGACCCGCGTCATGTCGCAAACAGCTAAACAGCTAGGCTCAGGCAGATGTTGGTTGTATCTCAAAGTGGGGTTCAGTGTCCTGCACGGCACTCCATGTCGGGGTTGTTGGACGCTTGTATGTCTTGAAAGTCGCAGATCCATGTTGCTTTTTCTCCTGGCGGAAATTTCAGCGAAGAGTAATGCAATGCTTCAAGTTGAGTCATGCATTGTGTGACCTTGGAGCAGCAAATTGGTCCAAAGCAAATCACAAACAAACATTGAGGATTCCTACCTATTTCGAATTGTCCATTGGAGCCATCAAGAGCTAAGGATTCGAACGTACCCGGTATGCAACACCTGGCATCGTTTCATTGAGTATCATGTATTTCTCCATTTAATCATCCATTCTGTATTCTACAGATTTATACATAATCATGGTGACAATCAGCATGATATCTCTGCGTCACATGGGACCGAACGAACCAAAATCATCGTGGTGCGTCCCGGTGACAGGTCCGGCTATGCGGCTGCACCTCGATGCCGATGAGTTCGCCGGCTCCGTTGTAGGACAGGATGGGATCAACGAAGGCAGAGATCTCGTCCCGCTGCCAAAGCAGGACGAAGAGATGCTCCTCCCGAAACAATAAACAGGAAAAAAAAATAAGTTTATTATAGTAGTAATTATTGTAGTAATTATTGTAGCATTTGAAATAGAAATTTGTTTCAAGAAGTAGTAATAAAAACTCAATTGTCTTGAAACAAATAGAAATAGCCATTTCTTTAAATAGAGAGATGCTTCTGTTTTGTAAAAAAAATACCTTTCTTATCTCCAGCTGCTCCCCCAGGCAGCGCCCTGTCCTTCCATGACCTTTCACCCGCTGCACAATTCACATCCTCAGCGGCGCTCAAAGGAATGCCCAAGCAAAGGGCACATCAGTGATCAAAGGGCACTTTTCAGCTCCAAAGAAATCAACGACCACCAAATTGCATCCCCGTCCAAAAGGCTGCCAAACAAAATCGCAAACAATCAGCAATTCTCGAGCAAAACACTTTGATCGATACAAAGTTTGTACTGGTGACCCTGCTGCTTCTGTTTCTAGTTGTCTTCCCTCCCTTGGTGCTCAGTGGATACCTTGCTGTTTGCCTTTGTGTCTTCCCCTTCCCTTTGTGGATCCCTTGTCTTCCCCACCTTAAAGTTCCTACATGTCCTTTCTACATCTTTCTACATCTTTCTACATCTTACTACATCTTACCTTCCCTTGTATTTGTTTTTACTTCCTATGGCGTCCTTTGGGTCTTCCAATCCGAGACTCTTCCACCATCAGATGCGATGCTTCCGCATCGGCCAAAGTGGTGCTGGTGCAATAGCTGGGCGGCGCGCACGCGTTACAAGTCACCGCTGCTGGGTCGTAGCATCCGCCGCGGCTTCCGAAACCCGCGACCTGGGGAGAAGCGAAGCTGAGGCGAAACTCATTGGCTAAGGACCTGGTGAAGTTCATCGTTGTATATCGTTGTGAAAGTTTACTTAACAAGTGTTGATTAAATGATTTATACTGCAGTCATTTACCTATATGGGATTAATAGTGGATAATCCGTTCATTCATACTATTCAGTAATGGGATGGTTCACGATGACTAATTCGGTATATGATTACTTGAAGAATTACTCATGGCCGGCTATAGAAGCTTAGTAGTTGAAGGTTGATGAATGTAGATGATTAAGAATGGATGGTGATGGCAAGTAGATCATGGCCAGTGATGGTTCACAATGATTTCATGAATCCACTGCAAAATTGGAATGATGGCTGATATGCATGTGTAATGCTGGTTGGTAATCAATCTGGTCAATTAATACACATTATATACACATTAATACACATTATATACACATTAATACGAATGATTGACGAGCTGTCGGATTTCCAAGGCGTGTCGGGATTCCCCGTCGTCAGGTCCACCGAACTCGAGCTTCCAGTGCTCTCGTCCAAGACGCCAGGTTGAATGCACCATGAGGATCATCATTCACTGTCTCCTCACAGGCGAAATCGCATCCAGTCCCTTTCCGACTAGGGAAACGCAGCTAGGCAGTTCAACCGTTCAGCAAATCTACTGCCGCAAGCTTTGGAAAAAATAAAACTAAACCTTCCAACTCCTTTTCTACCTCACCCTTTTCAACCCTCTTCCCTCTCCAGTAAATCGATCTCGCCGCTGCAGGGCCATGGGCCGTATTTGCCATTGCCTTTTGAACTCTCAGGGAGAAGCCACCTCAGAACAGAAACTTCGTAGAAAGCTTTGGAAAGTGAGACCCAATTTGTGAACAAACATAGCCCAACAGGATTAGTGTCATTTCCATGTCTTCATAGCTGACACACTAACCGATACTTGAGTCCTGCTCTTCTCAACTTATCATCATACTATCCACCACGTCTGATGAGCCTTGATGCAAATCTCCGCATAAGTTGTATGACTTGAGGCCCAGGGGGTAGTAAACGAAAGCTTGAGGGGAGCAGTTTGTGTGATGTCAGGGACATCAGGGAAAGAGA
>VSDK01009219.1:166615-216743 GCA_009767595.1 Symbiodinium kawagutii | reverse complement strand
GGGGAGCGGTTTGTGTGATGTCGGGGACATCGGGGAAAGAGATTGGGCCCCTGCCGCCTCTCTGCCAAAGGCTCCAGCATGCTCCGGCTGTATGTTCCATATCCAAAAATTTATGTTTTCTCTTCATGTATAGTTCTCAGCAGCTTCTTCGTTACTTCTCTGTGCTTCTGATTGTCTTGTTTGCTTTCCACAATGCATAGCCAAGGGTTCCCCTTAGTCTGGGGGTTGGGGGCGGCGCTCTCGCAGGTTCTGTAGATTTGGGCATGTCTCAACTCCAAAGCTTTACGCGAGGTTAGAGATTGTCGACATGGACCTCGCGTGCCGCGTTCTGCACTGCCGTTGGAGTTCTTATCTCGTTCTAATTCTTACTTTCTTGTGGCGGGTGTTTTTTGCTGGTCGCTCGCAGGGGAACTGCTGGATTTCTGCTACTCGGTGAAACACAACCACTGAGACACCATCAAGTCCACTTTTTTGCGTCACCAAGTTGCAAAGCAGGCCAAACAGAATTGCACTTCGGAACTTTTGCTGAGAAAGTAAAAATACCTCAGGACTGCCAAGTTGAAGTGGATCCTCTGTGACACGCCTCAACATTGGCACTCTCTTGGCCAAGGGACCGTAGGTGAAAGCATCCCGGCTCATCACTCGTCCTGTTGACAACTCAAGATCTCTCAACAACGTAGCGAAGTTTCTTAAAGGATGATGAGTATAGTAGAAACTTAAAAAGCATACGGTGCCTGCTAGAAAATGTTCGAAATTAGAAACATCAAATCCCACCAAACAAGATCTTCACTCGAAAGAGAAGCCTTAAACCTTTGGAGAGTTGTCTAAATTGAGGAGTCAAAGCATTCTAAAGTCCACAAGTGCAGGGGCTGGAAACACACACGGGGCAAAATCGTAGAAAAACGTGTGCCCTAAGAGATCCCAAAAATATCTTGGCTGGCAACAGAAACACGTCTCTCCTGTCAGATGGAGCTTAGGTAAACACATGATTTGAAAAATATTTAAAAAAACTGCGAAATTGACTGAATTACGTGTGTTTACGCGTTCCGTTTTGCGCGCTTGCCCAGCCTGAATTCAAGCAGGTTCCGTCCGGGCACGCAGAAGAAACCTTCAAAATCATCTTTCCATCCTTGGTAAAGACCGTCGATCCATCATCCACGTAGTTCGAGCACGAGTGGGTCATGTTCTGGTCAGGAATCCTTGGATCTCTTCCCATGTCGGATGTGGCAAACTTCAAAGTGCTGCTTTGAAACTCACATGATGAGTTCATTCTGAGCTCACAAGGAGATCATGATGAGTTCATGAGTGCCAATCAATTTCAAGAGTAAAGTTTTCTGCGAGGACACCATGTCAAAGGGCCTGTGCTGCCAAAGGTACTGCACAACATCAAATTCTCGCTTGGCGTCGCCTGAACAGCTCAACAAGGACCTCTGATTTTGAGTGTTTTAAAGTTTGAAGATGTTGCATGTTTTAAGCTTGTTGTTGTCGTCTTTCCTTGGGTCTTTTTTTCCGCGCTGCTCTGGTTTCGAATCCCGCACCTGTGAAGTCGAAACGCTTGATGAGTTTGAATGCCTGAAGCAAAAGTGACAGCGAATCACTGCTTGGCAACGACTCCAACTCTCCAAAGCAACTGGAAATACTTGTGGTGTGAATTCAGTGTCAAAGTTCAATGTGAAGAATTGAATGAGACTTGATTGTGATTGCAAACCTAGCCCAAGCTGAATTATTGAGAGTTTCTTCAATGCAGCTCACTTCTGTCGACCAAATCTAATTTCTCAAGTTATCTTCTCTTCTTCTCTGTCTATTCCTCTATCTTCCCCCTTCATCTTTCTCTTTCTCTATCTTCTACATAATATGAGCCACCTCCAAAACGAATAGACGAAAAAATGGAATATCTCAACCGCCTTCGTTTTTGGGGGCCCTCCTTGGTTTTGCAATGTTTTCAACATGAATGCCCAGCCTTCGTTTTTGGGGGCCCGCCTTCGTTTTTCAGGGTTTCTCGCAAAACAACATTGCTATTCCATCGGAAGACTAGCTGTGTATTGGGACCCTTTTAGGGGTTGCTCATATGTTCTTGTCTTCTTTCTATCTTCTTTTATCTCTATTTTCTCCTTCTTCTTCTCCTTCTTCTCCTTCTACTTCTCCTTCTTCTTCTTGCTCTCTTATTCTTCCTCTCTATCTCTTTCTTATCTTCTATATGTAGAATCCATCTTCTACTTTAATATATCTTCATTCTCTTCCCGTCTTCTCCTTCAGACTTTTTCCCCCGCCTTGGAGAGTCTCGGTGCCATCTCTGGAGCTTCACAGACGTCGCATGGGGGCGAACTGCAGCTGCACGGTGGCAGCCCACACCTGGGCGCACTTCAACGAAACCAACCCGTTGATCAAATAAAGATGTCCTAAATTACAGTGTATATATGCCATTACATGATTACATGTCTTTACTGTATTTTGCGCACATTGCTTAGAACAATCTAATGTAATTTGCCATGATGATAATACAATATAAAGTAGTTATAAGCTATAAGTAATAATAAGAGCGGCAATGGTGAAGAATGATACGTACATCTATTTTCCATCATTTCTCTATTTTCAGTATCGAATCGTCATGTTTTGACATGGGCTCATGGAATATCTGCACCGTGCTCAACTGATGACACGCCTGGTGGCGCCAGCACGGCCACAATAGAAAATGCGCCTCACAGCACGAGAAAACCGGGAAAGTCACAGAAGAATTGCTGCAAAGAAAAGTCACAGAATTTTAGAAAAGGAAGAAAATTTTGGTTTTGAAAGGAAAGAGTTGTAGATTTTGAATGAAAGGAAAGAGTTGACGCATTTCTAAATTTCTCCGAGCAGCTGCAAGTCACCCAACTTCGCATTGTTGGGGCCAACTGCGCTGATCTTGCCCAAGGGTACGAAGTACCAGCCTTCAAAAGACAACAGGCTAACTGAAAACCACGCACTTAAGTCATGCAGAGGTGACTGCACTTCACTTCACCATTCTGTTCCTGTGCCTGGGTTCTCCTTCAGACCCTTCTCAAAGGCCCACAGCACTGATTCAGCACACTCGATGTTTGCTGCAGCTTCCAAACCAGCACAAGCCATGCTCCTTTCCTCAATTGAAGATTTTTCCAACTCCTACACACTCCATGTGGAAACTGCCACTTTCTATCAACTCGTTTCGATGCAAAACGTGCGCAGTTTAAGACAATTGATGAGAAAAAATGCACACTCCAAATGACCCCAAGTGGAGTTATCAAAGTTGTCCTACACAGTGTGGGCCCAGCTTGCACTCTAAACTCGGGCAGCATGGTTTTGCGTTTCTAAGCTAGGGACACCCGTGGCGTTTGAAACATTTGTCACCTGCCTGCAGGAAAGTTTATGGCCACCGGGTCCAAGGGACCAGGGACAGGAACTGGGGAACCATTTGGGCCATGCTTTTGGATTGGCAAAACCGACAGTGAAGACTTACAGTGCCTTCTACAAGTCGCAATTTCTAATATGTTTCTATTCCAAAGCACAAAAGGAATACGAAAATATTGACGATTCAAATGAATTCAATCATCTTCAATCTCAAATTAAGTGATTTTCAAATTCAAAAAGAACTGTTACCAGCTGTTGCCATCTGCCTCGCTGCTCGAAGTTGCCGCAAAGAAATCTCAGTTTCCTCGTCGCAGGCCTCGTTGCAAAGTCAGCCATGTTGTAACGCCAAGGTTGCCAGCCAAATCCAGCCAAGCTGCATCAGTCAAGTGACTGCCGTGACTGCGGACTGGCCTCACAACATGGCACAACTGCCCAACTGTCAGCAGTTCTCAACACGGACAGAATGGGAAATTCCCATGCGCACAGAATGTCACAGAGGTTCTGACAGAAAACTTGTCAGAATCAGAAAGGAGCAAGCGCGGAACATGACCATGGTTTTGCTTTCAATTTGTACCTTGTTTGACTTTCAAAGTATCGAATCATGTTCAACACATGTGAACTGCAGGTCCGTGTTATATTTTCTAGGAACATACTGTCACAAAACTGCACGTGTCATTGAGCATCAGTCAGCACAGGTTTTGCGGTTGCAAACTTTACCGGACATTGGACGAGATACTGACACTTCCAGGCAATAACATGGCAGTCCTATAAACTGCAATTAGCAAGCTGCCCGACCAAACGAGACCCCAAAATTCTGATTCCAAAACATTGATCTCTCTCTTTCTAAGACCCATTTTTCATCTCATCGCTTTGCGATAAAAAAATCTGGAATCCAAACACTGAATCCTTTTTAAGGAGTGTTCTTTGCCTTTCGCAGGGCAGAACCTGCTGCTCCCGCCATAGTCTGCCATTGCCGGAGTTCTTCCACCGAATCGATGTGCTTGGTGCCATCTTCCTTTGTAAAATACCAATCCACTTCGGTCAAATTTTCCGTGGTCATAGCAGCTATGCTAGCTATGCTGGTCTCTGTGACCTGTGTTCCTCTGAGATCCAGGGCAAAATGCTGGAGATGTGGAAGACTTGTTGCCAAAGCCAATGCGCCGTCGTCACTGACATCGTGACACGCAAAGCAGCACAGATCAAAGTGATGAAGAGTAGCAGGAAAATGTTTGGATATAGCTTTCAAACTCGTGTCGGTCACACCGTGACAGCCCATCAGATTCAATTTCAATTTTTCCAAACTGGCTGGCAAAGTCTTGCAGATTGCGACAATGCCATCGTCTCCAAGTTGAGAGCAGCCATCAAATTCCAGTGTCAGCGCCTTTAGGTTTGGTGGCATAGCCAATTTCTGGAGTCCAGCATTAGAAATGGAATCGCAAACGCCAAAACTCAATCTGAGGCACTTCATTGACAACGGCAAAGCCGCCCCTATCGCTGCAACTGCTCCATCTGTGATCTGCGTGCATCCATGGAGCGCAAAGATCAAGAAATTCAAAGCTTTGGGAATGAAAGCACAAATTCGTTTAATTCCAAAATCCGTCACTTGAGCACATCTTGTAAGGTGCAATCGAAGTTCTTGAAGTCTCGGAGGCAAGGTAGGCGCCAGCGTTTCCAAAAGATCATCCGTCAGGTGTTCCATGTCTGTGAGGTTCAAATTCCTGCATGAATGGGGCAAAGCATTGAAAGCAATAATCCAGGGAAAAAAGATCATTTAAATGAGAAGATAATTTTTTTCCCAACTTCTTGTCATCGCAACTTTGCCTAGTGTTGAATTGGGAGAAGAGTACAAGTTTCTGTTCAACCGAGTAGCAAAGACTCTCGATCCACGTTATCTTTTTGTAGCACTGCGGCGATACTTTCCAACTCTTTCGTCAATCGTTTTTTGGCACAAACAGGTAAAGCCGCCAACGCAAAAATGGAGCGTAATCCCGCATCCACTTCTTCGTAATACTGGGAAGTTTCAGGAGGGTCTTCCTCCAGCGATTTTGATCTGCAAATTGTGTTCAAAATCCTTCTCTTATCTAAAGGCTGTGATGCGGAGGCATTCTTGGCATCTATCGTCGTCAAAGCCTGCAGGATCAAATGGCAGGGGAAATTTGCCTCCCTATGTGCTTTCACGCTGTCTTCATAGCCCTCAATATTTCGATACATAGTCTTTGCTTTCTCGGTCAAGTCGAATTCGGTGATGCCGTCAGTGATCAGTACAGCAGCATCGTTTTCAGCGGTAGCAATGTCTAGTAGCATCCTTCGGTCCCGTTTGGAAGTCAGCGCTACCGATTGCTCAAAACAGCACCAAATTCGCAAAAACGGTGTCGCATGTTGGTCTAAAATCAGCAACAGCCCATCACAAAGAGACATAGCCCGAAAGAAAGAAGTTGAACGAGGATCTTGGGTCAGGTCTTTACCAAGCTCGTGTTGATTGTTGGCATAGGCGCATACCCACCATGCATCTGTATCATGAAGGCCTCGCAACTGCCCATGTCGAGCCACACAGGAGACAAACTCTGACACCGCCTCTGCCCAAGCATGGCTGACGAACCACTTGGGAATTTGTCCTTGGGACGACTGCCATGGACCTCCAACATGCCTTGACTCGAAAAAGAGAAGAAAAAGCTAGAAATGAACAGAAGTAGAGTGAAGGAGAGTGCAGGATAGTGCAGGACTATATCAATCTATGTTACCTCCCCAAATCTGTCCTGCAGAATCGGTGGCCACAAGTTCGACGTAGCTACACGCATCCAGCAAGGTCGCTGGCTTTATGACCCAAGCAGTGAGATCGTAGAGATTGATCCACTTCACCTCCGTCAGGATTTGGTCCCCGCTGAATCATGTGAATCTACAAGATGGCATTAATCAACACTCTACAATGATTTGGCCATGGAATTAATTAATTAACAATTAATTCAATGTTGGCATTCAATGGGTGTATGGATCTGTTACGATGGGTTTTCCCAGAACTGTTCATCCCTCAGTCTGTTGGCATGGAAGTCGATTGCCAGACGAGTTTTGGGGTTTCAGACATGCAATGTGTTGAGGAGGAACATATTATACATTCATGATTTCAATATCTTGTCATATCTCAAGGTTTCAAGTCTTCAAGTGATCCTTTCTTCTCCTTTTTTTTTTGGTCATCACAAGTGCCGAGCTACCCCAGCAGGCCAATCATAAAATGTGAGCAAAAAACAAAGCCCCAACAAAACGTCAGAGTAGTCTACTCGATAGTTGAACAGAAAGGGAGTTTCAGAACTCCACTGGACCGTGATTTCACCCAAGGACAAAGAAACGCCGAACAAAGATATCCAACATGATCCAAGATTTAAATTTCAAATCACTAGGAATGAAAGGAACCTTTTGGAATATCAATCTCTAAACCTGTGATTTCAAGGACTTGCTATTGAATCTATTGACCTCTCCTCAGCTTGTTTGGGAGCTCAGCGCCCGACAGTACTAATCAAATCATGACTATCCTGCGTTGATTGTAGAACATTGTAGATCCATCCTGCCTAAGTTTGGAAAAGTTGTGGAAAGAATCCACCGACGCTTGCACCTCCAGATTCTTATCTCTGGACCTCCATGGCAACTCTCCATCCTGGGTAAGCAACACAAAGGAGAGTATCAAATCAATACGTTCGCAATACGTTCGCATGTGCCACGTTTTGTTTGGATGTCCATTTTGATGGCATGTCACTTCATGTCCCCCGTGAAGATCCCTCACTTCAGTTTGCGTGCTGAACATTGCTGAACATGACTGCCCAGTCCTTCGATTGAGCTTCTAGAAATGCAAGCAATTCCTGCAGTTGCTTCAAAGTGATGCCGCGCTCTTCCGTTTTCGAAATTTCAGTGATGGCCTTCTTCTTGTGCAAGGGCCAGAAATCCGTTACAAGAATGGGTTCACTCGGCAAGGCTGCTTCATCTGAGAGCTGTTTTCCAGCAGCAGACAGAAGTTGACATGAGACTGGAATATCGAAACGCAACTGGATTTCTTCCTTCAGTTTTTTGCCCGTTGGCACAGTCGACTCCAGGATTACAGACTTGCCACGCAGCAGCAAATCGACCATGGCGCAGGAAAAATGACAGTGGCAAATATCACATTAGCTGCGCATGGTATAGAAAGAACAAGCTATTCAGCCACCCACTGAAATGAAAACAAAAAATGCATGTGTCACTGAGCATCTGTTCTCACAAGTCTTGGGAAGCCAATTTGATAGTTGCAAACTTGAGCAGAAATTCTGCACAAACGCGGTGCTTGCCACTACTCCTCAGCTTCAAGCAACTTCACTGCCAAGGAGAAGCACAGCCGTCTTATGAGCAGCAACTGGCAAGCTGCCAGCGCAGGACCACTCATCTGCAAGACCAGTGCACCAATGTACCAGTCCCAGAGTTCTCACTTGGCCAACATCATGCACTCTGTGGTACTAACAAGATACTACACGGATAGTTCAGAAAACAGAAACACGTTGCACATTGCACGACAAGCATTTTCTTTGCGTCAAGAGCGTTTCTTCTGCTGGAACAGCATGTCGCTTCGATAAGCTCAATGCTCCTGCGACAGCAATTTGTTCGCTGCACAGATTGTCACAATCGGCAGCAAGTGACATCTGATTTTCTGGTTGCTTGATGGCTTGGTTCTGTACCACTATAAAGCCTCATGGAATGGTGACCTTAATGGTTCATGTCCACCTTGTTGAAGCAATGTTGCTAAACATGCTAAACAGAGTTGCCAAAAAAAAGAATGCATACAGAACCCATAGGAACCCCATGGAAACAAAATCTCCAACCGAAACAGTTGGGCTTGGGAGACACCAAGGATTTCTGCGGTCGGTCAGCGTCCTTCGCTCACAGATCAACGCCTCGGTACAAGCTCTGCCTTTTGTGATACGTTTCCCCGACCTGAAAACGTATAACCTGACAAAAAAACGATATAGATGATATTAGATTGTAGTACACTCTAACCTTATACTAACTACTAACATTATTATTAATTGAGTATGCTACGAGTTTAATCTATTTGAACATGTATATTCTCAAAAAACTGCCAAATTCAATGGCCAAGTCAAACCACTTTTTTGATTTGTATTAACGATAATAACAATAACTCAATGACCATGATATATCATGATATGCATTGCCAGTCTTAATACTAGCAATAGTTTGATTCATCTGGTTGATTCTGGTTGATGCTGGTTGTTTCTGGTTGATGCTGGTTGTTTCGAGAGCGTCATGAAGGGACTACCAGCTGTGATGTTGGGGCCTACGCTTAGGCTTGGTCATGAAGTTGGGATGATAAACATGCTGGGTCTGAAAAATAGAGTCACAAATATCAGATTACCAACACCACAAATAGGCACATGGTAAGAAGTCATCAAAGTGTGTGGAATTCCAGCGATAGGGTAGAACTAGCTACGCTTAAATACCATGCAATCGCCGCTGATGTTGGCTTTCAACACAGGAAGAGGAGGAACCTGGAGACTACTGCGGCGTTTGGAGGTTCTCCATACGTTGGTGGACAACCTCAGCCACGATTCCGTAAAATTCCCCATTTCTGGACCAATATTTATAAGGACTCGTACAATCAAATAGTGTTTCTTCCTTGTTCTTCTTGCATCTTCTTTCCCAACTCACCTATGCCAAAATGTCAAGACAAGAAGTCCCAACAATCTACCCCTCACATTCAAAGAATGAGCTGAACAAGTAATTCATGGTAGCTTCATTGAATTTCATTCAGTTCAGTAATAGCTGACATGGCTCATGCTTGCCATCGAACCTCGCGGCCAATGCTGCCAGAAGGCCATAAGCGGAGATGGTTTCCAAAATAGCAGCTTCGTCCATATCGCCCCACTGGCACAGCACCTCAACGGGTGGTTTTCGATCATCGATAGTGTGTAGACGAGCTCACAAAATGAGAAAATGACATTTAACACAAAATTTAACAAAATCAAAATGAGCTCCTTTTAAAAAAATTGACCTCGTCCGTTGAGGTCCTCCCGGTGCCTCTTTGACTTTTGCAGTTTTGGCTGGCTCGTTCCAGGCCTCACAAGGATGGCACTGCAAGCACCACGCTGCACCCTTCTACAGTGAGCTCCGCGCTGGGAGGCTTTTCAGCACCTGTTCGCTCTTCTCCTGACTCGACTTTCAACACAGAAAAAACACCTTCATCAAACATGTGCCTTCTGTTCACGCTTACATCTGGCTACGCCCTAACAAGAGCAGTTGCTTCCCGGTCAACTGAGCAGTTGCCATTCTCAGCTGGAGATGTGACTTTGCTAGGGCGAAGCAGCTAAACATTCTCAGCTGAGTCAGAGGTCAGGCGACTTCGCCGCAGCTTCTCCGCTTGAACGCCGAACATGTCAGCCGCGGAGGCGAGGCAGGATGGCGACGTCGCTGGGGTGTCAGTTGGCTTGCAGCTTGCGAGTAAAATCCAGAAGTTTCAAGTATCTGTTTGATGCAGTTGAAATTGTTTCCTATGGAAGATAGAAAGGACGTTGTTTGAATGTACTAGTAGAAAGGAGATATGATGAGATATGTACGTGTGCATGACCACTTACACACCCTGATCCATGCAAAAAGATTTTGAAGTTCAATTTTCAGTTTCTCAGAGGAGATGTCCATTTTTTCACGGTGGGCACTCTTGGGGAGCGCCTTTGGGTTTTTGTTGCTGCCATTGATCCCAATCCGTGTCTAGAATTGAACAGCTGGTTTCTGGTTTTCTCCAGTCTGCAGCCTGCTGTGGGTTTGCTTGGCTCATTTACTCGATTGCTTTCTTGTGTCTGTGTAAGGGGGGCCCGGCGCATTCGTTGGCTTGTTTGTCCTGGTATGGTGGGTGGGGATGTACGTCTCTTAGTTTGTTTGTATGGGTGATTTTGTTTGCTTGCTTTATTGATATATGAGGCTGGTGTCATCCACACCCTGTTTCGTTCTACTCATGTCTGCATGAACGTACATTCAATGACGTCACAGTAAAATGATATACAATAATGGGTATAGTCATCCCCTCCATGAGGACCTTTTATCATGGTTCATGATATTTGCCACGTAAAACGTGTTGACATATGCAATACTGCCATGATAGTTACTAACTGATTACACATACTACCATGCACAGTAAGATAGCATTACACAGTATACACTCTACTATACACCTAGATTACTGTGCATCTAAATCTTAGTATATGGTACTAATTAAGTATTCATTCATATATACATACATATACACGTAATACTTTACATAAATACTTCGTATACTTTATGTATCATGTACCTTTTTATACTTCAATTCTATCTAAAACAATAAAGATATAGATACATAAATAGAATATATAAATATAACATACATTAGCATACATATTTACATCATCGAATTTCCATTACTTTATACTTCCTTTTTCCATTGCAGAGGACTACGGCGGCCTGGATCATCTGCAGCAGCAGCACCAGGATGTCGAAGGCGCGGTACTTTTGTGCCGCGCCCAGAACTTCCTTCGTCTGCTTCCACCAGATTTCCCAGCTCCAGGGCGCAAACTGCAACCTGAAAAGACAATGAGAAGGAAGGTAACTGCAACCTTAAGAAAAGAAATGGAAGGAGCTCCTTTTCTTAAGAAGTTGATAGTTGCAGTATGTTGCAGTGCTCTTTTTTCTTGAGCAGTTGATAGTTGCTTGACAAGCACTTCTTTTGGTCAAGCAGTTCCTTCCTTCCAGTTTTGCACGTGCTGTTGCTTGTTGCTTCAGTTGCTTTCACTGAGAAACACTCGAGCAAAATCTTGCAACAGTTGTCAAGTGTACCCGTGGAAGTTTCATTAGTAACAGTACAGCGCAGCACAAGTTGATCGAAGAAATAGAAAATCTTCTGTCAAATAGATGTGGAGGCCACGGAAGTGTCTCTCCTGTGTGCAAAAATATCAGGAATGTGGTGTATTGACATTTTGATGGCTGAGAACAATGCTTTCCAAGAGTCTTGTGAATCAAACTAATCAACCTAAACAAAAGGACGGTTTCCCACTTCATTGTGGCGTCAACCTGTTGGTTTCGCGCCAATCAGTTTGCAAACAAATTAACCAAGGCCATTTCACCATGTTGCCATGGCACTGATCCCGAAAAAAGCAGAAGTATCTTGGCTTTATATTGGTTTTATGACCTAAAGTTCTTGGTGGCACTTAGATGCACTTAGTGCACCTTGGGAGGTAGCAGTTGTAGCAGTTTTGGGAGACGCTAAGGCCGTGGCCCCCATTCTGTTCCTCTGCCTTTGGGGTGCAAATACCTCAGAAGCAACGGCTGTCCAAGCGCTTCGCTTAAGGAGGGCACTCATTTGGGGGGAGAATTCATGGCTACGTTGCAGCGGTCAGGATGCTTGGGAAGAATTAAAATAAAAGAAGAATGATTGCCGAAAGACAAATAATTGGTACCTCCACCAAAGTCGTTCCACAACACTCAAAACGATGATTGTATTAGATGAACATCCGACCGAAACAATTGGGCACAAATCCATAGAGTATGCAAATGTCGATTCTGCTACAAATTCACAACATCTGCTGCAAAGTGAATTGACTTGTAGCAGAAACGACATTTCCCGGCGGATAAGATGCTCAAGATATTGAAAACGTTCATCCCCTTTTCGGGATTCCTTACAAAGGATTACTCTGAGAAGTCCTGCCAAGGATTGGATGAGCATGGTGTCTGATTGGAAATGATAAGACAACCAGTGTATTCAGTCGTCATCTGTGCTCAGAAAAAATAAACTATATTTCTATATTTTCTTTATACAATTAAATATATATATATATATATGTTTATCTATATTTACACATATATGCACACATGTGTTATTTCTATTTTTGGACACTTGGACGGAGCCTTGCTCTTTCACGTGGAAAGCAGAAACTCAACGGCAGCGAATCCGAGGTAAGCCGAGAGACAACATCATGGAGCTCAGCAAATGCCAAGCTTGATCGTTGACCTGCGACATCTGACTTAGCTCTTCAAGCTGGCGGAATCATCAAACACCTCTGCTACGGAAACACATCGGTGTAAGATTGTGCATGGGAGATTAAAGCACAATGGCACACCTGTGTAAACATACATACATATAATATATACATATATATATGTAAATTAAACCACAAATGTCTAGCACAAATATGAAGGCTTTCATACACTTTCCAATGTTTCAGTGTCTATGTTCGTCAGTTGGACTGTTGACACGCGCCTGAGCAAGCTCCTCCATTCTTCTGCTGATCTCCTGTGAGATGATTTCACGCCCAAGGTCAACCTAAGCCACTTCTTAGACACCTCTTAGCCATCTCTTAGCCACCTCTTAGCCACCTCTAAGTCGCCTCTAGGCCACCTGAAGATATCTCAAGTTGTGTGAAAACATGTGAAAACAGAAGTCCTTCAACGCCAATTCAACGTTCTTGCTAAACACCTGCACGCGCAAAACTTCTTGACATGTCAGCACAGCACTTCGTAACATGTCAGCGTTGATGGAGTGATCCAGTAAAAGAGATGAATGCCAAGGGCAAACACTGCGGGGTTCCATGTCAGCCTACCAAAAACCTGGAAGCATCCATCACCGTGTCAGGCTGCTTCAGGGGGGGGTGTTCTTTGCTGCTTCATCGAAGGCTGCCGGTGGAGCAACACAGCGGCTGTGTTCTCCTTTTTGAGTGTGTTCCTTGCACTCAGCTGGATCATCTCAACCAATACCCTTCACATCAACCTGGCTGGTTTGTAAGTAGCATAAAGCCCACTTTGCCAAATGTGTTTTATCATTTTTTTCATTTTTTCCAGCTTTCTTCCCATAGAACAACGTGTTTCTCTCCTGAAAACAAGGTGTTTTCATGACTCACTGGTCGTCACGCCGTCCGGTGCCTGTCTCGACTTGACAAGGTCCGTGACGATTCGAGGCACGAGGTCAAAGAAACCTGTGTCCTGGATGGAATTCCCCTGATGTCATGATTCATTGACAACAAAACAACAACGATTAATGCATGTACACATGCATCTGTATGTATGTATATATATATATATGTGGTATATGTATATTCATATCTGTTCTGTGTACGTCTCTCTATGTATATATATATATACTAAATGTCTGTGGAATTATGTGGATAAACTAAATGATGCTAATGCTGAAGAGCATATTCCTCGAAGGAATAGCTTGTGCTGCTAATGTATTGGATCAGGGTGGAACAAGTTTCCTGTGCGTCTGACTGTGGATTCTAGTGCAGTCCTTGTTCGCCACGTCTTTGTTCACAGCTACCTACGGAGAGGCTTCCATTGGCAAATTCTCATCCCTTTCATTTTGACAACCAATCTGTATATCCATTGTTTGGTGGAACCAATCTGTAAGTGAAAGAGATTCCTGGAAGATTTACTTCAGATGTGAGCCTCAAAAAGCAAAGTCAGCATCTCCATCTCTGCTTGTCGCGGAATCTGAAGCTCACGCCATGCCTACACGGAATGCTCAGTGCTCAAACAGGATGTTCGCAATGCATTCACGCCTCTCTTAAACAGCTATTTGACAATTTGCTTCTTCATTTCCTTCATGTTCCGTGTGTTCCTCATCTTCTTCATTTTTCAATCTTTTCTTCATTTCCTTCATTTCCTTAATTTTCTTCATGGTTCTTCATGGTGTATGCCATGCCGTAGTTTTTCCTCACGCCTTGGACCAGCTGTCCTGACTGCTGCCCTCGCACTTCGCGATGAACTCATCCATGGCCTCACCAGTCACAGATGTCACAGTGCCCTGCGCCCTTTCGGTGGCGGTGTCTTCGACTCCTCCGTTATATGGGTCGAATTATGTTTCAATGCTCTGTTCAAGGTAATGGGACTAAGGGTTTCTGAAGAACATATAGAATGTTCAATACAGGCAAAACTTCAGGTTTCTACATGTTTCAATGCTCTGTTCATCCATTTACCCTAGGTTTTACCGTATTTCTTGACTTCAATCTCTGGCAATTCGCAAGTTCCCGGCCTTATATTCTGCACTTGGCTCGTGATTTCCATTCACTTCCGCAGTCTCCATGGGCTCATCGTGCTGTTCCTCGTGCTGCTCTTCAGCTTCGGGTTCCTCAGCGACTCTGAAAGATGGCAGCATTTCATGGGCATTCTGCAAGCATCGTGTCATCAAAATTCTCATTTCATGTCATGTAATCTCATCGAAATTCTCATTTCATATCATCAGATTTCTCATTCAATTTCACATCTACTCCAATACCATGGTTCCCCTTTCGGGTGATGCTTAATCATGTATTCACCACTTTGCAAAACAAGCCAGATCGGCCTCCCCGTTCTGCGTCCCGGCTGCCGTCAACTGGCGTTGCAGACACTCACCACCAAAGTCCCAAAACTGGCTCTGCTAATTCAATGCTAAAATACTTTGTCTATGACAAATGAATGCAAATAGTAGATTATACGAAATGAAACCCAATGCACCGATAGTTGACAATGGCAAGTTCACTATTGGTTAATACTGCTAAGGAATCGTTAACGGACGGTGCTTGATCTTGGTACAAATCCGTCGCTTCACTGTGAGGTCAACAACAAGGCTCCTTGTCCATGGCATACCGTTGCTGCTCAGGAGTGAGGACTTCTATTATCCTGGAGCAAGGAACACACTTGCAAGTGAAACACTATTTGTCACATACATATATAGTTATGATATTTGTGAGTATAACTGATATAATACATTTGTGTATATATATATATGCATACAATTGCAATTAATCGCAATTAATCGCATATCAGTGATATGTGGGTGGTTGAACAAAAACCAAATGCCACTCAAAAATTGAAATTGTGAAATGATCAATCGAAAATCATATGGGAGGGCAACAGTTACGCACAGAACGAAGCGACTAAAGTCTCACCCAGCGGCCTGTCGAGAATAAGTTGCATGGCGTGAGACTTCTGATCCTTCGCAGTGTCATCGGGTTCCATTGGGTTCACATGTACTGCTGATGTGTTGCACTTCCAAGATTTTCTGAGGCTCTCGCCTCAGGCAGTGTACTCCATTCTTGGATCACTTTCTTCGCGCTAAACTGAGGGCGAGAATGGCTTCCAACGGAAAACCTCTTAAATTGGAGGAAGAAATGGAACAATGGACAATGTGGAACATGTAAATAGAATAATCAAATGTATAAAAGAATGTAAATGGGAAATCCTATTTACGAATGTAAATCGAAGTGAGCTATGTAAATCGAAATAAGAATAGTGCCAAATATGGTAGAAAATGAAAAAAGTCTAGCCAGACATGCAAAATGAGTGTGCCACAGTTACTGTAACTCCAATGTCTTGTGGCAAACAAGCGACCCTTATTCCATGTGGAAAGGATCAACATGCACACTCAGTGAACAGTGCACCTCCAAATTCTTCATGCGTCCAGACACAACTGCGACAGGCTGCGCCTGTGCCTGCATAGTTTTGCCGGGGTGTTTTGATTTAATGCAAAGGGGGGAAATTCATAGAATTAAATAGATGCTTTGCACCAACACAGTACATGGATTCTTTGCATCAAAGATGCCATGCCCTGAAAAAACGTCAAGGGTACATGGTACATGTGAATCATACACCCGATGTAAATACATACAGTTCTTTTTTGGATTTGTCCTGGCAGATTTTCTGAAGATCTCACGGTATCTCAAGTTACAAATTCTGTAGGTTGCCAACGTCTTGACGTGGCTTGATCTTTTACCAATTCTGTAGGAAGCCACTGCACTTGAAAGCGACACAACCCAACACTGACACCATGATTTCACTATGCAGAAACAACAAAAAAAGATAAAAGCCTCAAAAAAGCCTTGACAAAAGATGTTGGGATGTGTTCGTTTCCGCCCGAGCATTTCGCCTGGGTCGGAGGAGGCGTGGAAGGCTCTCTTGGAACTTCCTGTCCAAACCAGCAGCCAAGTAAAGCAAAAAGCGCGAAGTCAACCGTGAAACGCAAAGTACAGTAATTTCATAGTAATGAGACTTTGTTTGCAGTCGTAAAGAAAAACTACCCACAGAAATTGACCCCTATCGTTTAGTGACCCCCTAGGTTTGGTCACGCAGGTCTCGGTTCTGCAGGTGTCCAACACTCTGCGGCTTGGAGAGCTCCTTGCCCTTCGACTTTCCCTTCTGCACGGCTTGTGCCGCTTGTACTGGTTGTACTGGTTGCGCTGGTTGCGCTGGTTGCGCTGGCTGTCCTTTTCCTGTCAAGGCTTTGGGACTGTGAGGCAAAGTCAGGCTGAGTCAATGTCGAGTTTGCGCCACGAGGGTTGCACTGTGAGCTTAAAATGACTCCCCTCCACGCACACTACCCGCACTATCTTCCAAAATCCAAATCGAGTAGTCAAGTCATGTCGGTACGCAAAGCGTCTTGTAATTCTGTGCCTCCATCTGTCTTACCTTTTTCCGGGGCCTTGCCAGGTCCAAAGCCACGGCAAGAAGCAACAAATATTGGAATGGCACCTGATTAAATTTGCAATCTGAATCTCACTTTGAAAAACCATCATGTTTTATCGATGCTAATTGCTAGACACGTTGACCAAGGACCAAGGCATTACGTTTAACACTTCAATCTTTCGGGAAAACTCTTCCAGCTCGGCCGCCATTTTGGTCGCCAAGTGATCCTTTCAGCACAGCGCAAGCGCATCCTACCAGTAAGATTTCCTGCTGTCCCTCTAGAAAGATGAAACAAGCTGTGCATGTTTTAGAAATTGTTTGAAAAAATGTGGATCAAAATGGATCAAAGAAATGTCATTAATTGAACACTACGAAACAGTGGGAATTTCCAACAATCAAAAAAAACATGATTTATATATGTCTTGGAGAAACTGATTTTGAAGATTTCACTCTAAATGGACAGCTCCATTTGTGGGCACTTCTCTGAAACGAGATGCCATGGAAGACCTCCAATTGGAAGATATTGGAAGTGAGTAAAACTGAGGGCCGACAACCGGACCCAAAAGTGATTGATCAAGGACACCGAAAGGACATCGAAGATGCGCAAAGTGGTTCTGTGTTGACTTTGCTAAGGGGATCAACAAAGACAACACATCTCAACAGAGTTGTTCTCGCTGCACTTTGGCACTTGATCACTGGATCCGCGGCGAAAGCCAGGGGATTTCATTCGCTGTGCAGCCCCTGGCGTGGTGCAAAGACTTCCTGAGAAAAAAATTGCGGTGTCAGCAAGACACTTCACACCTCTACCCAGGACAGTAATGACTTTGGAAGGTCTATGTCTTCAAAGAACTCAACATCTTTCTTGATGTAGTTCATTTCGACGTTCACAAATTTGTTGATGGCGGAGGTGTCTTCAAATGCTTTGCCAAGCTGAAGCAGCTGGTGCTGGCGCTGTCAGGACAGCGTTGAAGTCGCCCACGACCTAACCAGCGAATCGTGGGATGACTACAGCTGAGTACATCCTTTCAATGACTATACAGATATAAAAACCTAAAGACTACATACACAATCATGCAGCATATTTATGTACATTGTGAATTTAACGACTATTACATGTAATCGATCATACTTAATTTGGTGTATACATATATATATACATGTCATATACACTCAAATTTCGATGCACTCGAATGCCAAGGGTGCGGTCATCTTTTTATGACATCCTGAGGATTGTTAGCCATTTCTGCCGCACAGCCATCATCATCTCGATAACAACCATGATCCATCAGTGATCAAACTCAGAATGAATCGTTGATCGTTGGGTATCCACCAATCCATTCTCCCAGATCCTCTCAGATTCTCCGTGTTCTGAACCGTTCGTTTCTATCATTCCCAACCATCGCAAGGGCTGAGAATCCCAACCAAGGTGGGCACATCTGCTATGGATGCAGCAAAGTTGAAGAGCCCTTTAAGGATCTCCTCCTGACACAAGACAAGAATTCATCTCTTTGAAAAATAAGAAATATATGTTGAAATAAATGGTATATGATTGAATATATGTATACAGCGTGTATATGATGTGTAAATGTATATAGTAATTATCTATACTCATGTAATTTCTGAATTGATTTGAGTATTTTTGAAATAGTATCTATCTAATGATATGCTCTTGTATATATATATACATATATATGCCTTGTCGGACTTGTCATGGCTGAAAACCAGGTGGCCAACACAATTCAATGGAACATTGGTGGTTTGTCGACCACAGTGAACTCTCTGAGCAAAGCCACGGTTTTGGACTTCTCCACATGCACCTCAAGTCTGAACTCACTGGAGATGTCAATGGAGATGGTGCACGTGATGCAGTACCACAAAGTGACCAGTTCCGAATCAGAAAATGGCTTGGGAGTGCCCAACCATTCGCAGCATTTGCAATAAATTGGTTTCATTGAAGCTACACATTGATACCTGAATCTACATTGATACATATTGATACTTATAAGCTTTTTCTTAAACTGTAATCATTAAAAAGAGTCCATGACAGAAGGTGCAAGCGAGCTGCTCCGAAGAAATTGGCCAAAGGTCGGCCTTGCAAATCCTGCAGTTGGGCACCTACGATAGGTTTCCCACTATTTGCCTCGGTTCCGTGAGCTGCCTGAGACATGTGCAAAATGTGGACACAAAAAATGTACCACTTCAGAGAAATACAAACAAGATTCATGTATATATGGTCATATATATATATATTTTTTTTTTCACTAACAGGTATAAATATATACATGTGTACATCGATTACACTTAGAATTGTTTAAAAGACTTCGACTTGGAGACCAATCAGATCAGAGGCACTGCATAGATCCGCTGAAGCTCACATCCCTGGCCCTTCGCAGCGCAATTCAAAGGGGAAAACCTGAGAGAGAAACCAATGAGAACACACAGACAACAGATTTCACTGCGTTCTAAGTGAAAAGACGGAAGAACACAGAGCAATTCACTTAGAACAAACGGAGACAACGGATGTTCTAAGTGAAATGATGTGAAAAGGCAAGGGTAAAATTTCACAAACCTCGAAACGATCACGCCAACAAATGAGAACATCGAAGGTCAACAATCCTCAATGTGTTGGGAATTGGTCTGGGGAAACTTTCAATTTAATGGGTGCACCAAATTCATAGACAGGTTGGATGTGGCTCGATCTGCCAACAGATTAAAGCAAGCACTCCATTGTTTCAAGCTGTTGTCTTGGAGCACTAAGACATGCACTGGTACTTGCTTCGGAGGCTTTTCTTCGCCAGCAACAGCCCTGTCAAACACAACATGTTGCTATTCTTGACTCCAAACTGGGGATCTGGACACCTCACAAACAGAGCCGGAAGACAGGTGAAGGCATGTCAGCAACAACTACCATCACCAGCATTTTGTAACATTATTCAAGAAAAGAATACAATCCATCACTCGAATCTCTCTGCTGACACTGCGTCGAGCCTGTGTCTCTAAAGCTACATTTCCAAGCACGTCGGACTTCGAGTTTCGGTGATAAGTTCACGATCTCATAGCCTCAGCCGGATTTGGAACACCCTTCACGACAATCAAACTTTGATCAGCCGCCAAGGATGCCACTGATGTTGAGTTCAACTTGCATGGTGACCTTCCAACTTGATCTGCATCTTTCATCGTCTTTCATCGTCTTTCGTTGTGGATGCTGATGCTGTGGATACCAAGTAGCACTCGAGAAGGGGACCAAGCATTGGCCGCTGCTTCACCAAACGCTCCTTGCCAGGCTATGGGCTCAGCACTCTGATGGTTTTCGCTGCAAGTTGCTGCATTCAGAGGTCACAAAATTTTCCGATTTTCGGTGCTACACATTTTCAAGATGTAGGAAAATAGTTTTGCAGAGCTTATATTTCCTTATTTTTCCTGTTCTTGAGCCTTTCTGAGCGACTTCACAGAAAATCTTCAAATTCTTTGGCTCTATGGAGTCATACCTTCCTGGAAGCCACAAATGACCTCCACAGGGCTCCTGAAGATGCTGAAGATCATCAGGGCCAAGCTCCGCTAAACCAAATTCTTGCAGCAGCAGTAGATCTGGACCTCACCAGCCCTGCTACGGCTACCCTTATTCCATTCCAAGAATGATCATAAAATCAGTGCCAGTGAATAGATATACTATCCATACACAAATGTAAACAAGTAAACATAACCAGATCCAGTGTTTGTTATTCTTGTTGCCCCTATGCCGCCCCTGCTAAGAAAAGCTAAGCCATGGCTGGTTTAGCTGCTGAGTCACGCTCGGAGTCATCCAGTGACATCAAGAGCTGGACGAAAATGCCCTGGCGCACGGCGTCTGGCGCCATGGCATTGCCTCGTGCAGCTTGCCAGTTGTGAACCCTTGGGGCGAAGAATTGTCAAAAAAGGCTTAATGATAAGAATTCTAATTATGCATAGACACACATACATACACATATACATATTCATACACATTCATATATAGATTTAGAGAGAGGTATATACATGTAAGTATAGATTGGTTCTTAATGATATGATCATGTTTGACCAAGGTTGACGCTTATCATGCATGCTGTGAGATGACCAACAAGCAAATCAACAGAACCAAGAATCCATGGGGAGAATTGATTGAATTTGTTGGAATTCCTTTGGAATTCCAAATCCACTCCTTGGAATCCCTTAGAATCCCATGGAATCCCATGGAATCCCATGGAATCCCATGGAAAACCCTCGGAATCTGAGCCTCCAACCTGCCACTTGTGCTTTGGACGCCTCCCGCTGTACTCGAAAGACCCAGCGCCAAAGCCAGCGGTTCACACGCTCCCAATCTGTGCAGAGACGCATGAAGTGAACGAACCCACAATAAGAATTCAATAAGAACAGAATTCAACAGTAGTAGTAAGAAGAACAATGAATAAGAATAATGAGAAGAATACAATGAATTCAACTCTGAGATTTGTTTGACTTCTACAACTCAACCCACTTTGTGGAACTCAAGAAACGAAATCAGCAAGATCCAAGCAGGATGCGAAGCAGGATGCGAAAGGTGCTCCATGTGTCTCAGTGCCCGGCTGATCAAAGGACTCTCACTGACAGCTGCTAATTCTTCGTCAGACATTCCTGGAGTTCGGCCCAGATTGCTGTACTCCTGTGGCAGCCATTTTGTCTTCCTGGCGGCATTTCGAAGTCAGCACATGTCAAAATGCCAAGCAAAGTTCACATTCAGAGCTTCGGCGTTGATGCGCAGTCGTTCAACATTGTTGAAGTTCAGTTGACAAAATGTTGATTTTGATGATTATCATGTGTTCATTTCATTCTGGTGATTTCTATTGAGTTAGATATGTTAAGACAAATTCGCTTGTCAACAAATGCGCCAACAAATTCGACACGACATGGCTATGGCCTGTCTGCTGTCGCACGCATCCTGGAGGCCAACAGCCAAAGCTCCTCCGAAAGGGCCACACGTTGAACGGTTTCCATGGCACGATCTTGGCACCGGAAAGAATGGGTACCCATGGGTACCTCGACACCTTAACATGCTTCTAGACATATGTACATATACTAAGATACTATATCATATGTATAGACATGTATAATATTCATAATACAATCATATTCATATTCATTGTTTTGTATTGATACTGCTTGATGTTTGAAATGGGGTTGCATCGGCCACTGAAGTTTGAAGTTTCCCTGCTCTCCTCCAACTCATCATGAGGACAAGAGTTCCTGAGGGTCAAAAGTTCATGGCTTGTCCGACAAGTGGCGAATTGCTGGGGCTTCCGCCAGAAATTGAAATCCAAATAGCTTTGAGCAAGCATATTCATTGACCTCAAATTCTGACATCAAGAAATCGGTTTGCAATGCAATGAAAAGGAAAAAGGATGAGATGTGGAGAGATGTGGTTGCTCGGGCAAGTGAGAAAAATGAAGGAAATTCAGAGAAATCCTCTTCTCCATCAATCTGCGACAAGCTGCGTGCAGAAGAGCTGATGCTGTTGCTCCCCTGCATCTTCCTAAGCATCAGCTGCAACTTGGACCTCTCAAACATCACCAGCTCTGCGGATCTCATCCAACTGACTTTCACAACTGAACAAAAGAATAACAAAAGAATCGAATAACAAAAAAACAGAAGAATAACAGACCTTCCAGCAATCTCCAAAGCCCGCAGACGCAAAAACCATAAAGATCCATGAGGAGCATTGCACATGACTTTCATTCAACAGCATGAGGTCCGATCTCAAGCCAGGCGACCCACTGCACTGTGAAAGCGATCGGCAAATGGTCAGAGAGAACGACCTTCTGCTGCGGGCTCTTCCGCACTTCCCCTGGGCTCCCAGCTGCAGCTCAAAGCGCCAGCTCTCTTGAATCCCAGTCACAAATTCATCCACTGCTTGACACATGTTAATCTCAACCTTAATTTTATGGTAGGAGAAATTCACGTCCGGGAATATGCATTGGCTTCAATTGATATCTAAGTCGCAGAGCTGATATACCGACTTGAAACTTTTAAAAATGGACTGACAAAAATCGCAGATTTGCCTCCACCGGGCAGGGCCAAATTCACTTCCACGCCGGGCGTGAAATTCAAATTGGCGATTTCTTCTGGCACCACTCCCAAGGAGTTCACGGTGCAGCTATCCTCGGGTCCAGTCTTCTCGAAACCAAACTTACAAACGTAGACAGAGATTAAACCAAACTTACAAACTTAGACAGAGATGATTGTACATATTTTACCAAACTTATTATCCTGGATCACCCATGGTCACCAAGATCAATCCTTAGACAAATTTACAGAAGTCACTTAGAAAACGCACAATTTCGAAGCTTCTCGAAAGGTCAACGAGATCTCCAAGGTGCTCCAATCTTCTGTTGCCAGGCTCTCACCTGCGAAACGGATCTAGGACCAAGTTTGGGAGCCGAAGATGAATCGAACAGAAATCCAATGGAAATCAGAAATCCAAACATGCAAAAAAATCCGAAATGTGTTGGATCCAATTTCCAAAAATAGTGTTTTCAATGGAACGGAAATCCAACAATCATCCAATTTCTGCCATCAAATTCCACCGGTTTTCAGAGCCTCCGCGTGCCGCGCCAAGTCTCGGGCAAAACTGAGCCCTTGTGGCTGCAGCTGCATCCGAGCTGAGCTCGGGCACCTGGTGGCAACCTGGGCATGAAAGCTCAGCTAGAAAAAAACAAGGAAGAAATGAATTTGTGGATTCAACATTGATTCATGAACAGACTAAGGACTCATTCATTCTTAATGACTAGATGGTTTGGTTTTGAAACAAGTTTGAAGAAAGTTTAAATTGAGATAATCATGAGTTTGTTGGATCTAATCATCATCGGATCTATTCACAAAGTCATAGTTTCGGCTCCTGTAACAGCCAAAACATGTCGGACCGACCAGATCGATGATCTGTCCGTCGAGGTCGTCTGGAGGTGCATAGTTTCCGAAGAAGGTCGGCTCAGTGGCGATGCAATGCACTTGAACGGCCTGGAAGAAACGAAGCAAAAAATGAGCAAACAGAATGATAAAGTGTAGAATAAGTCTAGCTCAATATGGTTTGATAATGGAAGAAAATGAAACCATAAAAATCGAATTTGCGAAAAAAAAACTGAATAAACAGTGCTTGAAGTGCATAGTTCAGAAGCAAAAGAAAATAAGAAACAAATGAAGAAGCAAACGCATAGTTTTTAAGCTGGCGATAGTTGAAGTCCATCTGAAAGCTAAATCTAAACAGGTAAACTATTGAAACTCAAAATGTTTAGATTCTTCCATGGAGTTTTGGACTTTCAAACCACGCCTCTCCCTCCATATCCAGAGTCGATTCCAAGCCATAGACGTCCAGGGCAAACCGTGCACCGCTGGGCACCACCTCTGGCGCGCCTTGCTGCAGAACGTGCTCCAAGAGGCCTCTCAGGTCTCATGGAAACCACTTTCCAAACTAACCAAGTGCTAACCATCAATTCTTAGCATTTTCCGAGAACAGAAGGAGAACCATTTTCTGTTCAGCATTTTCCAAAGCTGTTGTGCACAAATAAGCTGAACAGAAAGAGAATAGAACTGAGAACCATCAGGTTGTCCATTGATCTCGGTATTCCTGCGCTGTAAATCTCAGGGATGGGCCAACTAACATTGTTGAGCAGTCCACTGCGATCCACGGCCCCCGCCTAGCCAACTGTCCACACAGAGTCCGTTCCGCAGCTGAGCTGGGTTGCGCATCTCGCAGTCTTCCTGCATCACCGCTTCCGAAAACATGTTGAAAACGTGTTTCTCTTGAATATACATGTAAACTGTTGCTTACGCATTTCAAAAAGTTTGTAAAATGCAATCGCAAAAAAAGTTTCCAACTACCAAAAATATACAGACATATGCATATGCAAAGCCTTGCGTGACAAAGCAATCCTAAATAAATCAACGCAAATGGATCAAAGGATACACCTCCGGAAATCAACACATTGTGATCAAATCAATCAAGCTATAATCATCTCTAATCTAGCTTCTTTTGTCTTGAAGAATCGGTTTCATGTCTGACATAACTGAAAGGCCCATTCTGTCCGGCAACTCCAGGAAGCTGCGCTTCAAGGATTCAAGCAGCTCATTGCCTGCAAGACTGAGAGGAGGAGAGTTTCTTGGAGACTTGAAACAAGGTGTATTGGGTTTTAATGACTTGAACTTGGACACTTCGACATCTCCAGCCTTTTGCCTCACAGCCAGCCCCAAGGCCACTTTTTTGGGATGTTCAAATTGGTTCCAATTTGAAGTTGACACAACATACCTCTCTCCACTTCTCTGGCCCCCATCCTTCAGATAGCAGCGTCTTCCATTCGTCTGAAGCCATGGTCGTTCGTTGCGTGACACTGACAGCCAGCGTGTTTGTGGTTGGGTTGAGTTGATTGTGCTGGTCAGAATATGTTGAGCGACCGCTTTGACTTACAAAGTTTGAAATAGTGATGGAAACTCCTGTTGAAACCACGAGAGAGTGTAAAATCCTCCACTTTGTGCCCTCTCTCGTGCAGCTTTTTTGAACCAACAGCTTGGAGCAGAATGAAATCAGTTCAAGGGCGTGAAAATGAGGTGCTGTGAAGAGGTGTGAAGATTTCGGAAGGTCGAAATTGTGTCGGACAGATGAGAAACGACAAGAGAAATCAAAATGAGTCCAGAAACGGAGTGTATCTCATCTAGAAGCGAAAACCAAGGAGTTCTCCCAAGGAGTTCTCCCATCTTTCTCCAAGGACTTCGGTTTCCAGTGCTGTGCATCCTTGGAGAACTCGCGCTGAGCTGCGGACTTTCCCCTTGGGCTCAGCGCCTTTCTGACCGCCTTTCTGAGTCCCTTTCTGTGGAGAAACCACGGCCTTCAGCCGCACTGCTATGCGCTGCTACGCACCACAGGAGAATCTGAATCCGAAACCATCAGCGACCAACAGCTACTGCTGTAAATCATCATTTCATGATTTTGAGCACCATCAAGTAGGAGGGAGGTCTCAGTATCAACATCTTCACCTGATGCTTTGGAGATTAAAGGACTGCCAAATCGTAGACACGGCAACTGTGCACCTTCTGCACTGGCGTAGCCTCCTTGCCTATGGCGCAGCTGTGAAATGATGCCAAGCGTTGATGGATGTTCCATCCCGTGCCGGTGCTCTTGCGTAAGACCTTGTACCCACAGTGGTGCTCACGGGTGGACTTAACCACGGATTTTATGCATTCTCCAACCACGATATTCATGTGTGATAACCACGCTCAAAAAACTGGCCTTAACCACGGTATGCATTGTACTTATTCACGGTGTTCAACACATGATTTCACTACACTATAGATCAATGCGCATAGATCTCGTGGAACGGGACACGGTAGAGGCATAACGGGAGACAGTTAAGGTGCAACGGGAGACATCAAAGGTGCAACGGAAGACAGTTAAGGTGCAACGGGAGACAGTTAAGGCGCAACGGGAGACAGTTAAGGTGCAACGGGAGACAGTAAAGGTGCAATGGAAGACAGTAGAGGTGCAACAAATCATCACGAGGTCCCACTATCCATCTTGGACAAGTCGAGGAGAACGCTTCGAAAGTCTCTTTTGGGACATGCTACAGGCCGGCATCGACCGACTGAAACGCTTTAGAGATGCCGTTTTTCGGATCTCATTGGCTAGGGAGACAGTAGAGGTGAACATAAAGGGAATGGAAATGAGAGGAAACGAAGAAGATAACATGGTTGATCGTGAAAAATCATAGATGGTTGTTGGTGATTGCTGTCCTGGGAACTCTGCTGGTGTTGATCATGTTGGGTGCAACCATGCATGGAAATGCATAGCTCGGACCTCAGAGATCTACAAGAAATTGTAGAAGTTGTATCATGTTTATTGTTTTCTACGTGTTCTAATTTGTAGAAGTTGTAAGTTCTACAGGTTGTTTATTGTTTTCAAAGCTATGCCCTCGCAATTGAACTAATATACCATTATAGAATTGTATACTTGTTACTACTCATTTCTTGCTTGTTTTTCTTTTTTCTGAGTTGTTTTCTTCTCAAAGTTTTCTTCTTCTGCTATCATTGCCCCGCGGCTCGCAGCTCTGCTGTGCTTCGCCTTTGGCAGCTCCTTTGGCAGCTCCTTTCGATCCTTTTCCATTGGGAGGCTCCGTCGCAGGCTCAGGAGGCTGGAAAAGCTGGCAATTCAAACACTTCACTAACCGCAAAAGGAGAGAGAAAGAGAGAGAAAGAGAAAGAGAGTGAACGAGCTGCAAGCGTGTTGAAAATTTGAGCTCATTCCAAGCGTCAATGCGCAAGGACTCCAACATAGTTCAAGTCGCAAAACACTTAGACTGGAAGCATCTGGAAGCCTTCCTTGAAGATGTGCAAGGATTCTCCAGCCTTGCTCTTGGGGGCGGGCTGAAACTTTGCAGGTCCTTTTCCACCTCCCAACTTCGCCAGCTTCGCCCAAGCAATGTAGGACGGTCCAAGGCAATCATTCAAGCCGATGGACCATGACTTCAAATGTTTATCTTCTAATTCGTGAAATGAATGTTTTTTGAAAACATGAGACATGGCAATCCTCGATGCCATGATGGCTCTCCAATGCACATGATACATTGGTAATTCTCGATGCCATGACTCTCCAATGCAAACTCACCATGTTCTCACCATCGTCCGGGCTCCAACCCTCTGGCAGCCTGTCGCACCACCTGTGGGAGTCGTTTCCCGCGCCTAGCAAATGCGATGGGGCGGGTGAAGGTCCCACAGGTACCTATTCTCTTGGTGGAAAATGGTCTGCAACCAGCATGAGACTATGGGAATATGAAAGCTGGGTGTAGCAATCTGACAAGGCATCAACATGCAGCAAACAGAGAGATACACATAGGAAAATTAACAATAAAGTAATAGAAACAAATCAACAAAAAAGCAAATAATGAAGATACATATCATTTCTATATAGGTAGATATGTATAGATATTGACATACATAGGTAGATATGTATAGATATAGTAATATAAAACAGTAATACATATAATATATACATTATATATATATATGTATGGTATATACATAATATATATATATATATACATGATATATAAATATATATGTTATGTATTCATGTATAGATTCGTTGAAATCTCTGCGCTCCAATGGAAAGGCTGAGCATTGGCACCTCTGCAGGAGCAGGTTTTGCCTCACTGCAACCAGGTGACGCTTAAAGATCCTTAACGGTGATCCTTAACGGTGATCCTTAACGGTGATCATTGGTTGATCTTGGTTACAGTTCCGATCTTGGTCAAAGTTGTCTGCAAAGGCATGGTAAAAAGCTTTTGAAAGTTCCATGGCTCCAAATCTGATTGGTTTCCACGTCCAGAGATGAAGCTTGGCACAGTGCTGTGGACGATCGGGGGAAAATCGCATTAGGCTCCCGGGCCTTGGGCGTGAGGACCTTGGGGCCGAGTTGAGATGCTTGACTGGCAAACAACGAAGGACCTGGTGAGGTTTGATACATCATCGATACATCTTTGAAGCTACATGATACTACATGATACTACTACTTATCAATGGATCATGGTTGATCCTGGTTGATCCTGGTTGATCATGGTCATCGGTGGCTTTGGGGAAGAGCAAGATCAAGCCACAGTGGTGCTGAAGAAATCCTGTCACCCAATGTGTTAAACGCGCAGAATCAACCACAATTCTGAACTGGTGCAGGACTTCTTCCACAATACAAGTACCACAGCTGATATCCCATTTGTAGCCAAAATGATTGAGAGTTATCTGACTTATCATATGCATTCTGATTAAATTGTGTATGTTGGTATGTTTTCTTTTGTGCTTCGAAAGGAGAAAAGGACATTGTCAGGTGGACTACGCCGTGTAGGCTTCTGAGCAGAAAGTCATTCCAGGTTAAGATTGCTGTCAGCTATCCCGCCTGCAGCGGTCAAACACAACCATCATTTCCGATACCCATCTCTATCCTGGCTCCAATTAGGTGCATCCTTGGAATATCACACCACATGGTTTTCAGTTGTCAGTCGTCTTCCTTGCCCCCCGAAAACCAGGCATGTCGATGACCACCTGAGTGACCGGACCATGGTCTTCTTCGTAGCCCAGGCATCGTCACCACTGCCTTTTGAGGCGCCTGACATCCAGTGGTCTTTCGTTCAGGTCATCCCTTTGCCTTCACCACAAATCATCACGGTCATCATTCAGAATCCACCATCATCATCATCATCATAATAATCATCATCATCATAATCATCATAATCATCATCATCATCATCATCATCATCATCATCATCATCATAATCATCGTCCTTCATTCTGCACTGTCTCTCATTGTCGATGTTTAAAGCTTTTGTCTGTGCTACCTGTGATCTGGGAAGAGCTGGAGGAGGCTTTGGATTTCACGCACGGAAGATTGCCGAATCTGTGCCTTTGCCTATCTCAGGCTGTGCAGTGGTGCTCCCACCCTGCAGTGGTCAGTACATGATATTCTCAATAGCACAGTGGGAAATCTCAATGCGACGGCCATCACAACAGATTCACTCATGAGCCTTCGCAGCTCCTTTTCCGGCCTCAACAGATGCTGCGAATGCTCAACAGACGTAGCACTTCAGAATACATTTTTGCAATCAGGAGTATGTATTCATCAAGTGTCCGTGTAAGATCATATTAAATCTCTATCCTCCATTCAGGTCACAGTATCAAAGGAAACAGCTTTGGAATCTCGTGGAGCTTGGGCAACGGCTGCATTGCCTGTGCTAATCGCCTAAACGGCACAGACAAAGGGCTGTCACCAGGCTTCACCAACGGGATTCATATGTCAATGGCAAAGCGTATCATTGGGTCGTCTATATACAAAGGAATAAGATTGAACAAGTAGATAAGGAGGAGATACTGAGATAAGTGCTGGTTCCATGCCAAACGTTTTGTATGACTTACAATCTAGAATCCATGAGCATATTGCAAATATGATATGGTCAAAGAGAGATACAAGCAAGCAGTAGACACCTATCCAGTTCAGATACATCTATAATAGTGATCCTATACTCTGAATGTGTAAATAATCCAACAGGAAATCCTTCTGACACCACTGACCGTGACTAGCAAAGAACAGCAGCAACGCATGCAGCGCATTTTGCGGAGACTGAGAGTCAAACTTTCGCACTTGGAAGAATCACACCTCCTGACACCTCAACTCAATTCCCATGTTCAGGCGCATGTTTCCCACCACATCACTCCATGATTTGATCCACTGATCCAAAACTCAGTACGTGCAAACTCTAGGCAAAGAGACGTGGGTCATCAAGTCAAGGGAAGAACCAAAGTAACGTGTTGAAAACAGCAAAATCCAATGTGAATCCATTAAATCAAAGAGATCATATGAATCGAAATAAATCCAAGTCAAAAAGGATTGGAAATCAAAATCATGAAGATTCATAAAGTATAAAGATGCATTAAATATTCATAGACTCAATGGATCTCAATGGATCTCAATGGATCGCATGGATTCGATGTAGTTCTCGTGCGCACCTGGTCCAGTTTCCGCTTCATCCCGACATCTGTGCCCAGCGCCTTGGGCACCTGACAGCGGTGCGACTCGGCCGATTTTTACACGCTGGTGTTAGATATTGATTATACTATATATATATATATCTCTTTAAGGCGTTTGGGCTCCGATCAGTGGTGAGTTGCCCCTCACCAGCTGGTCGCAGCTCATCCCCTGAGTGGTCTGGCACGTCTGCCGACCACGGGCGCGAGCGATTTGCGCCTTGGGCGATCTCCTGTGGACTTCGCTGCATATCCGGTTAGGGGTTAGCCGGTGCCAAAACCCCGTCGTGAGCAAGGTATTGCTACACCTGAACTGGCTTTGCCCTGGGTGTGCATATCTTGCTATTGCCTGGTCTTTGTGGACAAGATCGGGCCTTGCATTTGCAGTGCTTCTCTTCTTCGAGAACGCGCTGCACCTTGTCATCCTGCACATCCTTGTCCACTTCTACTTCCTGGTGGTGGTGGAGAGCTTTGTGCTTTTGGATGCAAAGGGGGCTTCTCCTCTTCATCACCCTCTTCTTCTGCCACGGCTTCGGCTACGCAGAGGAGAGCGGCAAGGAGGAGGAGATCAAGAGCAAGGCTCGTGTGGTGGCTACATCGTACCGGCCGCACTGTGCTGACTTCTTCAGCACTGAAACGAGTGAGATTGACTCTCGCTCAACACCACTCAAAGGACTCTCGTTTCCTTCAAGCGATCCGAAGAGCCGAGTTAGCAATGGAGTGGAGATGCAAATGGTGCAGACAGCTGAGAACAGCCTCAGCCAATTTCTGTGCCGATTGTGGCACCCCGTGGAAAACCTCCATCGACCACAGCTACCAGCCGATGCCACAAGAATGGTCCCAGTCAACATGGGACGATCAGAATTGGTGGTCTCGCCAGCAGCCGAAGAAACCACCGAAGAAAAGACCTACGCCTTCACCCCATCGGAACAAGGGCCAGAACAAGGGGAAGGGCAAAGGCAAAGGCAAACGAAACCCCTCTGTAGAGCCAGACAAATCGAAAGGCAAGGGGGCAGGCAAAGGGAAAGGCAAATCCGAGCCTCCACCTCCATGGATGGGTGGAAACAATCCACCGCAGCAGAACCCAGCTGCGCCAGCGTCGAGCTCGGGTGCGGCCAGTTCTCAAGCCGAGATGCAATTGCAGAGTTTGGTGGCGCAGCTGAAGAAGGAGGGCAACATGTCTTCAGAGGTGCAACAACTTGTGCAAGAAAGCAATCGGCAGCAAGCTCAAAATACCACGAAAGCACTACACTCAGCAGTCAAGAAGCTGGGGCAAGCAAAGAAACAACTACAAAACGCGCAAGCAGAACGCACAGGTCTGCATGGTGCGTGGTCATCCTACATTGCATCCAGCATTGGGAGATGGCAGGAGTTTGCGACTCAATTCAAGGAGCAGGACACCCAGATGAAGAACACCATCGAGGAAGCGATTGCGGCCTTCCAGTCTGCCAAGGCAGAAATGACTCAAGTCCAGGAGGCGGCCATGAAAGAAGATCGCACCCCGGAAGATGTTCAACTTCTAGACGAGGAGGATCTAGAGGATGCGAAGACTATGGATGTCTCTGTGCAGATCTCCAATGGTATCAACAATATGCTGACCAACTTGGAGGAGATGAAAGCTACTGCCGACGAAGCTGTGGCAGAAGTTCAAGTAAGAGAACGGAAAAGACAAGCGAAGGGGCCCCCCCCCCCTGCCGCTATGGCTGGTGCAACATCTCCATCCCTGGCGCCTTTTGGAAGGCCCGGTGGGCAGACCTGAAGGAGGCACACCTATAGGGCAAGAAGCAGCAGCTGACTTTGTTAGCTGCCCCGATGCCAGGCGGAGGACTCTGGCACTTGAATCGAGGCTTCGCACTGCTGAGGAAGATGAGGTAAGGGAAGTAGCTGACCGTCATCGGCTACGAGACCTCAATGCTCACCGTGCAGCCACGCCACAAATTGTGGAAACCCGAAAGACTGTTACATGGTCTGATCGCATTGAGATCCATCTTGGCAGTGAAGGATTGTCACATTTACATCGCATTTCGATTGAAGACACGGACTTCTCAACATGGGAATGGAAGCCGTGGTCTCTCGAGAATGATCCTGGAGCTCATGATCTGGATGTAGCTACAGATGAAGTTTCATACTTGGCGCATTTCCCACAGAACCTTCATCCTGAGCATCCCTTGTTTCATCCAGACCTTCCAGCACAAGAAGCGCAAGAAGCAGCTCCTGAACTTGAACCTGATGCATACCAACCCGATGATGAATGGGCCGAATCACCCTATGAGTATGAAGCTGAAGAAGAGAGCCCGAGTGTTCCAGACAGCCCATCCTCCTCTCTTGATAGTGGAGGGCGTCGAGCATGGCAGACTGTCTTGCTCCTTCGTCTTCGAGGAGGCTTTATCACCATGCGGGTGAGATGGGACAACTATGAAGCACTTCTTCGAGACATTTGTGCACATTGCAACATTCCGTGGAGACATGTGGTTCAACTTCACGATGTACATGCTGCACCTCCTGATCTTGCAGCTGCTGACACAGTGCCCATAATATTACAGCTTGATGGAGACCTTCGTCCAGGAGAAGAACACCGCATGGTATTGGTCGACGTTGCTTTCTACAACGCGATTCCTGCCTTTCGCACTGAATTTGTGCGATCTGTACTTCTTCTACCTCCACAACTACATCGATCGCTGCTGCTGAACTTTCTGCATCTGACAGCGTACTGTGACAGGACCCGAGCCAGATGCTTGGTATGGCACAACATGCAGCTTGTGAAATTGCAGGATCCAGGTTTCATTACCTTGGCTCATGGTGACTATCTTCGAATTGCGGTACCACCACTTCGTGACCATTGTGTCATCCCGACACGGGATTTAGCCTCCATGGTGCACAGAGGCATTGATGCACGATCGTTTCATCATGAGTGGATGAGTGACCGTCATCGGGCAGCTCGTGAAGACATGCCGTCCAACTTGCTGCGCCTTGAACATGTCAACTATGATGATGACCATGAGGACTTCATGAACCTTTTGCAGTACATGCAGGGCGTTGCTCCACAGGCAGGAATTGATCTCCCTCAGGAGCAATCTCGTTGTGAAGAACACCCTGACACTTCTGAACGTTGGGAGGAACCATTCGACAATGAGGACTCAGATGAGGAAGCCAGCTCGAATCCCTTTGCTGACATTGCAAGACTGTGGGAGTCAGATGTTCGCAACAGACCAGATGAGGCGCCTCCACAGGCCATTTTCAACACCTACTACCTTCATGGTATCCGGTTTGGCAAGTGCAATGCGGCCCGCAAAGCCACACTTGGACCTGACCCCATGCAGTGGCCTGTTATCATGTCCAGACTATGGGCGGATGTTGCAGACGTGATGGCTGACCGCCTCTACTACCTGGTCAAACCACAACCTCCTTGTGAAGAAGCTGTAGCAGGGCACATCATTATCCTCGAGCACCCCATTCCTGATGCTGCTGCAGTCCTTGTTTCTACAAAGCCGCAGAACATGCCTTGGTCGAATTGTGCGATTCTGACTCGTAAGAACCACAATTGGTATTCCTTGATTCTCATTGGAGACTTGGGACCTCTCTGCTTTCGCCCATGGATGAGAAATGCATGCAGCGTGCAAGCAGGCTCCAGTGCTATTACTCGCACGAGTCATGCCTTTGTCTGGGATGGACTATCGATCACCATTCGTGTTGATGACCCAGACGCTGTAGCTGCAATTGCACCCTCCCTAAGTTCCTCTTCGGGACTACTCCTGGATGTCCTTGCAGAGGCTCGTACCTATGCGGCACCTCGATTTGATCCTGGTACTCGGCAGCTACCGATCCACACCTGGTTCGTTCACCATGAGCATTATTTGAGGTGTGATACACCACGTCTGTTGGTCATCGACAGTTTCTCGGACTCATGGGAACGTGACGCACGAGATCTTTGGGCTGATCATGCAGATCCTGGAGAACACCTTGAAGCGGCCATCATCAAGCCAGACCCCAGGTTCTCGCCATGGAGACCTGACACCGTTCATGTTCTGCTGTGGCAGGGCAATCATGGACCAGATTTGAGGACCAGTCTCTTCATCTCCACTTTGCAGGGATGGCAAAGCAATAACTTTGCTGTTTCAACAATGCCTCGTGTGACTCCAGGCATGCTTCTATGGCATGCCCAATTGATTGACACGTGTGGACCTGGCCCTTCTGATCATGACTGTTCCTTTTGGGTCGGAAATCGTAGACTCGACCCTGTTGGCCTTTTTCAGCCAGCTCATGGACTTCATGTTCACATTTTGGCAGAACCTCGAAGACCCAGTCCCGTTCGTCTGCAGCGACCTGTCGAGCCTCCCAATTTTCAGACTGGCCCTGATGCAGATGACCAAGGTGCCCTTATTCAACTTGGGACTCCATCTCATTCCTCAGTGCGCCCAATAGTGGAATCGGTGGCTTGCTCCACAGCCTGAGGATGAGAGAAGGTTCTCGCATGCTACTGGCCTGATTCACCTGGTCGACCTGCTTCCTGTCGATGAACAGATGCAGAGATGTGCTCTTGCGCTCACCAATGTGAATCACATTGATGACTTTCCAACTCTCATCGAGGTTGCTCTGCCAATTGATGAACACAGTGTAGAGAACGAGCTTCGTTGTTGGGGCCATGATGTATGGGTGCTTTTCCCTATGGGAAGCCTTCAGGTTCTTTGCTTTTCGAAACAGGACTTAGACTTGAATCAGATGATCTATATGTCTATCAGAGAGTCAACGATGATTCAACTGCACAAGGTGACGTGCCAATTTTACGCCAGACCTCGGTGTCAATGAACACCCTTGATCACATGAAGTTCCTCTATCAGTTTGACTTCAAGCGTGCAGTGATCATGAACGTTGCACTCCACCAATCGGCGCCCATCGTTCAAGTTCTTTTCGTCAACAACAATCCAGAACTCGAAGTACGACCTCCAGTTCTCCGCACTATGACTCCTTGGCCCTCACCACAGCCAGTTGTGCAGCAGGGGCCCTATTTGACAGTTCCTGCTCCAAGTACCACTCCTGTGGCTCACAGCACCCCAGGTGTCGAATTACATACAGGCATCACTTCGCAGCATTGGGAGGAACTCTTCCATTGTAGCCATGACAAACTCTGCCGCTGCGTTGAGCTCCCGGACCTCCCTGAGATTGTGTCCCGTGCGCTGCACTGTTGCTCCCCAATTGAGCGAGTTGACAGATACATTATCTACACAGATGGGTCATCACTGCCCCACCTACGCAGAAAGCCTGCTGCGTGGATTGACGAGCACGGTTTCAATGATACCTGGGCGTTCATTGTACTGATGGAAGAATATCAGTGTGAGGGCCCGTCCAAGATTGAGCTTTTGGGATGGCACACCCAACAAGTTCTTTATGCACAGGATGCGAATCACCATCTGGGATCCACCCATGTTGGTTCCGACATTGCGGAAGCTGAAGCGCTGGTGTGGGCGGGACTTTGGCGCCTTTCTCAAAACAATACCATACCTACGATCTTCAGAAGCGATTCTTCTAACGGCTGTGCCACTGCCACTGGCACAATGACCACACACACAGGTGATGCGCCGATGGAAGCTTTGCGCCATGTCTTCCAAGCTTTGGAGCAGATTCTTCCACAAGACACTCTTCGCATCGACCATGTGAGGGGACACTCAGGAGAGCCGTGGAATGAATTCGCAGACTATCTTGCCAAGAGAGAAGCGCAACAGTCTTTCCACCTGTCCCGACTGAGTTTGGACATGACCTTTTGGCGGCCCTTATTGCCCCATCTATGGTTTGTCTTGCAGCAGAAGCTGCAGATAGAACATGGTATGACTGGAAGCATTCATCTTGCACATCCCGACCTGCCTCCACAGTTGCGACAGGTGACCAAAGAAGCTCCACAGCCTGGTTCATCACTTCCAGATTACCGGTTCATGGCCAGCTTTGCCTCGGCAAATGTCCAATCCATGTTCAACGGACCGACAGGTTATTCAGGCAAGCTGGCCTACATTCGTGAACAAATGCAGGCCAGAGCCTTGGTCTTTATGGGACTTCAGGAAACTCGTGGATTTCAAGGCGCCTTCTCAGGACATGGACTTCTGCGTTTCGGTACTGCAGCTGCTTCAGGTCAAGAAGGTGTGGAACTATGGGCCAACGTTGAGCAACCATTGGGCTACTGGAAGCAGAAGCCCGTCTATATGGAAAAGACTGACTTCACAGTGGTCCATGCTGAGCCCTCGCAGCTCCTTTTACGAGTTGAACGTCATCCTTGGAGTTTCTGGATTTGTGTTGCGCATGCTCCGCATTCAGGCCACACCTCCGACCATCGTTCCAATTGGTGGCAGACCCTCACCGATTTAACTGGCAAAGTGCCCGTTGAACATGATTTATATGTTCTGATCGATGCTAACGCCACCACTGGATCGTGTGACCATGAACATGTCCTTCATCGTGATGACTCGGCCTCGTGCTCTACAGATGACTTCCGGTTGTGGTTGGAGGTTACATCGATGTGCTTACCTTCCACAGGACCGGCACACACTGGGCGCGACTTCACGTGGACGAGCCCAGATAGCCACACACAGAAGAGGCTTGATTATGTGGTTGTGCGCAAAACAGCTCTTCGCACTTGTGTTCACTCACAAGTTCTTGAGGACTTTGACCTTGGCAACCTTCAAGAAGATCATGCAGTGGTTGCGGCTCAGTTTGACCACACCATGCAGGCACCTGTGTATAAACCCACGCCTCCCCGACGTGCCTATGATCGGGTTGCTATTCGCTCCGCTACCATCTCGAAGGACAGTTGGTTTACAGAACCACTCGCATGGGAGCAAGATGTTGAAAGCCGTGCTGATCAGGCCACGGAACGACTCCATGCCCTTCTTCAACAACATTGCCCCCGACCTCGTGCTCGCCCCAAGAAACCTCAAGTCTCAGCTGAAGCATGGGATCTTCGAACAGCAAAATTGTCGATTCGGAAGAGACTTCGTGCAGTGCAACAGCAGCTGTCTCGACCCTGCACCACAGCGGCGCGGACCTTTTGTGCCTGGAAGATGGTCTTCTATCAGGACAAACTGCGTACAACAGCATCCCTTCTCAAGGCCTGCCTGAAGCGCACCAAGCAATCTTTGATATGTGAGGCCATGCAACATGTCACAGCTGTGACGCCTGCTTCCGACATCATCCATGCGGTCAAACCTTTCATGGGGTCTAGCAAGCCCCTCCAGCAAGGAGCAGCACCTTTGCCAATGGTCAAGAATGAAGACGGGGAGGTCTGCATAAGTGCTGAGGAGAGTTTGGCCAGATGGACGAGGTTTTTCAGCCAGATGGAAGCGGGAGAGGAGGTGTCACCGCAAGAACAACGCAGTCGCTGGATTGAGAACCTCAGATCTTTCCGCTCCCAGGCCACCGACAAGGACATCTGTGACCTGCCCAGTTTGGCCAGTCTTGAACGTGTGCTTCGCAGAGTAGCGCCACGGAAGGCAATAGGCATTGATGATATCCCCCCAGAGTTGTGCAAGTATCACGCACCATTGGTGGCTAGGGCCCTGTATGGCCTCCTTGTGCAAGTGACCATTTGGAGTCAGGAGGCTTTGATACACAAGGGCGGCAACCTCGTCATGGCATACAAGGGCAAGGGAGATCGCATGGAGTGCTCGGAATTCAGATCATTGCTCATCTCCTTGCACATTGCCAAAGCTCTACACCGTTGCCTCAGAGATGACCAAAGCACCATCTACGAGCAGTTCCTTCATCGACAACAGCTCGGAGGAAGACCTAGAGTCCCCGTTCAGGTTGGCTTACACATGGTTCGAGCCTTCCAGCGACATGCTTTGCGCCAGAAGCACAGTGTTGGCTTGGCCTTCCTCGATTTACAGGAAGCTTTCTATCGAATTGTTCGCCCTCTTGTTCTTGGCACCCCGTATCGAGATCAGGATATTGCGTTGCTGGCTCAGCGGATGAAGATGCCTGCCACCATCCTGCATGACTTGTATGAGCTGTTGCGCCAGGACTCCGCCATTGACCAGTCTGCGCTTCCAGTCCACTGCAGGAACTATCTGCGATCTCTTCACACTGACACGTGGTTCAGTGTTCAGGGCCGTGGAGCAGTCATCACCACCCAAGCGGGCACTCGCCCCGGTGATTCGTTTGCCGACGTCATTTTTGGCTACATGATGGCTGTGGTCTTGAAGAAGTTCGAGCATGAACTCCACACCCAGGGATTGATCTCGGAAGTGCCTATGACGGAGTCTGATGACTTTTTCAGCCCTTTGTGCTCCACTATGACGGACTTCATCGGGCCCACATGGATGGATGACTTGTGTGTGTGCATCCGATCCCCATCAGCGTCAGACTTGCTCAGCAAGTCGGCCCGCAGCCTGAGCCCTCTACTGGATGTTTGCAGGCAACATGGTATGTCGCCAAATTTAGGTGCAGGCAAGACTGAGCTCTTGATCTCGGCAGTGGGCGCTGGGTCGAGACAGGTCAAGTCCACCTTCTTCACCCCGGGTGCCCCGCAGAAGCTCACCATTATCGGTGAGTATGATTCCTCGGAGATTCCGGTGGTTGGGGCCTACAAGCACTTGGGAGGCGTTGTGCACCATTGTGGGGATTTGCGCAAAGAGATTCGCAAACGGACTGCCATCGCTCACACAACGTTTGGCAAGTACCGTCGTCTTCTCTTTCACAACCCTGCTATCGGCCTTGGACGACGAGCAGAGCTCTTCCAGGCCCTCATTTTGAGCCGCATGCTCTATGGAGCTGAATCATGGAGCTTCTCAGACAAGAAGACTTGGAAGCACTATGAAGCTGCGGTCATGCAGCTCTACCGCCGCTTGCTTCAACTTCCTGGTGATGCACATATCACGGACCTGGACTTGCTGGCCAAGACTATGCTACCCAGCCCGCAAGAGTTACTGACTAGGGCACGCCTTCGCTACCTGGGTACTCTACATGCTTGTCGAGCTCAGGTGCCATGGGGTTTGCTTCTTGCTGACCACGAGTGGCGGGACGCGGTATGCGAAGATTTGCGCTGGCTTTGGCAGCAACTTTGCCACAATGGCGACTTGCCAGATCCGGACCTGTCGACTGACAAGTGGCGTGAGCTCCTGGTGTATTATCCCAGGCACTGGAAGCGTTTGATCAGGAAGGCCAGCCATCACGCCATTCTTCAGAGACTGAATTTGAGCGTGGTCACAGCATTCCATCGAAACATCATGACCCACTTGGAACAGCTTGGCGACTTTGCGTGCCATCCTGCTCGAGCTCAAGAACCTGTGCCTGAGGACATTTATGGTTGCCTGACATGCAGACGACGTTGCCGTAACAAGGCCGGGGAGGCAGCGCATATGTTCCGCTCCCACCATTGTATCTCAGGCCTTCGGAAGCTCTTTGACAGCACGGTTTGCCCTTCGTGCCTGAGGGACTTCCATACATTCACCAAGATCAAGGCGCATCTTCGATATCACGCTCCTTGTCGCCAACATCTTGCCACCTTGCCTCGCGTGCAGCAGGTGGCGCCAGGACAGGGATCCAAGGAGAACGACAAGCTCGAAGAGAGGTATGATCGTATCATGCCAATCATGCAGGCAGCAGGTCCCCGCCGAGCAGACCGTCCTCAAGCACCCTTTGTGGACATCCATGTGGACCTCGAGGACAGCATTCTTACCTACATCATTGAAGAGCCCTACACGGACGACGCAGTGCCGCGCATTGTGGATGTGGTGCAGCAGCATGCGGTGTCGTGGACGCAACTCAAGACTACACTCCAGTCCATCGTTGACTCCTACGATGACGAGGCTGCGGAGGAAGGCTTCTGCACCTGGACAGTTGATCAGGTCCGCAGCAGCCTTGAAGCAGTTGGACACCCTGATTGGTGGCCGTTTCTCGCTACATCGACCTCTTCACCTTCGAGCTCCACTTCCTCGACTATGACTTTATGGGACTACGAGCAATGGTGCATTGATCTCTACGCTCATGCCAAGCAGAGTTGGAAGGCTCGCCAACCCATTCCTCGCACCTTCGGACGCCGTAGAGTGCTTCTGCGTGCATTCTCCGGCAGACGAAGACCCGGAGACCTTCAATGGTTTGTGGAGGAGTTGGAAAGGACGTTCTTGAAGCAACACGATTTCCAACTGGATGTTATTTCATTGGACATCGTGATTGATGAAGTGCTTGGCGATGTCGTGGATGAGAAGTCTCGGCGCTTCTGGCAAGGGCACATCAAGGATCGCCACGTCATCGCGTTCCTTGGTGGACCTCCTTGCAATACCTGGAGTCAAGCTCGGAAGCATGAGTTAGCTTCTGGCCGAGGTCCTCGAGTGATTCGACGCAGCGATGCGCCTTGGGGGCTGCGCTCCCTCAAGCGCAAGGAACTGCTCCAGATCATCGAGGGCAACCAGCTCATGGGCTTCTCTTTGGAAAGCATGGCAATGCTGGCCACCACTGCTGGAGTTGGTGTCTTGGAACACCCAGCCTTGCCTGAGGACCCAAGTGATGCGTCCATTTGGGCCCAGCCCATATTGAGATGCATTGCTGACCTTCCTGGTATGAGACTGATCAGGGCCAACCAGGGCTATCATGGAGCAGCGTCGATGAAGCCGACGGACTTGCTCACTTTGAACATCCCATGTATAGAACGATGTCTGGCCCAATGGGCTGTGACCCAGCGGCCGCCCTGTTTTTCATCCATCGGACAGGATGCGCATGGGCGATTCAAGACCGCTCCCCTTAAAGAGTATCCACCTTCATTATGCGGTGGCCTGGCACAAGCCCTGCTGGTCTCGATAGATCAATATGAAGTGGATTCCTCGATTTTTCCTCCCTCTTCATTCTTGGAGGCATGCAAGAAACTGCATGTGACCACGTTTGGTGCCTACATCGGCCCGGACACGCACAGACGATGAAGAGGTGAGCCCAGAATTCAACATAGGCCGCAGTGTAAGCTACTTCATGCCTGGTGGAAAAAATATATCTCTTTATTGCATATGAAAGTTTACATGTTACATGTTATGTATTGAATCCATTATATACTCTATTGAGATTCGTTCAAGACTCTGTTCGAAGACTCTATATTGATTTCTATGGACAAATCAATATCACAGAATGTCGATTTACACATCTGTCAGTCTCTATCATATATTGGGTTCCTAGTGGCTTCAAATCAATAGATCATCTGCTATATCTGCTTAATATTGCTGGCCAATGGCTATTAGTGAGTTTACTAATTATTCTTAATCATGCAGTCATTATTGCTTTTAAGGTGATAATTGGTCCCCAATGTTGATGCATCTTGGTCATGCCAGTCGTGTTCTTTGATTGAAGTTACTGCTTGATTGCTGATAAATGGTTTTGATTGGCTTTTGGTTGGTGTCTTGTTATCTTTCGTTTATCATTGTTGTTCCTGCTTGGTTCTGCGTTTTGTTGGTTGTCGCAATTACAAACCAGTGAAATGACAGTGTTGCAAAAAGTGCTGTGGCTTCCAGCTATCCCCGGCCATGCAGTCTGAAATAATTGACATTAGCTGGCGTGATTCTATCCATTTGCATTGATATTCTGTGAAGCCCGAGAAATATCCAATTCAGTAACATAATATCTCATTATGTCTCATTTCCTAAGGAAAAGGAAACAGGAGGAAGAGAATTGGTTCTGCCGAGCTGAAGGAGCAGAGCAAAAGGAAGAGAAGACGAGAGAAGCATCTGACCAATGCATCTCACCAATCTACAGGCGAAGCATGCAGAAAGTTTCTTGCGCCAAAGGAATGCTGAGCCCAGAACAATGGGTTCGGGCGGAACCTCAGTTAGTTTGGGGTGGCACTTGTCAACAAGTCCAATCGTGCTTGAAGCATGTTGAATCCTTTATGTTCACAGTTCTTTTCTTTAATCAAACAAGAATCCGAGTATGAAGTATCTGTAGCAAACAAGTGAAGTGTGAATATATGTGCATATATCTATTTTCTGTTGTGTTTCAATTTACATCTCATTACCCATATTTTGTTTTCTCAAAAGAGGGTACCCCGAAACCATGCAGTTTATTAACAATTTATAGTAATAAGCCAACCACTTTGGGGTACTTTTATTGGTATTTATACTTGTTCACTGAATCAATGACTGAAACCCCATATCAAATATGGGTAATCATCCATTCTCAACTAATGGTGTCCCCAATATACTGAGTACCATTGGTATTATCCATAATGGTTGATACTGGATGATACCATTTCCACCATTGCTATATAGAAACCACAATAGTACGTTATCAAGATAGTACCATTTCTTTCATCCATTATCAACCAACCATTTTTGGGGTACCATTTATCTCATCCATTATCAACCTGAAACTTGTCATAAATGGATATGAGTGGTATTATCATCCAATCAAACCTCATATGATAGTACATTACCAAGAAATAATATAGAACGATAAATATAGAATAAGTCTCTATTGTTAATATAGAATAACTCATTCATATTCATTTTAAGATACCAACCATCATGGATCCTATTCATATGATACCACTCAATTTAAGAAACTTGTCATATCCTGAAAGTCTCGGGCTCCGGCTGACGGTGGCTGAGGCCCAGCTGGACCCTTGGGTCTCGGTGTGGCAGCTGCTGGAAGCCGCGGCTTCACAGGGGGTCTCGCCGCTGGCCTTGGCTACACAATGCTACAGAGATACCAACCACCATGCTATACAAATATAGATATATATATATATGTATATGTATATATATATATATATGTATATGTATATATATATATATGTATATATAGGTGTGTAGAAGCAGATGTATAGAAGATATAAGATATAGATGTATCTAAGATATATGCAAGATATATATATATATATATATGATGTGTATGTGTATAATTTTGTCGGTGTATATCGTTTGTGAGTTTGGATTAAGATCACTTGGAATAAGTGTATGTATTGAATATCATACCGAAGAATGATACCAAAATCCATTTTCGATAGCAGCTTACCGGAATCAACACAGTTCTCAAGGAGCTTCACCGTTATTCAAGCAGGAGAGAAGAAAGTCAAATCCGTTGTGGCTGGTATGTCAAGAAAGATTGCAACAATCTCTGGCCTGTGGACCAGAAGAGAAAAGCACACAAACTTCGGCAAAAGACTTTTCCGAAGTGCCAAAGTATGTTGCAGTGCCAGTGTGGAGATCTCCATCAGGGCGAAAGGCTTGACATATGCTTAGTTGAGTCCATTCATTTCGATGACAGAGCTGAGAAATGCGAAGAATGGGTAACTGATTCATCCAGTAATAAGCAATTGATCCAGTGATTGCGGTTAGAAATTGGTAGCTACTGAGTGCTGAAGACATTTGCAGCTGAGTTCTTTGCTCCTCGGGCCGAGCATAGGTGCCACGACCACCAGGCCTCTCCACTAGCTGTGGCATTTTGAACTGCTTGGATTCTGATGTTGAGGGTTAAACGATGAAACTATGACCAAACATAGTAAATTAAATATAATCCATAAATACAACATAACAAGTACAATCAATATACTCTAGATCTATATCACTGCTTTCACTGATTTCAATTTGCTAAATACGTAAGCTGAATTTAGTGATTTCAACGTGCTTCGCCCGCCTGATTGCTGACGATACTGATCCTCGAGCAGCTGACCTCAAGTGCAGCGTCGTTCCTTGGGACCGTAGAAATCGGTGCTGTGCTAAGGTCCAGGCCCTTGTCCGTGAGGCCTGGCAGAGAAGCTGAGTGGCACTCAGCTTCGCCAGTTCCAAAGCTTCTTACTATGTGTTACTATGACGATTACAAAGTAATTCTTACTATACTTACTATACTTACTATGTTTGCATACTTCCGAACATTACACATGTATACTATATCTCTTCCAAATACTTCTTACCTGATGTCTTTAAAATAGCATTGAAGTGTTTTCCTTTCTTCTTTCCTTCTTTCCTTTTTCAGGGATCATTGCTATGGACCCCAAGTGTCCACGAACCTCGCATAAGGATACGAAGGGCCTGAGTGCTTGGACCGCCATGGACCGCCACGCGGACCAACATGGAACCAGCGACCAACAAAATCCAAGTACCGATTCAACCAAGATCCGGGGATGTTCTCATGGTCACTTCCAGAATGGTTCTGTGTTCAAACAATATCAGCAGCAGCAGCAATAACCACCACCACCACCACCACCACCACCACCACCAACAACAACAACAACAACAACAACAACAACCAGGGATATGACCAAGCACAACCAGCAATGAAATAATTGGCCAACAGTAATCGTCAAAGAGTGACATGACTCCAACTCCTCCTTGAGTTTCGGCGCTTAGACCCACACGCATACCCCACAGTGCTGGCTGGCCCTCCACCACGCAGCAACAAAGCTCAGATGGCAACGCCGGTCATCAGCAGCATGCGATTTGAACTATTCGAAGATGGAGTCCCTATAACCCACCTATTGGACACCAAGAAGATTCAACAAACCACCATGTTTTAAAACTGCAAATAGATGATGATGTGCGAACTCAAATATGGCAATCTACTGATCTCTCATTAAAGGCATTCATGTTGAGTGAGAAAGCCATCAAGTTTGGCTGTAGCCATTCATAAAGAAACCCTTCTAACTCTGCACGCATCTTCTCGTGCTTTTCCAGGGATGCGTAAGTGCATCCCGCAAATGCAGGCCGAGGCATTCATTGGGGATTACCTGTGACTGAGCATGATGTTGACAGTAAATACTTATGATTGATACATGTGTGATACGGGTGAACAATTATATAATGCACTGGCGATGATGGTCACACATAATTTCAAGCGTGTATTTCAGCTAACGCTGGTGGTTGTTGCCGTCGATACATCTTAGCCCTTCACTCCGCGATGGCAACTAGGGGAACCCTATCTCCCTGGATTCGCGTGACTCCCGCTCAGTTTCTCAACTCTTTCGGTATTCCTGTCAAATTTCTGCGTTGAGAGAATCCTTTCAGGATCTCTGAAAATTGAGGTTTAAAACTTGAGGCTACTGCTGGATACAATATGATCAAGTGAATCATGTGTGTAAACACAGAAACATCCAATGTTTCATGTGTTTAGGTCTGTCAGATTGCACCCAAGCTAAGCTCTGAAGATGAGGAGGCGCGTGGCAAGTGCAGAGCACACCCAGAGTTCATACGGCGCAGTCCAAACAACATATTGCGGCGTTGTATTGGTCAAGGGTCAGTTTTTGATGTGCAAAATGCTTTCGCAGTGGACGAACTTGTGGCACTTGCCGAGGGTGGAGGCTTCTTGCCCTGAGGAAAATAGGAAGTTGCAAAAGCCACGGCATTTGCTCAAAATCTGAGCTCATCTGAGCTCAAACAAAGATCTCGGTTAGGCCGCTTAGGCATTCACCAAATCTCGAGGCTGAGCCTGCAACTATGACCATCGCATGAGTGCTCTCGACAAATCGTGCAACTAGTGAGGAACGCCTAGTGATTTCTGGAAGCCTAACTGCGTGGTGTCAATCTTCCCAAGAACGAGCGTGGCCGATCTTGCAATGCACAACTCTACAACTTCATTCAAAAACCTGGTCTTCTTTATTGAAAATAGTCGCATCTATTGCTTGATTGGGGGAACGTAACCTTATCAGGAGTGCTTCACTTTTGGGTATGCCGCATATGGCCACTGTTCATAAATAGCAGGAGTGAGAGGGTGCTACATCCAGGGCAAGTCTTTATTTCTTATCTTGATAATCTGATTCTGATCATTGATCCTCCTGCCCGAAAGAATACTGACCATCGTCCAAGGTAGGTTACATTCATGTTGCATAAGATATGTTACATAAAAGGTTCCCTATGGTTACAGTACTTTTATTTGTGGTCCCTCGTGGTCTCCAGTGGTCTTCGACTTGACGTTGCACCTCCAAATCGCGGGCTACTCGTTGTAGCGCCCGCTGCACCAGCCGCTGAGCAAAGCGCTGCGCAAAGGACGCGGCACCTGACGAATCCGACCCTTCAAAATGGTTGCGGGATACGCATACGTAGTTTATCTATGTGCAAATTTGCTTTACTTGTCATGAAAACGTGTAGATATGCACACATGGGTAATGATTAATGAGAAACTTGTATACATTTGAACTATAATTAAACTTGAATATACAAATGTACATAACGAATATCATGGTATGACATCAAATTTGTTGCCATATCATAATCACATCATATATTATCATACATTAACAAAATCGAAATCATCATATATCGTATATCATAGATCATATGTCAAATGTAGATAAATATAATGTCTATATATAATCATCCAGTCATTATACCCTCTGGTAGAACCTGGCAAGCTGTATAACCAGCTTAAAATTGGGTGATGTTCCGGCTAGATCAAGGGATCCATGGGATCCGTGGAGTGTCCGGTGTGGCTAAGCAACCTGCAGCTCTGCCTGGCGCCAACGTGGGGCCGAAACCCGTTGCAAGTTGCACCAAGCGCTGTAGGTCCTCAACCCGTGGAAGTTGCTTGGATCGTTTATTGGTCAATGATGACACCCCGTGGTATGCCACCAACAAAAAAGCAGACATATATGTGCATAAATATGTGTATATGTATCTTATATATACACGCATATTGAATACATTTCATGACAGTGACATTGTCGATACCTTTTCGATGCTTGTGGAGTTCCTTTTATTTCGAGTCTCGGTGTCCTGTAAAGAGCCGCTGGTAGTGGACATGGGTTGCCCAGCCTGCAGCCCGAGGAATCAACGATGCATACACGATGTGTAGCGGCTTCTTGGCAGGTGAACAAGTAAAGCTTGAGATAAACCTTGAGGATTTTAACAGCAGAACTCTTGCAGCTACACCATTTCTCGTCAAACTCCAACCCTCGTAGCTACGGTGACCCCTTGAGGCAAACCACCTAACTGAGCTTCCATAAATTCGACATACAACATCACCCATGTAGCTACGAGTACATCCTCTCCAGAATGTACATGCAAGAAGCAATACAAGCAATAAGAAGTTGTAAATAGAGTTCTACGAATCCCACCAATCTGTCACTTCACACAAAAGGTGGCATGATTTGCATCGCGGCCTGAATGATCTGAACAATCTTGCGGATGACCAAGAGAGCCTGCTTGTCCTCGCGACATGTCGCCACTTTAAGTCCCCTCTGAGGACCAGTGAATGACAAAGAGGTTTGTTGCGGAGCCATTCCACAACTCCACAACACCTCCAACTCCTCTTGAGAGTCAACTTCAGAACTTCTCTTAAGAGTCTTCTTACGACATTCCTTGATTTTTGTCTTAAGAGTTTTCTTGGTTCGTCTTTGGGTTTCGTTACAAAGTAAGTCTTAGATCTGCGAAGCTAAGACTTTCTTGGGGGACGCCCCAGTGCCTCTCTGTTGAGGAGTCTCTCTTCCAAGCGATCACCCAGAAGCAAACGCCTGGGAACTTCTGAGCAAAGGCATAGCCAGTCTGTGATTTTTGCAGTCCCCCTACTTCGTAAGGGAGTCCTTATCCCATGGAATCAGGTGATCAAACTTGAGAAAGGCCCTAAGTTACCAATCAACATCAGTAAGAAACTAGTCTTTCAATGTCTTCGTTCTCTCCTCTTCCGCGTTGTTTCCTTCCGCTTTGTTTCACGTCGCTTCGTATTCTTTGATCCCTGTGTCGCGATTCATCTTCTTGTGATGTCTTATTCCTAATGTCGTGGTTCTCATCTCGTTCTTATATGGTGTGCTTGTGGATTCACGTCGTTTTCATGTTTGTTTCATCTTTGTTTCATGAGTCAAATCTGTAAGGTGAGCACAGAGGAGCTGCCACGGGCACCGCCAACGGACCCAGAGGGTTTAGAGCTCTGAGAGTTTGAAGGACCTGAACCACACATGGCATCACATGGCAACGTGCTCAACTGCGCATGGAGTAACTGTGGCATGGAGAGGAGAGGTCCATACGTGATTTCGTCTTCCTTTCTCTTAGCAAGACATGGAGACCTAGAAATCACAAGAGACTGAAAATCCTCTTTATTTGGAGTTCTCAACATCTTCATTTCTTCTCGAAGGACGGTTCAAAAAGGACAGTTCCTTCAACATCTTGCTCTTCAAATCCAAGGGACAGCAGCACGAGAGAGAGCATCCACTGCCGCAACCCCTTCGTCAATCAGAAGATCTTGCAGAAAGTTACCATCCTTAGTTCTAAATTGACCGGGCGACTGGTACAGCTGCTACTGCAGACTGTACATCTGGGAGTAAGGCTACAGAGGATATAAAGTTTAGTACAGAGATGTGCAGATGGACCCCGATTTGGCATGTGATGGTGAGAATTCTGACCAGGTACACTTCATTTTAGTGTTTCAACATGATCCTGAACACCTCCAAAACTACACTCCTTCTATTTTGTTGTTTTATGTTGTTTTCTACACTCCTTCTTCAAGACCATGGCTTTTGTTGGCGAGTTGGGAACTCATCTTTTGGTGAAGCCCCAAGAGGGAAGCAGTTCATGTCCCTTGCAGCCACAAAGCTGGGGAGAAGAGCACAGCTGCGATGTCTTGCCTGGCAGCATGGTGACAACGGTGCTGTCCAAGGCTTGCCCTGCTCCGTCAGAAAGTTCTCAATGAAAGCGTTGCGCGAAATGAAAAACTGGATAAAAATGCGGCTAGTGTAGACTAGCGGAGGAAAGAGATATCGGATTTTCTGCTGTTTTCATATGTGTCTTTCTTGTCATGTTTTTCCAACATATGAAAGACATATAGAAAAACATGTTGACACAACATATGATTTTCATATCTGTTTTTCTTCTTCCTCCTCTTTTAGAAGTTGTGTCAACATCGCCAGGCACGCGTTGCCAAGTCCAAACCTTCGTCGTTCACTTCGTTCGCCGTGACCGTTTCCGGTGTGGGAGCACCTGCTGCTGCCGCTTCAGCACGGTCGCCTTTCCTCGGGGTGCAGAGCACTTTCTTCGAGTCTTCCTATTCTCAAATTCTACTCATATACTCTCTTATACTCTCCTTTTCCTATGTTCATTCCTCCTCTTCCCTTCACAAATTGCAAACAGGTCACATCAAGTTCGTAAAGGTTCGGAAACCTCGCAAGTGCAAACAAGGATTGACAGGTTTGAAATGACTGGACGGCCTCCCCGAAGAGGGGAAGAACAGTGTAATTCGCAGTGTTGCAAGGACAACATCAACATTCTCAACCAAAAAGAATCAAAAACCATAGCCATTCACGTCCCATGCATGTCCCATTGCCTTGCCTGAAGATAAGTTTTCCAGGCGATCAGGTGCAATCCGGCTTCGGCCTTTGTAGAGGTACGCCCGCAGGGCCTCACACAAGCCCACCACTGGATCCGAGGGAGCGTCCCTCTTTCAAGGGCACCAAGAAACAGCAAACTCAATGACTCAATGACTTAATGACTCAACGCCATGAATTTGAACAGTGGGGAGTCTTCTTTGTGCATCGTTTTTTGCACGTTATGGTTGGCCCGCCCTGAGCGGCGCGTTCTCCCTTTTCACAATTGAACCTGGTGACTACTTGGGACTTCCCCTACAAACCTGGCACAACTGTGACGACATGTCAGCTCTGACTCTTCAATTCTGTCATGCAGGTGATTCATCTGATTATTCTGTATCATTCTCTGTTGTATATGTTTCATATCTTTGTTCCATTGAATGAAAATCTATGTTTCATCTTATGGTTTGATTCATTGATTCATGATTTGCTCATGTTTTTTTCACTTTTTGACGTCTCTAGTTGCGCCTCTGACCCTCAGTTGTCGCCATCCCCGCCTCGCGGATGCGAAGGCTGTCGTCCGTCAACAGGCGCCGAGCGATG
>VSDK01009219.1:111743-147379 GCA_009767595.1 Symbiodinium kawagutii | reverse complement strand
TACACGAGGTGCTTAACGGTGCTTAACGGTGCCTAGTGATGCTTAATAGCTATTGATGGCTGTTAGTGGCTGTTAATGACAGTCAATGCTTAATCATAGGGGAGAGCCAGAACTAACCAGCCTGATTTTTCGTTGTTTGTGAATGGCTATTTCATCATGGCTTAAACGGCTCAGGCGACTTGTAATCCATTTCTAATTCGGTTTGTTCTCTCAACTTTCAATATGTCTTTATCGCTCAAGTTGTTCACCATCTTTCCAATCTGATGGAATCTCATATCTTACGCCGCATTTTTGTTGATGGAGGAAGTACCCATATTCTTTAGTTTTGTAAGCCATGAAGGAGACAGGGGTCGACTTCAAACAGAAAACAGCTTTGCAACGCACTGAAATCAGCACTCAAACTTTGAGCATTGCACGGTTGTCCCGTTGGTTTCTATGAATGGTACCAGGCGATGACTTCCCAAAGCCAAATGATCGGACTGTGGGTGCCACTGTGGGACATTTACCTTGCTGGTTCCAGACCTTCCCAAACGGAAAAAAGAATGTCTGGAAAATGCACACTGAAAACGAAGTTTACCAAAACCCATTGACAGTATACTCAGAAAGCTTGGCTTGCTCTTGGCATAGTACCCCCTTGAGGGATGAACTTCCTGGCTTGTTTTTGCCTGCTAAATTTGGCTTTTGGTGCACTTCTTGGTCCCTCCGGACGCCATCCAAGCTGCTGCAAGTCCATCTTGTGAAGCTTCTCTTCCGTTGCACGTTGCAGCTTCAGGTGCCTCAGGTGACTGAACGCATCCAGTCATCATGGGTCCTCTGGATTATCTTCAAGACAAACCAGGTTGTCAGATCAAAACTGGGTTGTTATGTCCTCTGATGATGTATTTATATGTGTGGTGCGTAACTCCCTTCGATTGCCGAGCCATGAACTAGGCAACTTCAACTTCTCAAACCCTCACTGTCACGCATACTGTCAACTGGCAGAGGGGAAATTGTGCCGCCAAGTGACTTGTTCTGCATCCTTTGCACCTGTCAACACGTCTCAGTCAGACACGCAACTTAAGTTAAAGATGCATCCGTTCCTACAGGCAACGGCAAAGACCTCACAATTGCTTGGTGATACAATGATTGGTCAATTTGATGCATCATCATTGCGGCAATGTGATACACCTTTCTCAGTATTGGTCAATGCCACACTTCATGGCTAATCGGAACAAAGCCAACAACAGCCATACAGATATGCATCTGATTGCATCGTGTGCATATAAAATATGATAAATGCACATAGTGCGCTTGATCATCCAACCCATATGGAAAATGGCATTGGGCGGCCTCGTACTGATGTTCTGTAAGACGCTTCTTCTTGGAATCGTTTTCTCGTGCCAAGTCTTCCTGCAGCTTGCTGATCTCTGCCTCAACATCCTGTCGCGGCAAAGCGCATTGACGTGCCCGGAGTGGGGAAGTTGATTCGGAATCATATTTCCATGGACCACCGCATTTCCTCAGTTGCGAGTCACAATAAGCTACACTGCCTTGCGACAGGTCACAAGCCATTACCCAAGGACGACAAGGTGCAACCAAGTCAAGCACCCTAGCAGTCCTCTTCGTCCTCCTGCATCTTCTTCTTGCGCGCTTTGGCTGAGTCTTCGTTGTTTTTGATCTCCTGCGCTGATCAATGTGTGAGTCAAAGGAAGCCTACACAACGAGGAGGTAGAAATCCGGGTCCTCGCGCAACGGTTCCTTGGCTGATCAGTCTCACAGCAACCAGAGAACTCTCCAAACGAGAAGAATTTAGACATTGTCCAAATATCACAAGAAGAAGAGGGACAGTTCTCCTCCTTCCTCAGCTCATCTAGAGGAACGAGCTGAGGGACTCAAAATTATCCTCCTTCCCCAGCCAAAGATCCAGGGCATAGAAGGCCTTTTTCTTTTCTCGCTCCTCTGTTGCTGCCTCTTCCTCTTCGAACTGCTTGTCCAAAGCTGCCTGAAGCAATGCACAGCTCTAGCTCGACTTCCAACAACCTGTTAGACCTGTAAACATCTGCGATTCGACTGGCAAAGTCTACCTGTTGTGCTCTGAACTTCCGTTCCAAGGCAACTTCCTGGTCCTGGCATCGCTGAACGACACTCAGAACATGTCACTGTTGGATTTCCGGTCCTTGAACTCTGATTCCTCCTCCGTCCTTGCCTGCACAAGATGTTTTGAAATTACACACTCAACACACATATATCATACATGTGAATAAATAAATGTGTATATATATATATATATATATATGTTTTAATGTATTTATCTATATTGATTTATTTGATGCTTATTTACATGATATATCTATGTACAGTGATATATGACGATCTGTTTGTACTTTCGGAGTCACAGAAGTTGCCCAAAATCAGCCGCCAAGCGGAACCTCAGCAAGCTCTTCCTCTGCCTCCCTGGCTTCAGCCTGGCAGCTCAGTTGGGAGATCATGCACGTGATGTGCACATGCCAAACCAGCATCCCATGGCATGGGCATATCTCATCCGCAAGAAGTTCCAGAAACTTCGACATGACCAGGTCAGAATGAGCAAAGTCACATGGCTATCACTTCCTCAACGACATCCGTCTTGGCCTCAGCTTGTCTCTGCTCCTCTTCGAGCTGTTGCTGAGACCGTTCAGCCAGTTCTTGTGTTCGCTGCCTCAAGAAACTTCAGACCAAAGGACTGTCCACAAATGTCCACAACCGATTACAGGTTAGGTAAACATGGGTAAATGACCACATGCATCGTTGGGTGCACCCCCAAATCTATCATTGATGGGTACTTGCTAAGTGTCAAAATAGCATCGTTTGAAGGTCGCCAATTCTGGGCATACTGCATCAACTATGACCCAAATGGAAGGCATCGCAGTGACCAAGACTTGGGGATTGCATAGCCAAGTTTCTGCTCTTGCATCAGCTGCTGCTGAACAGTTTGCAGAGTCACATTCTCCTCTCGAGACGGTGCTTTCAGCGCAGAAAACAAGTGCTTTCATGCCGAGTCAGTTTGTGTCCGATGCCACTTGAAGTCTCGGATAGAAGGACCTGATTTCAGACCTGTCCTGTGCTGCTTTGACTTGCAGATCTTCATACTTTTGATTCAACTTCTTCACCTCCTCAGTAATTAAGAGGCTGCGCTCAAGGCATCTCGCAACGCAAAACACCTCTGCAACCCTCTGAGTCACGTACGGCCAAGGTCGTTTTTTCATCCTCCAAAGCCCTCCGCTGTGCTTCCACTTGTCTCTCCTTTCAATCAAGAGGCACAGTTGAATATGTGTCCTGTGCAGAGTATGTGTGCACACACATTTGTGTACATATGATTTCAAATGTTTAATGTGAAGTATCCCTGAATCGCTTCCGGTTGAGTGTGTTTGATTGGTCAAAATTGGTTCAATGGATAGCCAATAGCAGAAGTCTCGGAAGTGTCAGTTGATGGGTTTGGGGAGGCTCCTGCTGCTGCACTTTGCTCATCTTGGAGTCCTCCTCCTTGGACTGGTCTTCCAGGTGCACGATGGACTCTTGCTCCTCATTAAAACTGAAAAGGTCGAGCTCTTAAAGTTCAATTCGAAGTTTCAGTTGCTTCTGCTTTTACAAATTGAAGTTTGATGAAGTTTGTGTTTCTTCGATTTTCTTCGAGGAGGGGTGCCTTTTTCAGCTCTTCGTTGGCTGCCAGGATCTGGCGCTCCATCTTTGCAGCCTCCGTTTGCGTCGCCTCCAAGTCCTTCTCCTTCGCCTCCAGAGCAGCCTGGCACCGATTTCAACGGTTTACATGGCAACTCACACGACTTACGCGGGAGTTCTATGCCTGTCAGAATGAAACCTGTCTGAGTGCCAATCAATTCTCAGCCATTCTCGTCATATTCTCGTGGTCTTGATATTCTCACTGCTTCTTAGTTTTGGGAACTGCTTAGGACTCCAGGACACCAAACGCAGTCTGAAGATCTAAAGAAAGGAAGCTGGTACAATCGTGTTCCGCTCACCCAGCCACGGATGGATGAATCATCAGCCATGAGAAAATCCATCCTCCAGCAAAGAATTACAGATAAAATATTTGGAATCCAACTTGTTCTTGGTTACTGTCGGTGAGTAGCCCTCATTGTTGTCCAAGTCCTTCATCAGGAGGAATCCCATCATCGAGCTAATATTGTCGCAGGTGGGATTGTACCAAAAACTCTCATTCAGCAAGCTTACTCTTTTTCTCGTTTTACTCTTTATATATCTGTTTTCTTCTTTCTCTTTTATATCATGTTTTTTCTTTTCTTTTCTGTGGCGACTCTTTCCTTCTGTTCTATACAATTCTACGTACATCTTTTAGCTTCTGTTCTTTACAATTCTATCTTGTTTCTCCTTCTATTCTATACTTCTTCTTTTCTCCTTCTTTTGGTAATTCTGTTTGTCATATTCCATTCTCTTCCCTTCTTTTCTTTGGCGCCTGGGCATCCTGCTTTGCCTTCAATGCTGCGAAGGTCTCATCGCTGTGGCGGAGCTCCTTGGAGCGTTGCAGGGACTTCTCCAAGCGGTGCCTCGCGCCCAACGGACGAGAAGGGACACCCAACTCGCGGTTTTCACATGGAACTGGGAGGAATTTGAATTCAACAAATTCAAGACTCAATTTGTCAATTTTCTTATCAGGTCAATTGAAACGAAGTAATCCGAATTTTGAATCTTGGTGCTTTGATCTGTTCTTGGTAGAGGGAGATCCCTACCGCATATGTAGAGAATCTAGTGGAATGGATGCGCGCCCTTTGCATGGATCAGCATGGTTCGTGTATGATCGATTCAGCCCGAGACCCGCAAGACATGTGCATCTGTTCACATGTTGAATGGCATTCTGCTACTGTGGTCTGATTATGATAGAAGGAATCCACAGAGCGTTCATCATTTGCGAGGGCACCTCATTGCAGAAATCCCTTTTGGAATGAGAGAATTGGTACTTTCCAAACGATATATCCTGAGTTGCCTTGTTTGTTTGTGGTTCCTTTGTCGGATTCTTGATTGCATCCTTTTGTCGTTGTCGGAGGCCTTTCTTGCTGCAGCTTCTCAAAGCGTTGCTCGGTCTCCTCCTTCTTGTGCTTCAGCTCAGTAAGCCGCGATCCTGGACGACGTAGCTATTGAGAGAATAGAGCGGGATTCAGTCCATGAACCAATGTTTGCTTGACCAAGAAAACGAACCCTCGCATGCTAGCGATACACGAAAATATTGCGACTGCGTTTTGGTTGATAGATGTCGATAAGCATATCGTGATTTTCGTCATGCCAGTTGTGAGTCAAGCATAACAATCGATGAACAGGTAGCTCCTGCAATTCCCTATCAAGCAAGCAGTTGCGCCAGCATCGTCGCTTGCCCATACCATATTATCCGAAGAAGTATCACATCCTAATATTAGAATTCTCCTCAATTCTCCGCTCAATTCTCCTCTATCTTTATCTACAAAATGATAGCCTCTGCCTGTGTATATCTGCAAAATTCTACAAATATGATCTCCCAACATATCTCAACCCCAATATTCAGTAGATAAAATGCGATCAATATAAACAAAATAAACAAAGAACTCTTCTAATTAGAATTAGATTAGATTTAAAATGATCATAGAAAAATTAAATACAATATAAATATCTAAATATCTAAATCATCAAATATTTATTTTCTTTATCACCTCTTCATATCTTTGATGAATTTAGATCTTCATGGTTCTCACCTCGCCCCCCCAGGTGCCTTGGTCTGCCAGGAGCTGCGTGAGTTCTTCGGTCTGCGCCTTGGCGACCTTGGCACCTTCGATGGCACGGCCCGCCGCCACCTGCTGCGATCGCCGAGCCTCCTTGGACGACCAGACTTCACCAGGGTGAACTTCAACCGTTTAATCATGTTTATTTAATCAAGTTCTAAATAAAACATTGAAAATCTATTTCTGGATAAAAAAGCATTTTAATCAATTTCTGTAAAAAAAAAAAAACATTCGAGAAAAATTGTCCAAGAATGGTCAAACACGGTTTGTGCTCACTGAAGTGATAATGATTGTCAAAGCTGTAAAGCATGGTCAACAACCATGGTTGATCATTGCGATTGATGATCAAAGGTGCCATGATTGCTATGTTTGTCGTTCTTGCAGAACCTGATCTCGACATTGTAACAGCTTTCATCCGTCCTCTTCATCGTGAGACACTTGGATCTTCGCCTTTGGTGCGGGCACGTAGCTGTTTTCCTCAGAGTCATAAAGGCAGGCTACTAAATGTAAAAGTCCAAAATCGGAGCAAGCGCTGCTAGTGATTCTGTTTTGCACTTCTCCGCTTTGCTGATCTTTGCTCTTTTTCAATTCCCGTCTGTTCTTCGCTCAGCTCTCTATGTTCTCGTCTATTCAATTCTTAGCTTTCTTCTTTGTACATCTTCTTTGCTCTTCTGATCTTCTTATTTTCTTTGCTCTTTTTGAATTCCTCTCTATGTTCTCCTCTTTGCTCTTCTTTGCTCCAGGCTTCAAACATCGGAGTGTCAAGGAGATCGTGTGTCGTTACCAGGACCTTCTCGCGCTCCCTGGCTGTCACCTGCATCTTTTGGTGTAGCTTTTGCCTCAGCAAACCGTCGGTCAGTTGCTTGCAACCATGCTATCTGCCAAGTAGATTTGTGATGATTGTGTGTATGTGTCAATATCGGGGAACCTGGATAGGTACCAAAGCGCCAATAAAACCCATGAGAAAAAGTCACAGAAGCAATTCCTTTGCCAAGTCACAGAAGTTCCAATTTCTCCTTTTCTTTTGCAAGTTTCCTCTGCTTCTGGCGAAGCAGCAAACGAGTCACCTCCACACGGTCCTCCTCTTCGGTCAGCTTCTTCTGGCAGCACTCTGTAAAGTTGATGACAGGTAATCATGGGTCATGACGGGTCATACTCTACAGACTCTATTGGGTCTATAATTACTCAATATACTCTATACATACTCTACATACTCCATGTACTCTGTATACTCCATATATTCAATCAGCAAATATCTACAGTACTTATATGTACTCGTACTATCTCTTACTCTTTATGACTCTTTATGACTCTTTCGGTTCAAGCTGATTTTCCAAATAAGTCGACCTGGCCTGGATGGTGCGGAGCTGAGAGTCACTGTTGGTTTGCAAAAAGGACAACGGAGAGGATGCTCCAGTGCCTGGTTTTCAAAGCAGGTGGCCTCAACCCATACCTTGACGCACTTTGAACCACTTTGAAGCACTTTCAAACACGTAGAGTTCCACTTTGAAGCACTTTGAATTCTGCTGTTTTTGTCCATGTATTTGTGTTTCATCTCGTACTGTTGTGTTTTTCCATATTTTCTACATGGAGTTTCTGCTGTGTTGTTTTCTGCAGGTTCTTAGCAAGTGGCTGAGGTCTTGGAGTTTCTCCCGGAGGGCTGCCACATGCTCCTGCGACTCTGCTAACTTCTCCCGAACTTCCAACTCCTCCTCTCCTGCAATCGCCACTTGCCTCGATGACACAGAGAAGTGGAAGTGGATTCAATTGTGAGACTCACAGAGATCCACTGTGACCCAGATACACTGAGTCTCACTCATTTTGAACAAACTGCGCAACGACTTGACAGCGAACCAAGTGCACAAGGCAGATGCACTCAGCAGATTTCGATATGTAAACTACACTGGTACAGTACAGTACGACACTCTCTCTCTCTCTTTCTCTCCATTCTCTCTTCTACTATCCACTCTCTCTCTCTCTCTCTCTTTTCTCCCTATTCTCTCTATTCTTTCTCTCCCTCTCTGTTCTCTCTAATCTCTTTTGATCTCTTTTCATCTCTTTTCTCTCTTTCTTATCTTTCTTTGCCTTACTACGCTGGTACCATCCGGTTCTTTAGCACTGGGACCCATCCCAATCAGACGCCGCTGAGCTGCTCTTTTAGTTGAGCAAGCTCTGCCTTGGCCTGGACTTGGGCTAAGTGCCTCATCCAAAGGAACAACAAGGAACAACACAATCATCCTGGAACGGGACCGAAATCAAACGACAACAGCCCTGTGAATTACTTGGATTTTTCAAAAGCTGTGAAATTCAACGATTTTTTGAAGGTATTGTGAAGCCATCCGTCAAGCACGTGGTGAAAAAGGAAGATCATCCCCCAGAATTGCTGCCAAGCAAACTGGCGCGGCTCCAAAGGAGCATCTTCATTCAGTTGTACTCCTCTCAGCTTCGGCACACAGAAATGCCACAACTCGACTAAACAAGATCTTCCATTCTCTCTCTCTCTCTCTCTTCTATTCTATACTCTATCTTCTGTACTGTTCTCTTCCAACCTTTTTCTCTTCTTCATTATATATTCATTTTTCTCTTCCCATTGGATGCACGCCCCCACCTGCCGCAACTGCTGCAAGGCACCAGAACACCCGCGCCATGGCGGGAGCACCGGCCCTGCAGGTCACGGCAGTTCTCGCTGAGAGCCAAAAAGAAGCGGCGAAGAAATGCAAAAAAAAGAGAGAAGCAAAATGAAGAGAAGAAAGAGAGAAGAGAAGAGAAGAGAAGAAAAAGTAGAAGCAGGTAGAGAATAAAGAGAGAAAATCGAAATAGAAAGAGAGAAGAGAAGAGAAGAGAAGAAGAAGTAGAAGCAGGTAGAGAATAAAGAGAGAAAATCGAAATAGAAAGAGAGAAGAGAAGAGAAGAGAAGAAGAAGTAGAAGCAGGTAGAGAATAAAGAGAGAAAATCGAAATAGAAAGAGAGAAGAGAAGAGAAGAGAAGAAGAAGTAGAAGCAGGTAGAGAATAAAGAGAGAAAATCGAAATAGAAAGAGAGAAGAGAAGAGAAGAGAAGAAGAAGTAGAAGCAGGTAGAGAATAAAGAGAGAAAATCGAAATAGAAAGAGAGAAGAGAAGAGAAGAGAAGAAGAAGTAGAAGCAGGTAGAGAATAAAGAGAGAAAATCGAAATAGAAAGAGAGAAGAGAAGAGAAGAGAAGAAGAAGTAGAAGCAGGTAGAGAATAAAGAGAGAAAATCGAAATAGAAAGAGAGAAGAGAAGAGAAGAGAAGAAGAAGTAGAAGCAGGTAGAGAATAAAGAGAGAAAATCGAAATAGAAAGAGAGAAGAGAAGAGAAGAGAAGAAGAAGTAGAAGCAGGTAGAGAATAAAGAGAGAAAATCGAAATAGAAAGAGAGAAGAGAAGAGAAGAGAAGAAGAAGTAGAAGCAGGTAGAGAATAAAGAGAGAAAATCGAAATAGAAAGAGAGAAGAGAAGAGAAGAGAAGAAGAAGTAGAAGCAGGTAGAGAATAAAGAGAGAAAATCGAAATAGAAAGAGAGAAGAGAAGAGAAGAGAAGAAGAAGTAGAAGCAGGTAGAGAATAAAGAGAGAAAATCGAAATAGAAAGAGAGAAGAGAAGAGAAGAGAAGAAGAAGTAGAAGCAGGTAGAGAATAAAGAGAGAAAATCGAAATAGAAAGAGAGAAGAGAAGAGAAGAGAAGAAGAAGTAGAAGCAGGTAGAGAATAAAGAGAGAAAATCGAAATAGAAAGAGAGAAGAGAAGAGAAGAGAAGAAGAAGTAGAAGCAGGTAGAGAATAAAGAGAGAAAATCGAAATAGAAAGAGAGAAGAGAAGAGAAGAGAAGAAGAAGTAGAAGCAGGTAGAGAATAAAGAGAGAAAATCGAAATAGAAAGAGAGAAGAGAAGAGAAGAGAAGAAGAAGTAGAAGCAGGTAGAGAATAAAGAGAGAAAATCGAAATAGAAAGAGAGAAGAGAAGAGAAGAGAAGAAGAAGTAGAAGCAGGTAGAGAATAAAGAGAGAAAATCGAAATAGAAAGAGAGAAGAGAAGAGAAGAGACGAAAAAGTAGAAGCAGGTAGAAAATGAAGAGAGAAAATAGAAATAGAAAGAGAGAAGAGAAGAGAAGAGAAGAGAAGAAAAAGTAAAAGCAGGTAGAGGATAAAGAGAGAAAATAGAAATAGAAAGAGAGAAGAGAAGAGAAGAGAAGAGAAGAGAAATGCCATTGCTGCCGTTGGAATTGAGCATTCTATGCTTTCCGCAGCTCTACGTGTTTTGTTCGTCTGAAGAGTGCAGTGCACGTGTGGACCATCAACAGTGCAGGGACTTTTGGCGCATCAGTCCCTCTGCAGGGTCCAAATCAATTGCCCGACGGATCCAGGTCCATTGGGAGTTCCATCTTGTGCCCCGGTGTACAGCAGGATGCGGTCCCCGGCATCCACCTCGACAAAGTCCTCGAAGATGCAGGTTTCGGTGTATCAAACACAGCTTATTGGTAGTCCTTTAGACTTGAGAGACTTGAGAGACCTCTATTCAATGGGCATAATAGGGCATCATTGGGCATCATTGGGCATCATTGGGCATAATGTGTGTTTCGCAGACCACTCCGCAGGCTGAAGAGCAATGTCGAATTGAAGATCACAAGGCCAGGAGAACAGTCCTCTTTGGAGAGCTGTTGCAATCGTCCAGAGCGAGATAACCATATTGGATTCCTTAGGGCAAAGCTGCAAAGAGTCTGAAGATGTCTGAAGAATCTGTTGAATCTGCCCCTCGTTATGTGCACACATCTCTTCTATCAAGCATTCCTTGGTTCAAATTTGGGAATGTCCATAGGGTCCAAAAAAATAAGCATGCACCCTGAATTCATCGCTGTCCCCCAACGTATGCCTAGCATCGAGCTCAGTGCAGTGAGACGTAGACCTTTCTTTTGTGGAGATGTGGTCGCAGCACCGCCGTGTTCCTGCCGAAGCCCCATGTCAAAGCAGAATTCTGCTAGAAAACTGAGAAATCTAATTACTTAATCATTGATTTGATTATTGTTGAATGATCGCTCGTCGATAGTTAATAGGCAATGACCTACGGTGACAAATAGTTAATGATTGCTTCGAATTGATGCGATAATCAAAAAATGTAATCCACATTGATCAATTGTTGATTCTTGATCGTGCTGAGTCTGTGCTAATGAACCCATGATTGGTAGCTGAGCCAACGATTACGTGACGTTCATGGATCCTAATCCCATGCGTATAGGATAGCTTTACATCCAAGGCTCTGGAGTTGTCAGGATATTTGTCCCAATTCTGGGCTAACCTCGACGCGGTACACATTTGCGTTGCTAGAAAGTACTGGTACATGAGATGCATCGGAGCATCTTACCACATTCACTGAGATCATTCACGCAGAAAAACTCCCAAGATCTACTCATATCTACTCTACAGATCTCTTCAGATAACAGCATCTCATATCACAAAAATTGTCGAAGAATCCTTCTATCGATAGATCTATTCCTCAGTTGTCTAATCTGACTCCAGAAGTGGCTGTGCCTCAACACGGAAGTGCTCACGGCTCACGAAGGTTTGAACTTCTTCCCGAAGAGCCTAGTGCGCAGGCTGTGAAAATTCCCAAGAAACCAATAAAAAGGAAAATGTTGTATAAGGGAAACAAATATAGAGAATAGAATGTATATATATATATGTATATATTTGTATATATATATATACATAATAGAGAGAAATATAGAGAAATCGAGGAAGGATGAGAGATTCGTTCTTGAGGGATAGAAATCATACCCCCTTATACAAGGATCCCTTGCAAAAATAAAGATAGCACAAGCGGGAGGAACAGGGGATGAAGGGTCCATAAGAGTGTCCACAAGAAACACCCGCCACGCTGATTGGTGGGGAAAACCACAGTGATTAGGAGGGAAACAGCTTAATTGCACGGTGTTTTTCTACACAGAATTTTTTGCGGCGCGGAATTTCACTTCCACGCTTCAACGGCATTCGACCGAGGTCCAGCCTTTTTGTGGAGGTCAAATTGCCATGCCCTGCCAATCACGATCTTGCCGTCGTTTCCAGCATCCACTCTCCTTGCAAGGCGCGCTGACTGTGAGAGCGCTTGAGCCCAAGAGTACTTGTGATTTTGCCGTGTAGAAATGTAGGGTGTTGGTGAAGAAAAAATTGCCAACATAGGTCTCGCCCTAAAATTGAAAGTCCTTCACCGAAGGTCGCATCGTTTGGCGTCTCCATTCAAAGTCACACCCTGGAAATGTTTTTACATAACAAGGAAAAAGGGATAAAAAGGGTACAGATCTGTAGATCTGTCGCTTGATTCCTGTAGATTCATTGTCTCCATTGTCGCTGTCCTCGTCTCCAAGACTGCGCTTCCGGACAGCTCCAACCAGAAACTGCACCGCTTTGGTGCTGGCGTTTCTGCAGGCGTTGCACCATCCTCTGGCACCTGAGATTTCCAGTGGGAGAAGGCTATGAGGTGTTGCAGGTGTGTGGCTTACCCTTATTGGAAATAGCATGTGAACATATCTGAACACTTCCTCATATCAAATCTCTAAGAGTTCATCAAAACTGGAACTACAAAGTTTATGCAGAAGTTACTATGACAAAATGACAATATCAATACAATTTCTGAGAGTTAGTCAATTCTGATCACCATTCGCTTGGCTAGGCACCAGCTCCAAACGGAGAAAGCACTGTGGCACAGTGGTCGGCGGAGCACCAGGGGGCACGGCCAGAAAGTCGATTGCAGTCTTCACCTAAACCGACAAGTAGGTGCTAAGTTCAGAATCCACTGTTGGCAAGTCATCCAAAGACCAAAAAGAAATGAAGATGAAACAGAGAAAATGTGAAAGAAAGAAGTAAGAAATTTCAATCCCAAGAAAAAATGAAGAAATCTACATTCGTTTAATATCTTTTAATCCCCCCGACTGAGTAAAGAAATGTCAAGAATCCCCTCCCAACAGCTCCCAACGAGATCTGCAATTGGATTTTTGGGAATGCGGGAATTGAGTTGTGTGAGAATTGAACTCTTGTTAATGAGGGATTTGATCTTCAGGAACACAAATTTCATGTCGTGAAACTAGAGATTGACTTTCGGGAAAGGAAAATAGCATTTACGGGAAGTAGCGATTGGATTTTCAGGAATGGAGGAGCTAATTTTAGAGAAACGGCGTATGATCGTCAAGCAAAACAGAGACAAAACGTGAAGCTTTCTGGTTGTTTAGCAGTTTATGTAGAGCACGTGGTCTTTGACTATGTTCGTTTGGGAAGCTCGCAACGTTTGAGTGAAAGCAAAAGTTTTGAAAGGCACAACTTGACAGAACAGTTGAAAGCCTTTGCAAAAACTCTTAACTTCGCCTGCGTGGTGGTCTGCTGGCCCTTCTGCAAGTGTCTACCAGCCACCATGACGTGATTCACGCTGAGATTCCTCAGCCGCATTTTGCACCCGAATGAGTTCTTTGAGCACTGAAAGAAGAAGGGGAAGGTTCAGTAGAAGGAAGAGGAACAAGAAATAACAAGAAGACAAATTGGAGAAAGAGAAGGTCGCCATGAAAGTTGTGCTTCTAGTGCTTCTTTGGTCAACATGATTGACCCCCAAATTGATGCTTCAGGTTGTCCATGTCTCACGGTGTCCACCTTCGAAGCATGCCAATATTGGAGACCCAAGGCATACATCCTGTACCGCCTTGAAGAATGATTCCCGGTGCAAACCACCTGGTACTCCTAGAAATAACATGAAATAACACTGTTGTCGCTTTGGATCCATTCAGATTCCTCCCTTTTCCTCCTTCCATCCCCTTTCCATAAAGCTCTGCAGGTTGAACTCCAAGGCTCTGCACGAGGAAACTCCCAGGATCCACTTCCGTCAGCACCAAATGGCTCCGCGAGATCGCTGTCCAGTAGCAGCTCTGCTGCCCCAGCACTGCCTCGAAGAACTCCTGGAACCAGGAACTACTGGCTCTGAAAGGGAAAAAATACTTCTACAAGTATGATCATACTTATGCAACTTATGCAACTTAAACTCATACTTCTACAGTTCTATACTCATTTTAAAAAATACACAGAACTCCCTAAAACTACTCATCATACACTTATACATTTATACAAAAACCAAACTTGGAACTCACCAAACCAGTGAGACATCAGGAGTGTTGCAGTGACTGTGACAGTGTTGAAGACTGGTTTTGCACTTTGTTTTACAGTGTTTTACTCTGGGTCATGGGCAGGTTGGGGAATTGTTTCCCGACTTTTTGGGGATTTTTTTTCCGGTTCAGACCCGTGCCTGGTAGGTTTGTGTTCAGGGCTGAGGTTGATTTGAAGTTTCCTGACTTTAGGGTTGCTTTGAGGGTTTATGGTTGTAGGGTTGAGTTAAGGGTTTATGGTTTTAGGGTTGGGTTTGGGGTTTTTGCTTTTAGGGTTCATTGTATGGTTTTGCGGTTTTAAGGTTCATTGTGGGTTTTTGCTTTTAGGGTCGGGTTTGGGGCTTTATGGCCTTGGGTGTCTTTTTTTGGTTTTTGTTGTAGGATTGGTTTAGGTTGATGTTTAGAGTTTATGGTTTAGGGTGGAGTTTAAGGTTTATTGTTTTAGAGTCTATGGTCTTGGGGTTTTTTATAGGATTTCTCTTTTTAGGGTTGGGTTTAGGGCTGATGGTTTTAGAGTTGAATTTAGGGTTTATGCTTCTATGGCTGATGTCATGATTGTTTCTTGGCTTTAGGGTTGGTTTTAAGGTTTATAGTTTCTTGGGAGTGATTTGAAGTTTTCTGATTTTAGGGTTGCTTTTTGGGTTTCTGGTTAGGGTTGAGGCTGATTTTAGGTTTTCTGACTTTAGGGTTTCTTTTAGGGCTTCTGCTTAGTGTTGAGGTTGATTTGAAGTTTTCTGGTTTTAGGGCTGCTTTTAGGGTTTATAGTTGTAGGGTTGAATTTATAAAGCTGCTTCCTTGCTTGCTTGCTTGCTTGCTGACTGGCCTTCTTGCTTGCTTGCTTGCTTGCTTGCTTGTTTGCTTGCTTGCTTGCTTGCTTGCTTGCTTGCTTGCTTGCTTGCTTGCTTGCTTGCTTGCTTGCTGACTGCCTGGCTGGCTGGTTTGCTTGCTTGCTTGCTTGCCTGCTTGCCTGCTTGGAAAACGGAAAAAAAATCCCACAAAAAACGGAAAAAAAATCCCAGAGAAATATGGGACCCTTTTACACTGGGCACATCTCATGGTTGGATTTCAACTTCTGAATCGGCGGACATAAAGCTGACCACGCACCCACTGGTTTCAACTGATATCTCAAGTCACAAAATGGACTCCCCTGTCTGGGCTCCTGCTGATGTTCTCGTCCTATTTTGGTGTGTTGGTGCACCGGAAAGGATCGAGCACTCATGGGCATCATCTCCACATTGACACTTTGCGAGGAAGTGCACAACATTCGTGCCCTGGCCAGGTAGATAGCCCAGGGTATCCCTTTTGGGTGATCAACCGGCTCCTTTGCTGCATTTTCATTCTTGAAGTATCAACATGGGATGCGGGACATGTTTCCGTCCGAGCATGATGCCACGTGCCACCACCAGATCATCCCCATGGGTCCAACCTCACTGGCGCTTGCTGTTGAGGTTCCACTGGGAGGCCGCCCACTTTCAAGGTGCTCACCCGAAAGACCTGGCAACGAGTCCCACAGAGCTACACCTTCCATGTGAGCTTCTCTCCCATCTCGATGCTAGAAATTTCTTGTCAAAGAGAGGTGTTATCGATTATTGTGTTCAAGGTAAATCACATTGCTTTGCCCTCCCACAATAAACGGAGAAAAAAATGAGGTCAAACATCGAAAGGGAAAAAAAAACAAGTTGGAGACGGGTCACAGCAACAGGAACTTGCTCATCAATCTCTTCGTCCAAGAAGGACATGAACTCCAAAGGGTTGGTGCCTTGCAAGGCGAGCATGTAGGAGTGGTTATCACCGTTGGGCAGCTCTGGACTTGTTGCTGCCAAGTTTCATGCCGCTCTTTGTTTCTTTCCCTTTGGCATGTTCTCGTCTCCGCTGCTGCAGAGATACAGGAGAGCGCCATCAGGAAGAAACCTCGATGCAAATGGCTTTGGAAGTTCCTCTCCGCCTCTTCTCTCCTCTTCAACTCTTCTCCTCTTCAACTTTCTTAAACTTCCTTTCCCAATGGAACTGACAGCCAGGGAGCATCGTGCCATTCACCGGAGCGAAGACCTCACACTTGAGCAACAGCTGGGTGGCACAATGATCCATGATTTCTACGTCAAAACCCTGAAATTCCCAAAGCATTCAGGTTTTTTGCATATCTATATAAAAGAAAACAGAATTTTTGTCTTAGAGGAGTGCAGATCAGTTTGAATAACTCTGGCAGATGCTACAGATCTGCCTGATTCACGAAGATCGTGTTCACAGACAGACGCGTGAATTGCAGTGCACCCGCCCAGGACAGGCTGAAGTGTCTGCGTGAAATGCAGTTCCTCAGCTCCTGAGCACAGCTAGGAAGATCCAGCAGCACCAACAGATCAACAATAGTCACAGTAGTCATATCATATTGCAGCTTGTAATTCTTTATGAGGAAGGGATACTCTAGTGACTCTAGTATAGATGTAATGAAGAACGCTGACTGCTGATGTCAATCAAAAGCAATAATCAACAGCTGGTTCATGATTCGGGCTAATCACCAAAACCACCAAACTAGCGATCAAGCAGTGCTGGGTGAACTTGATGCTCTCGATTTGTGTCCTCGTCTGGCATGAGATTCCGGAAAAAGGCAGCCTCACAAGAGAAGGCGATACTGAAATGTCTGCCTCGAATCCTGCAGATTGATTTGGGATCCACGGCATTTTCAGAAGTCACCTCATTCAAACTCTCTTCCACCACTAAGAGAGTTGGGCAACTGAAAACGCAAACCAAATGGAAATGGCCGGGTGTTCCATTCTTTTGTAGGTCTTGTTTCCTTTAACATGTCAAAGCTTGGCGCAAATCAGTTGTGGTGAGTTATCTGCTCAATCTTTTCATGCCAAGTGTGGAGTGAATCTAATGATTCGTGAAAGTTTCATGAAGAACTCATATGTTGTTTTTCCTTGTTTGTCTTCCAAGAAGAACTTATGCGAATTTTCTCACATAAATTCCATGGTTCACATGGAGAGCTGAGTGAGAGCTCTCCTTGTTTCATGTTTTTCGTCAGCTTTTCTCTGCTCTTCTCATGCTTGGCCCTCAGCATTCCTCTTCTCATGCTTGTTCTTTTAGCTTTACTCTACTCTTCTTCCCCTCTTTTCCTTCTTCCCTTATTTCTTATTCCTATTCTTCATTCGTGACTCTTTATTTTTCTTCTCATTCGCATTCTGTACTCTTCTTCTCTTCGTTCTTCTACATGCTTTGTTCTTCTCTTCTTCTCTCTCCTTACTCTTCTAGCTTTACTCTTCTTTCCCTCCTTGGTTCCCTTGATTTTTCTACAATTTTCTTTACTCTTCATTGACTCTTCATTCTTCTCCCATTCTCTCTCCCTCTCTCTCTCTCTCTCTTCTATTCTACAACTCTTCATTTTTCCTCTACTTTTCTACATTCTTCTTCTCCCTTTCTTCTCCCACCTATTCTAATCTTCTCCCTCTCTCTCTCTTCTTTTCTTCTAATCTTCTCCCTCTTTTCTTATCTTTGCTCTTCTCTTTGCTCTTCTCGGCTCTTCTCAGCTCTCAGCTCTGCCTGCTCGGCTCTGCCCACGAAGCACGGCTCGCTGTAGATCTCCACCTCCAAATGCCGAAGCTCTACGGGCATCGCCGTCACATCCTGTCCCACAACCTGCGAGCAAAGGACAAGAATCAAATGAAAGAAATGAAAACATTAACATAAATATAGTTTAATTTGATATAATACAATGTAATATAGTATGATATCATATAATATCATATAATATTATAACTATAAAATATCATATAGCTATAGTAAGAAAACCCATTGCATAGCAAGTTTATCAAGAATAGGAACACGACAATAGCAATAAAGTACATGAAAAACAAGAAAAAAATAAATACTGTAGAAATATAGGAAAAAACTGTAACAAAATGGCAAATTGAAAAATAACAAGAATAGAAAAACAGTCAGAATCGAATAGCAAAATAGTAAGTGTCAGAAGTAAGTGATTTTTCAGCATGCGAAGCTTCGAATTCTAAATGAGAATTCTTCAATCAACTGGCTGGTTGACGTTTGTTGGACGAACTGCTGGGCAACGAGATGCGTATCCCCAACAACCGAGCTGAAGAAGCGCCAGCACTCGTGGCTCCCTCAGCTCCCACCTTGATGCATTCGATCAAGACTTCTGCGTCCGGAGGAGGAATGTTTCTGATCGCCACCTTGGGAGTCTGTGCTTCGGAAGTTGGTTTGGACTACGAAACAACAAATCAGGGTATGAGAGAATGAATCTATTCCTTGTTGCTACAGCTATGAGAGAATGAATCTCAACAAACAGGAACAGATTTGGATGGATCAAACTTCAGCAATATCAACAAACAGGAATAGATCAAACAATATCAAACATATAAATAGAAATGGACCATCACCTGCCATATGGACTGGTCCAGTTGGTCTCCTTGGCGCCTAAGCTTCCCACGCGGTAGGGAACGTTGCCCTTCTTTTTCTCCTCCAACAGAGCTTCGCCTCAATCAATGCAACACGTTGATTGACAAATGAACGTGATAGCATGGGATAGGTGAGTTATCCAATGTGACCCATGTACTACAGTTGCCTAATGTCACAAAAGCAAAGAGGTTCATCCCTGATGACGTCAGCTTCGGAAACATGTGACAAGCTTGTGTGACCATGGCAAACACTTTTGGCCAAGGTGCTGTAAGGTTGACCGTCGACAGACACCATGACAAAGTGCCTCATGTCAAACACTCGGCTCTCTCCCAGTTCCAAACTCCCTAATACTGCGTCACTTCACCAGGTAGACATCGTAACCGCTGTTGGTTGGCTTTGGAGCTGTACTGCTGCTACTTTCCTCTTTGACATTGTAAAGGTCATGTGCGAAAAGAAGGGTGGGTTCCATTTCAGCAGCTTGAGACACGGGAAGATCTTGTAAGATCCTCCAAGATCCATTCATCTTGAGGAAGAAGTTTGTCCAAAGCTTGTCCACTCTCAACCATCTCATAGCCTCGACCATCTCCAACCATAAAGCCCATAACCATGAAGCTTGTCTAAGCTTGTCCACATTTGTCCACCTTCTCACATCCACCGTCCCTTCTCAACCATCTCCAATCGTACCTCGGTCCTGGGAGCCCGGACGGTTCCAGGCCCAGCTCTTTGGCTTGGCCATCCAACACGCCGCTGACGCGCCCAGCTTGGACGTCCGACACGAAGATTCCCAGGGGCAATCGTGGCTTGAAGACCACCTCAAAAGAGAGAAGAAGAATGGAGAAGAAAACAGTAGAGAAGATAGAATATAGAATAGAATAGAATAGAATAGAGAGAGAGAGAGAGATTTTGAGAGAAATTGAAAGTCTTAAAGCATATGGAAAATGTTTTTAAAAATGTCATTTGTTTCAGCGGAATCTGTGCCTCGCGGGTTTCACAACGGTGCGTCTTTGGCACCATGGTCTTTGGCACGGACGGTGGCGGCATCTGCGGCATCTGCAGCTGCTGAGTTGCAGGATACGCTGGCGCTTGGCATTGCCTCAGGGCATCCCTGCATTGGTTTAATGAAAAAGCTGATTTAAGACTGGAGTAAGATTGGTGAAAAGTGGACAATCAATTGCTACATCATGATTCTCAAGGTGAAGTTCTTTCATTAAAATTGGTTTGGTCTTGTTGCGTGGTAGCCTCAGTTGCGATATTGCGAAGATGGGCTGGGGTCAATAGTCTTACGTGCTCTGGCAATTGATTGTCAGAAATCGCCTACTGTGGAGATCATATCACCGAAACAAATCACAAAATCCAAGGAACGCTGGCAGCTGTGTTCGCGGAACTTGAGGGACTTCTGGAGGCCGTTCAACGGCACAAGATGTGTTCCTCACTCGCAACATGCAGTTCAGCTGCGGTCAGAACTGAAAAGTACCAAGTTGAGATCGCATGACATCATTGATTGGTCAGTTGCATTTAGCATGGCAAAGCATGGCAAACAAGACATCGTTGACATCTCCAAATGATGATTCGATTCACCACCGTCCAAGGGGCGGGAGCTGTGTCTGAGGAACTTGCGGCAAAGCTGTGGGCCTCTGAAATGACGGCAGCTCAAAATCTGTGGTTCCGAAGTTCTGTCAATTGAACATTCTGAAATTCATGCTCGAATATGTTCGAATTGTGTCAATGTGATTCAAATATCAAAGTGGTTATCTGGCGAGACCAAACGATGTCAGGTGCGACTACTATCAATGTTTATGTAAAACACACAAGTCCAGCAGGTGCAACCCATACCAACTGATTATGCTATGTGTGGTCCTTGAGGGAAACATCAATAGAAGAGACTTCTCAGACCACAATGCTGACACGCCAATATTCGCATGGCTCCATCCCAAGTGGTTCCTGCATAGTGCGTTTCGCGGGCGCAACAGAAGGGATACTTCAGAAGAGCACGTTGCCGCTGCACAAAGCACCCCATCTCCCACTCTGCTGTCTCACTTGCAACCCCCTATGCGACTGAGCCACGGCAGTTGTGTACTCGGCACGCTATAGCCGTTCCTCAGTTATTTCAGATCTGGTTGCAATGTCAACGGTGAAAGGAGAAAGTTTCTTGAGATAGCAACATCGCTGGTCGTGACGAATGATGACCAACAGTGTTCTTGCAATTTCTGCAAACGAAAATCGATGTATAACAATACAAAAATTAAAAAGGAAAGAGAAATCTGGATGTGACACATCGGCCCCTGCAACCAAGGATCTGCACATGAGGATTTCCGTGACCAGTTTCCACCATAGAGTTTGGAACACTGGCAGGACCAAACCTCAGCTAATCAATTACCGGGTCCAAGTGCCACACTATCAATCATGCGATCCTTCATCATCATCATCATCATCATCATCATCATCATCATCATCACCACCAGCAGCATCATCCTGAAACAATTCATCATGTAAAAACCAAGGGCTGCATATGATCGATGGATCCCCACAGCTGTGGGGAAAAAAAAATGTTGTGCCATCCCCCTACATCAAGCAGGTGGGTTAAACAACGAAGTCTTGTTGGGTCCCAAGGTTTCCTCGCTCAGATCAGCAGGGTCGGAACTGGAAATTTCAGCAAGAACATCTTAGAACAAAGCGATCCCTATACCAAGATCAAACCGATCGGTGACTGCACATGGATTCCGAATCATGGGCCGTTCTCCCTCCCACCTTGGGTTATGAATTGATCCTGCTTTCTATTTTCACACTTCGAAGCCACTTGAGGATTAGGTCTGATATGCTGTGTATCTACCTATCGAACTCAAACTCTACCCATCTTTCTGTCTGACTGCCTATCTGATTGATGTACACATCTGTCTGTTCATCGGTATGTGTATGAATCTACCTGACCTAATCGGCTATCTACCTCCACCCAGAGTTTACCTGTCTATTTGCCTGTCTATCTACCTCTCGTGCCTGAAAGTCCTTAAGTGGGAAGTTGGTCTTCTAAACTTCTTTTCTTGAACCAGTTTGGAAGCCAAAAATAGACAAAGTGAAGCTTATTGCCATAAAACGTACATCATCTGTCGATCTGGGCGTTGATCTCATGTTGATCTCATGTTGATCTCAGCCATGTCTAACACCCTGTGGTGGGACCCCTTCCCCCGATCTCCCTGTCCGCCGAGGCTCTCGGACTGCGCTGTCCGTGGGACAAAGTGAGATGCGTGGGAAGCAGCTGAAGCAACGGAAGCCCTGAGAAACTCCCCGGAGTTCAGTTTGCTCGTAGAAAATGCACAAATATTCTAGTTTCAAAAGAAACTCTAAAAATATCATGTCATCTTTCAAAAACTAGAAGAATTATTCGAAATTCATGCAAACTAAAGCATAGGAATGGTCACCATTTTGATCACCACCGAAGTAAAACTTGCCGAGAAGCGTGGGGTTGCTCTGGAGACCCATCCTGAGTGAAAGAGTCATAGCGATGCGTGCCTAAAAGTGATCACTCCTTGTGCTGAGAAACCAAACGGTCGCAGAATATCTGGGGTACTTTCGCTTAAAATTGCATCACATACGCGGTCTACAGCTGCCTAAAGATATTGTAACGGCCAAGCCACCACCAAGACCTAAAGGTGGACGGTCGGTCCGTTGGATAAAGATCTCTATCTGCTAGCCTTGTTTTCATCTCAGTTTGGAAGACAAATACGTTTCGCTTCTGTCAAAGGCGCGTCTAGGGGTGTTCCTAACCTCACTTACCTCAATGTGTTCCTTTTCTTCCGGCAAACTGGGGCATTTCGGGTATGCCCCAAGGGCCCACGTTCCTTTAAAGCAAATCTGAAGCATATGGCTGAGGCTCACATAGTTAGCGATTTCCAGCCACGAGTAGAGTCGCACAGCGCCGTTGGGCAGGGAACTGCTGTGGTTCCACACCTCAACTGACAGGGTCACTTACCGCATCGATTTGTTGTGACTGCAACTAGCGCAAACCAAGCATGGCCCAGTTGCAGGCCACGATTTTAACATTCCCGTAGCAGAGGATGAACGTCAGCCACCAGACTTAGGTGCCCTAGCTATGGCCTTCATCTGCCTGTGATATCTTGTCCTGAAACCAACCAGATAAGATAAGATTAGTATGCTGATCATGGTGACCTCAAAAAACATCAGGTAGTTTGAGACATGCACGTTTTTTGAGGATCTTTCGAGATTGCAGTCCGGAAGCAAGCAAGAAGCAATCCCAGGTTCACGCTTGTTTGATAGGATTGAGCTTTCCATGATGGATAATCCAAAGTGGGCCCATGGGAAATCCAGAAGTTTGCGATCAACCAGGGTAACTGCTAGAAACGTCATCATGGCACCAAAGCGAATGCCGATAAGGTCCAAGTGGCATAGTGTCCTTGAAGATCAAGCACGACACATCGCACACCTTCCAATCGCCAATCCAGTTGGTGCAAATATGTCATGTGGCAATGCCAAGGTCCCAAATCACCTTCCCCATTGTGTCTCAAATCACGCTTTGGCATTTGGGGTAGCAATGGCGCCTCGCTTTCAACAAAGTAGCACAGCATCTTTACACCGCTTCACAAATGTCCAGATATGTCCATAAGATTTGCTTCTCCACAAGAACATCACTAGAATCTAGAAGTGAAGGAACTCTATCCATAAGTCTCGAGCAAAACAGAATCATCTCCGGAAACTATCGTACGCCATGGAAAGCGGAACAAGGAGCACAGCAAATCCAACAAAATCCTCCCACCGTGAGATATCGCATCCATGATGTTCTGCAACTGATCATCCACCAGTGCCACCACACCCAACTGTCTGCAGAGCTCGCCCTTACTGGGCCCTGGCACATGGCACAGCCAATTCGACACATGGATCCACAGATCCACAGAGCTTTTTAGGCCAGAGTAAGACAGCACCCAATTTCACTCCTTGACATTCTGAAGGTGGAATCATCTTAAAACATGTAACTGAAACATGTGAAAGAAAACGTGGATCTTTGGACTCCTGATGCAGAAGCGAAGTGGAGACCGCTGATCAAAGCTGGAAAGCCTCAGCTCTCTGTGAAATCTCGAAGCACTTGGGACATCTTGGGATTGCCACTTTTCATAAACTAATTTTTCTGATCCACTTCTCTTCTACTTGGGGTGATCAAAGTCACAACTTTTCATACAAAGTCCGATGACATCTTGGTCCTGGTTGAAAAGAAAACCGAGTGAAACCGAGTGACACCGTGCCAAGAACCGCTCCGTGCTGGACTTGCAGTTGCCAGGTCGCGATGTCACCGCATGAAGCTGCACAAGGCGCACCGAGCAGCAACCCATGTTGGAACAAGGCATCATTTCGAACCATTCGTCCACTACAACACATCATGTTCGACCAGATCATTCAGAGTTCAGTGTCTTCCATCAACACATGTGATGTCTTTGAACCTCAAGCCTCAAAGCCCGCCGTTTTGAGCTGCTGCAGTGCTTCTTGGCTCCCGAACCTCACGACAGCTGAAAAAGGAAACCTATCCGAACCCCTGCCACTGGTTAGTTCGTAGCCATTCCAAACGATCAACTGAGGTATGAATATGACTCCAAAACTCCGATCAGTTTGATCTTACCAAATGACTCAACTGATAACCTCCCCCACCCCCTGCCACTGGTTAGTTCGTAGCCATTCCAAACGATCAACTGAGGTATGAATATGACTCCAAAACTCCGATCAGTTTGATCTTACCAAATGACTCAACTGATACTCCCGGTCCTTGGATCATCCAGCGAAGCAATGTGACAGTGATGGAAATCTCATAAACTCTCCGAGTCACACAGGCTCAGCCATGATGGAGAAGTCGGAACACAGAAATTGATCTCGCAATGCCGATGAATCTGTGGAATAGCATCGTTGGAAGCTTTCCTGGGCACGTATCTACATGAGATTCACAAGAGATATCAAGAGATTCAGAAGAGATGCTAATCATGATTCGCTTTCCAAAAGCTGTATAAAGGTGCTTCATGGTCATTGGTAGCTCTGTAGAGTCACCATGGAAGCTTCCACAGCACTCAAAAATGCAAACAGAACGCATCAAACAGCAAACCATTTTGGAAATGTTGACAATAATTCCAGGTTATTTTTCGACAGGCGGAGTGCACCGGTGCAGCTGGAGTCTCTGTGAGATCTGTCGCTTGTTGTCCCGACTGCCAGGTGCAGAAGGCTTCCGCCGTTCGGCAAAGAACTTCATCCACATCCAGCGCCACACGTGGCCTGCGTCTCGCCACTATGAAGCCACAAGACCAACGAATCACCACTTGACCATTTCAAGTGATTTGAATCATGGGAACAGAATGGAACACGTTGCTTGAAATGTATCATTGTATCATAATCGTGTATCTATTCACTTATTCATCATTTTCTTAGTTTATATTGATGCATATTTACACGTCTTTATGTCTATAGATTTGATGAATTTATACATACATTTATCAATGCCTATGAATTCATTTCTTTGTTCATTTCTTTAGACACAAAGTAAGACAGTGTTTAGGACATGAAATCTGCAGGTTAGTCGCCTGGAGAAGGCAGCCGAGGGTGGCAGATAGGTTCCCTGCCATTGCTTTGGTGCACACGAGCACGGCGCATCGCTTCAAACATCAAGAGATTGATAATGTGATAATATGTGATATCATTTCATAGTTTTATGCCTAGGTTATTATCAAAATGATTACAACACCTAGTTGTTATGGCGTTCGATGAGTAGTATCATCATACATTAATACTTTGATCAAATGACTCTTTCGTTAATGCCACGAGACACAACACTTGCGGAAAAGGTGCTGAGCTCGCATCCGCCATCACCTCACAATTGGGACAACAGGTCACAACCATTCAAAATAATCAGAATCTCATTGTGCAACTAGTAGATGTATAGTCAAATATATACTAGCAAAAACGTTCAAGAGAAATGTCATGATATGGATATGTCTACTTCACATCCTGATTATTCCAGGTGATCAGTTGAAGTCCGAGCCGCACTGATCGTTAGCTGCTTGCTCTCATCCTCAGATGTTTCGGAATGACATGCCTACGCAACGGCAACAGATCCAACTTCGTGTCATCTGTGCATTCACAGGCAGAATAAAGTACACCAAGACACAGAACTGTGAGATCCTGATGAATGTCAACCCATGGCGACGAAGGAGACATGGGGTCGAAGCTTGGATGTTGCAACGCTGGAATTGGATGAACTGTGGAGGCAGCAACGTTGAACTCTCAACATCTTCCATCTTCCAACATCTCATGGCAAAAAAAGGACAGCTTCCAACGTTTCATGCATTTCATGCGGCAGAACATGCGATGCCATTGCTGGCAAATGCCTGCGCGACTGTCCAATAATCCAACCTTCGTGATTAGCACAACATGGCACAGCTGTCAGCACAGCTGTCAGCACAGTCGCAAGAGCCGCGCTTTTGCAACTCGATGATCATGCAATGCTCCAAAAAACTACACTTTGCAGAAATCTGCAATTTGCACACTGAATTAGGATAAGTCTGCCACTCATCGAGACTGCAAATTGAATTGTCCTGTCATTAGCACTGGCTGTCAAAAGTAAATAACCTTGGACACAGCTGAAGCGGCATGAGTTCTCATTCCAGCGTTTACATGTGTTCACTTAAGCAGCCGCAGCTGGTTGTTGTTGAGCAAATGGGTTCATGGGCACACCGGAAAATGAATCCTGCTTGCAAAATTGGGCAAACGTTCTCTCACTGCTCTTCCAGTAACTAGAGGACATCCAGAAAAAGAACCAACATCAGTAAACAGAAAAATGTAACCAATGAAATGATCCAGTGACATGCGCAGCATTGAGCAGGTACCAACCGAGGTCAAGAGTAAAAAATGACAAGTGACTCACTATGTTGGATCTTCAGGCGGAGGTAGACAAAACGGTTGACCAGCATCTGAGGCCCATACTCAGCAAACCGAAAGTCGCTCCTGATGTGAGCCCCGAGAACAAGAAAAAGAATTGATATCCAAGCCATGCCAAGCCCCCTTGCACAAAAATTGCAAGTGCTTCCTCATGACTTGTAATTAGGTCATGCAATATCCTTAACCTCAGTAACAATAGTTTGGATGGATAGTTTGATACGAGCAATGATAGTAAAAAACGGAAACCTATTATATGTCTATATATATATATACATTTAACTTGCGCATGTTGTATATTGTATATAACATATTTGATTTCTAAGCATAAATTGGAGGCGCCCCGCATCTGATCCTCATCCTTGCGCAGCAAGTCTTGCAGGGTCACACGAGGCTTCCTGCCCTGGAGTGGCTGCAGCCCTTGAGGAAGTCCCACTGCAACAAATCCAAAACTCCCCAGTTGTTGCTGTTCCAATGTTCATTTTGATCATCTATCCATTCATCTATCAATCTATTCATTCATCTAGTCGATAGAGTCTATTCATTTTTGCCTGTGGTGCTTGGTGATCACCATGTTCCCAAAAACAGTGGGCAACAAATGATCCAATGGATGGGGGGTTGTTTTGGAATCTTATTGAATCATTCAATTCACAGCTGTGAGAAACTGCACATCAACAAAAAGTTTTGGGGATTTCTATTCCAATGGTTCTGCATTCCCAGATTAGTTGCTAACCAACCAAGGTGATAAACCTAGCGGTGAACTCGTTGCTCGGTGCAACCTGCAGTTTGTTTAGCATCTTAGCTCAAACATCTCATTTGGCGGCTGAAGGTCTCTTCGGAACAGCTCTTTCGCAGCGCAAGAGGGGCCTCCGAGTTGTTTCCTGCAACTGCCGCCTTCAAAACAACAGAAGCTTCCAAAAGAAATTGCTTAATTTGCCTTCAAAACAGTAGCATTGGAAAAACCCGCAGAAGTTGCAAATTAAAGACCACAAACAAGGGAATACGAGTTGTGAGAAGATCTGGGTCAAAGCGACAGAAACTACGATGAGATGCAACTCGTGCATACTCTTGCTGCTTCCACCTGCAGTGCAGAAGCCGTCGCTGCGATGTTTTGGCTTGGGCCACCAGTCCTTTGCATCAGAGAAGCTAAGCAGTCTGCAACAGAGCTCACTCAATGCAAGTTGCTTTCTTATCAAGACAAATTCAATGAACGGCAAAGCACATTGCTCCATCTAAGCGCAGCAATCACATGGCGTGAATTTTTGACTCGCTACGTTGAAATTGCTGCAGTCTCGGCAAATTTTGAACGGCCCACTGGCAGACCACGGATCATCTAGGTCGCATGTGTTTACAGAATCTTCAGTTGCGCCTGCGTGTCGTGGGGCGCCGCATGTCGCTGTTGCGGTTCTCAAAGATGGCCTGCAAGGCCATCAGTGGGGGCAGTGTAGCCTAGACCAAGAGAAAGGAGAGAAAGGCAGAGGAAGAGAAAGGAAGAGAAAGGAAGAGAAAGGAAGAGAAAGGAAGCTGCAAATGCAGCTCTGTGCCTTCAAGCGATGGCAGCTGCCAACCTGACGACATGGGATCTCTAGAGCTACCATGAAGGTTTGGCTCCTGGATCTGCACATTGATCCAATGTCAAACACCAAAACGTGGAGACCTGGAAAAATCCTTGGAGAACTTTCAGACATCTCAGATGCACCACGCCTCGACAGGTCCACCGAAGTCAACAGCTTCACCATTGTGCACCTCGACACAATGCCACTGCAATGGAAAGATATGGTTACCACTTACATCACTTACATCTCCGTCAACTTAATTTCTTTCACTTCGGGTCACTCACATGTTGTTGCTTTGGGCTCTTTTTATACATAGTAGTGATCACTATTGCTCCACTTTCACATAAGCACCCCACAATTCAGTAGTAGGGTAGGCATGATGCTAGGTTCGCTCATCCATTTTTACCATCATCATTTTCATCATAGCATACCACCATTTCATCCATCATTTTCCCATATCATGTTCCAACCATTTTTCCATCCATCAACCCATTTCATCCCACCATCATCCATCGTATCAATCATATTCCCATTCATCTTCATTTTCATCTTCCCATTCCATAATTCCATCAAAAAAAATCATCTCCATCCATATTATCCTAGCAACGAACCTAGCATCATGCCACCCCATATAATTTTGAAGGGATAAGTATATGATATATTTAACCCAACATGCTATCATATCCAACCGACCGCCACGGCTTGGCGATTTCCACTACATCTTGGAGAACTTTTTTAAGGTGCGCCCACACCGTGGGAGGGAGAGAGAGGAAACAGAAAATCATGTGAAAGCCTTTTGAAACACGGTGCGGAGATTGCAGGATGTGGCATGTGGAATCATTTTTCGCAGTCAAGTCATTTTTTGGCACAAAAATTCAATCACGATTGTAGTTTCCATCATGGTGGTGCTTTGCGTGAAGTTGCTGACTGCGCCTGCATTTGGTGCAATGAGCATCAATGCTGAGCCGTCTGAGAAGATGGGGCAGGTTGGGATGAGTGTCTTGTCTTCTATTGGCATACTTGGCTTTAACAAGCTAGGCGTCTTCTTCAAGGATGGGGAGTATCTAGACACAGAGAAGACCGTGGAAGAGCATGGCTTCAAGGATGGCACGGTGGTGTTCCTTCATCCCTTTGTGCGCTACCGCCGTTTGAGGAACATGTGCATTGGCAAGGCTTTTGTGCTCCAAATCAAGGTGAATGATTCAGCCTGGGATTTGGACTGGCCACATGTCTTGTTCCCTGCATTCCCACGATGCAGTCTCGGTGCTCTGAGGGAGATGATTGTGGCAAATGTGTGCCCGAACACGCACTGCAACTATGCATGGGCAGATTTGGAACATGCTTCACGAGACCTGAAGGGTAGCGCAATCGTTCAGAACATTGGCATCGCAAACATGACCAAGGTTTTGATGACCAATAGCTACGGAGACAACGACTTTGACTTCCATGTGCATCCATTTTGGCAGGACGTGGAGGACGAAGTAGTTGCTTCTGCTCTTCCTGCTTCGTCCTCGGCTGACCCACCTGCAAAAGTCCCTGACCCAGTCATTGACAGTCAGGTGGAGGAAGGAGATATGGATGATTTGGTTTCAGCTCTTGCCACTGAGAACGAAGCCTTGAAGATTGTCATTGCTACGGGCTTTGTCTATGGCTATGACATCCCCACCACCACCCAAGGGCTCAAGTCTGAAATTGCCAAGTTGTCAGCGGTTCATGACCAGATGCACCGCCGTCTCATTGAGGCAGAGGGCGTTCAACTTGCACAGCATGGTCGCGAGATGGTAGATTTCAAGGTGCTTCTTCGTTTTGACCATGATGCATCTGTGGAATTCATTTTGAACATGGATGACACTGTGGCGTCCTTCAAAAAGAAGAGTCTCCAGCATCTTGGTAAGGGTCGTGGCGCCAATGCATACCGTGAGCACACCTACATCTACAACGGTGGCATCATGGGCAACAATGCCAAGAAGATGAAAAGCCTTGGACTCCAACGCGGTGAGACCATCGTGGTGAGGTCTGCAGGATTTGGTGGAATGAAGAAGTGCAAGACCAAAACAAAGGCATCTGACAAGAAAAACAGCGGTCTCATGAAAGAGGCTGTGTTGAACAAGAAGAAGGAAGAGTTGATGGAAAAGGTCAAGGAGTTGCAGACCACTAAAGTGCCTGTGGAGCAGAAGGTGATTGATGAGGCGGACAAGATTTTGACCACCCTGTTCAACATTGCGGACACCACTCCACAACAGGCTTTCATCTACATTCTCCAGCAGGTGAAGGCAGAGACGTTGGGCACTGAGGACGACTCCAAATTGTTGAAGGCATTTGATTGCACGAGACAAGACACCCGCATCAGCACACTCCAAGACCTTATGATGCGTGATGCCTTCCCCAAGTTGTTCCATCTCTTTGACACCGCCAGTGGTATGCAGGAGAGCATGGAGCTCACCTATGAATACATCTTCAACCGTGCCTTCTTGAAGGAAAGCACTCAGTATGACTGGGCAAACGCAAAGAGCTTCATCAAAAATGAGATGGCAAACCGTAGTCGTGCATCTTCAGGGTCATCTGTGCCTTTCAATCAGGGCACGGACGTGGCAATGTGATTTCTGTCTTGCGAAGGCTGGCAGTGCAGGGGTTTAAGCATCCACCACCCCCGGTTGAAACATCCACCGCCCCCGGTTGAAACATCTACCTCCCCCGGCATCCACCGCCCCCGGTTGAAGCATCCACCGCCCCCGGTTGAATCATCCAATAATAGTGGTAAAATCCTTTCACTGCCAGTGCGCGCACCCTCCCACGAAATGCACAGGTGGGTGGGGGTTGCCTTGAAAAGAGTGGCGCTTGAAAAGCAATGAGCACTCTTTTGCCTGTAAAAATCAAGAGACGTTGCTGGTGAGAAAAACATGTTTTCCATGCCCGTGCAGACTTGGAACAATGCAGTCAGAATTAGCATGAATGCTTGGAATAGCACACAGAGAAGTTCAGCTGAAACTGCCACGCGACAGGTGCATCAACTATGTGTAGTGGGCACTCAGTTTTGACGGCTGAAGTGGAGAAGAGTTCCAGACAGTGCCTCCTAATTTGTTAATCATTTAGTGGAGTCCCATAATCCCTCAGTCTAACCCATGGGGTGGATATACTGGCTTGTAAATTGGTTGCTCATCGCCAGTATATCTACCCTAAACCACCCAACAGCACAAACACGATGGCACCCCCTCCCTTCGGGGAGTAACAGTAACTAGTATAAGATTTTAGTCATTCAACACCTCATCCACTACCCCAAGTGGTGAGGAAATAAACTGGTTAGATATGAATATAACAAACTAAACACTGCCCAACAACCTTTTATGAACAAGTCATCCATCATCCCTCCCTTGAACAGCCCCCTCATTTCATCCCATCCCCGCCCAATCATCGCAACCCCCAGTGGCAGATATGTAGCATTTGGCGGAATTTTGCTTGGCAGTGCGTGGCAATAAAAAATAATATCAAAAAATATTGATATTATCTTTTAAACAATAATCATTGCTTCATTGACGTCCTTTTTGTATTTTCTGGTATATTCTCTGTTGCTCTTTTTTGTTGGGGCTTCTTCGCTACTTTCTTCCAACTTTCTTTGTTCTTCAAGTTTTGCCTTTTTCTTCTCGTAGTATCTTTTCTGGTTTTGCTTCCTCCTTTCACTAAACCCTTCGTTATTCTTAACTTTGTAGTAGTAAAGACGTTGATACAATGCCATTTGTTCTTTGATTTCTTCAATGGTTAAATCCTCTGGTTTTCTAGCGGTCATATTACTATAGTATATATATTAATTATTTCTTTAAATCTATATATGACTAAAGCTAGAATATAATAAAATTTCAATGAATAATTTTAGACTAAAACGCATTTAAAGAAATAAATATCTTATATATTAATAATGTTATGACTAAAAAATCTATAAGAAATAATATTCAAATTTTAAGGAACTTAAGAGACTCTAAAATAGGTAAAGTCCCTGCAACAATCCAAGCAAAAATAAATAAGGTGACCGACCTTTACGAAGATAGAAGAATTGTTCAACTATCAACCGCACAGAACTTAATCAACAGCATTTCAACCAACAATGCCAAGAAAAGGACAAAAGCACTAGAAGAATATGATAATAAAATTGAACAATATGAAGCATCACAACCAGCAGGGGAAAGAATGGCAGAAAGGGCAAAGAAAGCAAGAGAAGGTAAAACAGTAAAAAATGTAAGAATCAGATTAAGAGAAAAAACTAAAGCATCAGCAATATCAAGACTTGTAAGACAAGCACGTGAGAGAGGGATAGGTAACCGCAAGGTATATTCAATTGAATTCATGCTATACTCATTGGAACCCATAGGTGCAATAGTCAGAGGCAAGAAAATCAACAATCTAATTTATTATCCCATGTTTGAACGTGGCAGACCCAGACAGGCAAGTATTAAGGTCGGTGCATTCATAGAAACACTGACTAACAGAACAGTAACTAAACAACAAGAAAAACCCATGTTTAAAAAACTGATGATGTTTTTAAAAACTGATGGTGGTTTAAAAGAAGCCATGCCAGACATGCTAGATTACGTAGATGCTATTCAAATAACTAAGGTTGAAAAAACGGATGATGACGGCAGACCCTACAATGTAGAAGATGAGGGATTGAGAGAAACAAGTAATGTAAGCATCTACAGTTTTTATCATGAGTCGGTGATTGATGTTGAAAAAGAAACCGTAAAAGAAGCAATACAACATAATAATTTTAGAGAGAATGAATGTTGGATAAATGAACTGCTTAAGACCTATGAAGGGACTGAACTAATGAGAGAGAAGAGAGGAAAATTAGCAAAAACATTATCAAGAAACAAAATATTAGAGCTACTAAATAGGACTGAAGAAGACATACATGAATACGGCATATCAATCAATCAAATGGAAAAGGTCTTTAAATTCTTCAATATACCAGTTAAACTATATAACTACCGATGCCAGTTGATTTATAAATTTGAACCTAACAACTTCAAGAATGGTAGAAGGAAAACAATTTTTGTAGCTTTCATTAAAAACAATCATGTTTATCCAATCAATGTCAATCAAGATAGGTTATGCCAGTTGAAAGTGGGTGACCAATATTGCGCCAAAGCATCCAGTAACTTTTTAATAACAGATAAGACTGAACCGCCTAAATTCAAAATGTTCAGTCATATAGATGAGTTGCTAAAAATGACTGAGCATGAAGAGTATAATTTAATACATAAAGATAATAATTTAAATGAAATATTATTCCAATTTAGGAAGGCAGGTTACGAACCCATGATTAAATACCAAGGTAATAGGATAGTAGAATTAAGGGCAAGATACACTGAAAAGAAAACTAGAAAAATAAGAACTTATATTATCAAAACTCAGGACTTATCAAAGGAAATCATAGAAAGAGATGTATATGCCAATACTGAAGATAAGTATAATAAAATCGTTGAGGCAATGTTTGATTTTAATGCTAAAATCTTTTCAGAAAGCCATAAGTCGGACTATAGCGAATTAGATGTAACAATATTAGATGAATGTAGGACAGTAGTCCCATCAGGTTATTTTGATAGAAATGTTGATGTAAAAACCTTATGTGAAATTGATAGGACTAAGGCTTTTACATGGGCATTCACTCAGATTAAAGAAATACCGGTCTTTAGTGAGTTTGATGACTGGAAGCGCGGCGAAGCCTTGCTACCTAACGGGACTAGCTGGGATAATACAGAGATAGAAGATTTGAATTTATACATGGTTCAAGTTTATTCATCTAACATCTTCTTCAATAAGAAGTATAACTTAGTATATGGTAAATTCTTAAAGAAGTTAATTGAAAATAAAACAGACTTAAAAATCATTTGCTATAAAAAACCTTACTACATCCATAAAGTGAATTACAGTGATGTAGTGGATGAACTGAATCAAACAAAATTGAGTGATGACATTGAAGAAGACAAAAGCAACAAAAAAAGAATAGCAAATATCACCTTTGGAATGCTAGAGAAGTCTAACAACACTGCCCAGAGAAGTTACATTTTTAATTCCTTAAGGGAAGCCATCCATTATCAAAGGCAAAGCGGAGGAAGGATATACGCAATTCAAGAAGAAACAGTAATTTATGAAATAGATGAGGATGATAATAAAGAAGAGGTAAATGTTGAACAAACAAATAAAAAAGGAGAAACATGTTATATCTTAAATGTCACCGATAAAACTAAGTTAATGAACGGCTTTAGATTCGTAAAAGAATTACTTTTACAATATCATAACTTTTCAATGTATGAAGCCTATAATAAGTTAAAAGAAAATGATGTTAAAGTCTATTCAGTTAAATCGGATGCCTTTACTATTCACAAGGACGATTTAACTATAGTGATGGGAAAACCGAATCATTTCATAAAATCATACCGGACTGGAATTTTAAGCTTTGAAGAAGGCACTGTGGGCAACTGGCGATTAACCAAAAAAGCAATCAATTTTCCAACATGTCAGTATAAATTTAAGCATAATGATTTAATTGATATTCCGGTATATGAAAACGAACCCATTGATGTAGTGGATGAGTTTGATACTAAAACTGTTTGTAATCAAATTATTGAAAACAATCCATGTATGATAAGGGCTAAGTTCGCTGGGTCGGGCAAGTCATACATAGGACAGTATTTTAAGAACTTAGGTAAAAAGGTTTTATTCGTTGTTCCTCATAATCGGTTAAGTCAAGAAATAGAAGGTGACGCAACAACTTATAACATGTACTTATAACATGTTTTTCAGAATACCAGTTCATAAAGGGGATGACCTACCGGAGTTTGACCATAGTGAGTTTAATGTGATTTTCTTTGATGAAATCTATATGACCAACAGGCATATCTACAAAAAGGTGCTACACTTTAAGTATCAATATGAAGGAAGTAAAATTATCATAGGCGCAGGTGATACAAAACAGCTAGAACCCATCAATGACTTAACTAACACTCAACCCCATGACGCTTATGCTGACCAATGTATGGATAAGATATTTAAATACAATATCTACCTTAAAATTTGTAAAAGGGTAGGTGAGAAGGATAGAAAAATATTAGATGAATTGTATGATAATTTTTGGATACATAAATTACCTATAAGGGATATCATTAAAAAATACTTTAAATTTACAAATAAGATAAATAAAACTGATATGAACATTGCTTATACCAATGATAGGTGTAGATATGTATCAGATGAAGTCAGGAAACAGTTAGGATACAAAAATACTTATGAGATAGGAGAGGAGCTTATATGTAGGCTTTACCTTAAGCAAGATGGTCAGAAATTTAATGCCAATATTCGTTATAAAATTTTATGTATAAACGGTTCAAGTATTACAATAGAAAACATCAAAGATAAGAAACAACATACACTGGATGAAGAAATTTTATACAAACACTTTAGATATGGCTACTGTGCTACATGTCACTCATGCCAAGGCGCAAGCATTAAGAATAATATTACAATCCATGAATGGCAAAGAAGTAGGTTAGTAAGCAGGGAATGGCTTTGGACGGCAATCACCAGAGCCACCGATTTTAATAATGTATCATTCTATGAGAATGTAGAGGCAGAGCAGGATAGACAAGAACAAAAGCTAATGAATTATTTTAAGAACAAGATTGAAGGATACAAGCAACAAGATAGGAAAGCATTAAGGGAATTGAATTTAGATAATTATGTTGATGTGGAATTTTGCATGGATAGGTTGAATGGGACATGTGGCAAGTGTGGATGTGACTTTTATTTTGAAACTAAGAAGGGTAATATCAATAGCAATTTTAGTTGCCAAAGGGTGGATAATAACTTTAGC
>VSDK01009219.1:62368-98208 GCA_009767595.1 Symbiodinium kawagutii | reverse complement strand
TAATTCATAATAATATTTTCTAATTATATTATTATGAAATTAATATTTAGTCTAAATTCATTTAAAGAAATATGGCATTAATATATTATTAGTAAAATGTTAAACTTCTTTCCAACTGAAATTGTTGAAAATGTATCATCCTTCTTAGTAGGTGACCCTAAACATGTAAGATTGAATAACAATGAGGCGCTAAAAACAATACAAAACAAATACAAAACAAAGTATAGCAATATTCGCACTGATGTTGATTATTACAATGGTATTCTTGATGAGCATATGGCCTTTGATGTTAAACTTAAAATTAAAAGTTTGGATTACAGTTTATCCCTAATACTTAAACAATCAGAAAAAATAAGAAACTTTTTAAATCAAAGTTACTTGCTGTATCACCAACCTGACGTGGAAACTGAAATATATATACGATTAGAAGGAACGGTATTTAAAAAACATTCATACTACGAAGGTGATGATGGGTTTCTTGACACAGGGTGTTTCAATATAAATTGCTTCCATGGTGTTTATAATATTGATGATGTATTATTTGAATTAAGTAATGAGTGGTTTAACAGAGTTGATTCTTTTTGTGGTGAAGACTACAATGTTGTAATTCATGACATGTATTTTACAGTGAATATTGTAATGAAAACTGATTAAGATGATTTAAATTATTTTGCTTAAGATAATTTAAGTTATTTTTCTTACTTATTTTTCTATGGGGTGATAAAAGAAATATTTTTTATCATAATAATAATAATAATAATATTAATAATAATATTAATTTAAGTTTTAGTCTAAAAGTATTTAAAGAAATAACACCTATATATATTAAGAGTGAAAATGATGAGAAGCGAGATTAATAATTATATTAACAAAAAATGTTATGACTGCTGTCATTTCAAAAAAGAAAATATGGAATTGTATAAATTAAACTTACCAAATGAAATAGTGAATAATATTATTGAATATAATTATGATGAGGAAGAGTGTGATTACTGTTGTATTTGGAAATGTAATAAAGAAATTTTCAACTGTTTATGTAAAAAAAATATCAGGCATAAAAGAAATGTTGAAGAAGATGTATTGGCATTTATTACCGTTTATGATAAGGATTTACCACCCTTAAAAGATGTAAAACAGGTAATGAGAATAAGCGAAAAGAGATATGAAGTTTTTGAAAGAATATTATGGAAACTTGCTTATGTAGATGTTGAAGATGTTAAGGAATACATTAAATTGTATATTGAAAGAAAAAAATTAAATGTTAAAAATACAATAAGGGATTTGAATATTTTTGTTAAAATTATTTTTGACTATAACAAAAATAAACCTCACCAATTAAATTATTATCCTGAAATAGAATTATGATTAAGATGATTTAAATTATTTTGATTAAGATAATTTAAATTATTATTATTATTATTACTTATTTTTTTCTATGGGGTGGCATGATGCTAGGTTGGTTGCTAGGATAAAATTGATGAAGATGATTTTTTTTGATGGAATTATGGAATGGGAAGATGAAAATGAAGATGGATGGGAATATGATTGATACGATGGATGATGGTGGGATGAAATGGGTTGATGGATGGAAAAATGGTTGGAACATGATATGGGAAAATGATGGATGAAATGGTGGTATGCTATGATGAAAATGATGATGGTAAAAATGGATGAGCGAACCTAGCATCATGCCTACCCTACTACTAATTCATGATTGCACAACAGCAATTCCAACCCATCGACTGCACACGCAGCTCTCAGATGCTCTTGGTGCTGCGTCCAGATCTCAGTGTCTCACGGATGGCGAGGGAATGGAGAAAGACTCCGCCTATCAGCAAGATGAAGCGAAACGAAGGCAACTTGAAGGATGTTGCAATCACAGGAAGCTGAAACGACGAGGGATTGAAGGGAAGCAAAACATTGAAGATTTAAGTTCTAAACTTCTACTGACAATTTCTACTATCCGACATTTGCTCAGAATTGTGTGCTGAGAAACGCATCAGCCCATTGCTTTGGCTGTCTAGACCTTGCCAATAGAGAGCTTTCTGAGACTTTATCAAGTGGCATGTCAGAAGGTGGCACTGCAACCCTGGCAGCCTGCCTCGTGTCCTGACTTGGAGGATGAGAAAAGCACAGGTGAAAGCCTAAATGGGCCAAGTGCTATGTCAACTGACCGACTGAGGCCATTCCTGTTCTTTCAAGTCTGTTCGGCGTTGCTGAACTGTCTTGTTTTACCCTTGCCCTTGACGCAATGATTCTGTTGGATTCATAAGATCCACAGGATGGCATGATCTGAATTACTTCTGGTGTTCTGTTCTCGTATGTCCCACTTGCCTAAGTCAGCGCAGTTTCAGCTCCAATGGTGCCACATGTTGCCACTAAGTTTCATTTTCACCGTGGCATCAGTCGCCCACTGCCATGATCAGCATCTCTGTCACTTGCAGGCTGAGACTGCAGACCCGTAGTCGGACTTGATCTCTTCACTTGTGGCTTGGAGTGGCAGACGCCTCACCAAATTCAATCTACTGTCTGAAACTGGGTGCAAAACTTGTTCCTTTGTATCCCCAATGTCAGAAGCAAACAGAAGTTCCTGGAAGTCTTCTTTCGACTCAAATCTCATGTCTTTCACACAAGTCAATCAAACATAATCACACATGTCAATCAAACGACAAACACCTCACGTCACACAAGTCTTTTACACGTCACCGTAACATCAAAGTCTTCGGTGCTCACGTTTTTTGCCAAAGTTCTCTGGGTCTCCCGACGGCGAGAAGCGGGCTCCGGCGCGTGCAGGTGTTGGAGTCATGGGCAACCTGAGTCTGCGATGCATGAAGAGCTTCAAAAAGAACTCCGAAAAAAATCAAAGAAATATTATATAAGAAAAACAAGAAATGATAGAGAGAAATTCCCAGAGGAATGAAGAGCTAGGAATAAAGAGCTTCTGATGAGAACTTCTGATTCCATATCAGTTGGAAGTTTCGGCAACTCAGCTGATTTGGGTCTCGTCTGATTGACCAACCAGCTAACCGCGGGTTTCGTATGGCACCTGAAAGACCCATCAACATGGCAATCACCCAATCAGCCGTAACAACCATTGACGTCCATTGAATCATCCATTGATTCATCCATGTAATCCAGGACGACTGGCTGTTCTTATCCCAGCGGGAAGATTCTACATTGAGATCCCAGCAATCTTTGATGGATTTGGGTGGTATATATTGGTAAAGATTGAAATCACTGGAATCATCAACTCATCAAGTATAATTACTAAATTTCTACATGACAAGTAAAGATTGTGGAAATGCCTCAGTTCTACCAAGCAGTTCACCCCCTGAGAGCGGCACAATTGTCCACCGTGACCCTCAACCTCCTTGGCCTAGCGACACGGGGAACTCATAAGCAGTGATCAAAGCTTTCAACTGTTGGATAACTTGTCACTTGGGATGCATGTCTCTGATGCAAATCTAAACCACATGTCAATCTCAATTGGACTAATGGTTCATTGTTTCAGCTTAACTGGCTTAACAATTGATGTCTTCATTCTTCCAAGATCCAGCTCAGAGCCGCCTGAAGAATCTTCTCGCGGCGTTCCACATCTGCCTCGAGTAACACAAGTGACTCTGCTAAGATCTGCCAAGATCTGCCAAGTATCCCCAAGCAACGACAGCCACAACAGTCCACTTGGCAATTCGATCATTGGAGACTGAACAACGATTGATCATGTTTTTTGACTGTTGCTGTTCACCTATCATGATGAATTGGGTCAGTACACAGGTACACTTAAAATCTTCTGACTAAGTCAACCACTATCATAAAAACCACAATCAATGACTACTCTCATCAACCACTATCAACCACTATCATGAACTACGATCATTCATCGCCTTTGCACCATGCCTTTGCACCATGACTGGTCCTCTTGACTGCGGCACCTGACCACCTGTGAGATCCGGCCTCGCGAAGAGCCACGGTACGCTCCCGTTCACCCAGCTCCTGAGATCTGTCGCTGGTCACGGCTGATCGCTTAGAGAAATGGCTGTGGTTAGTGATGTTACTGGTGATGTTGCTACTGGTTACTAACCCAGGTACTAATGAGGTAACAAATTGACAGTTGGTTCCAAAGCATTCATAGTTGCTAATGATTGAACAGAAATGCTTATGTTTATGACAACACTTATATAATCATAGCTACTAGTGGTTCATGCTGAAAATGATCAGATTGATCGCACTCTATGATGCTTACCGATAGGCTGATGGACCGGCAGTCAACTGCACCAGCTGGAGTCCTGCTCTGCAACTGCCATAATGCGTGCCTTCACAAATGTTGTCAAGGAATGTGCAACTCAGTTCAATGTTGAGGAATTCTCAGTGTCTATCCAAAAATGGGAAGATACGTATGAAATGGACATTAAACAAACAAGCATGAAGTAAACATAAAAAGTTCACAAACTCGTTAAGTGAACCAAGTAAACTCAGGGAAAAAAACAACTGAACCACTCAACGTTCTTCGGTCAGCTCGATCTGTGGGCCCTGCGCATGCATCGGAAATCTCAGACTTGAAGTTCTGGATTGCAGCGTTCATAGTTCCGTTCATGGTTCCTTGGAGGAAATGCTTTACTCTTTGCATTTCTTCCTCTTCATTTTCCTCTTCATCGTTCTCTTTTCATTCTCTCTTCATCTCTCTTCTCTTTGTGAAAGTTCGGAGTTCTGAGATATGAGATTATGTCGTCGATTCAATGCTAATTGGATTTATGAATGATTTTCTATCTCATTCCCTGCATGGCACGTCACCCCAACCGATGCTGCAGACTTGTTTGACTGCCCGTGAGTGATCTCAAAAACGAATGCCTGCAAGAGAAAGATCTTATCTTGCGATTGCGAGACTCTCAGAGTCTCGCATTGATTCCGATACCATTTGCGTCCTTTGCCCAATCCTATCTGTGGCATTTCTCCCCGCTGGGGCTCCGGCGTCGAAAATGTTTGATCAAATCTTCGGCTTGCTACGTTCTGAGCCCAAAGGACTGCACCGGTGTTCAATCTCTGCTACGGATTCTTCAGTAGTGTATGTCTATGGCTCTCGATAAATGCCAACATTGCTGATGGATGTATAGGCCTGAAGCGCTTCGGAGCAGCGGAATCTTACAAGGAAACCCCGCACCACAAGCGTCTTCCAAGAGCTACCCACAGAGAAAATATGATGCTTCAAAGTGACTATGAAAATGAAAGAAGAATGATAAGAATCAACAAGTCCCTAGGAAGAATTCATATTAATCTAATTGATCTAAGTCTTACCTAAGTCTTCTCTTCAAAATTTGAATTCTTCCCTTCTTCGCTTCTTTGCTTCCTCGGAAGTCCAGCGTTCGCAAAGCTTTTTGGCGCATCACTGTCTCACCGACGGCTGCAGAAAGCAGGACACTCGGGATAGTGCTTGCGAATCCAACGCCTCGGAGCGTCGCAATCGACAAATGTAAACAGCGACGAATGAAAAATATGAAGAGGTAAAAAAGAAATGATACACTTCATCTATTAAAAAGAATTGTAAACAGTGAAAATCATATCATAAAATGTCCAAAGTATGCTTAAATATTCTGAAAGAATAGAGTTCATAGTTTTAAAACATACGTTTTAAAAAAATGAAGATAAAGCGATATAGTAAAGTAAAGTTCTGTTGATTCGTCGCAGACAAGCTTCCAGGTCAGGTTTATGCGGGGTTCTACACATCCTTCTTTGGGAATGCGATGCTCGAAGTGCTTCTGCATCATGCCTTCCATAGTCATGATGTCCCCACTGTGTAACCTCATCAGGGCTCGAAACTCTGTGCAGAGTCAAGCAATTCAAAATTAGGGGAAGAAAAAACACACAAAACTCAAATTGGATCTTCTGATCTAGCGTTTCCAAAGTTCTGAGGCTATTCTGATAATGGTTTTTGCACAAAAATGTCCAGGCGCAGCAAAAGATTTGCGACAAGATTACAGAATCAGGGTGACGTCAAGTGTGATTGCAGCGGATTTATTGGCTACTTTTGCACTGTCCTCTGTAGCAGCTTGCTAAATTGTAAGATCGTCTTCCAGATCCCATTGATCCGATTGTCAACACTGAATCCTAGATAGAGAATTTCTGATGAGAATAGTTGATGCGAAGCAGAGCAAAGGAACCGAATCTTCTCCACTTCAGTCTCACCAACCTGCAGATTTGGTCAGTTTGCAACAGAAAGTGTTCCAAAACCTATCAACACTGGATTCGAACAGCAAACACACTGCTTGGACTTTCAGACTTCAAACATCTTCAGAGCGTCACCGCTACCATGCTTCCGCCTCGGGCCAATTCCGGCGCAGCTGAAATGTGCGCGACCGTCCCAAGGAGAGCGAGACAATACCTGAACTTTGGCGAGAAAAGCCATTGAAATCTTCACCTCAACACCAACTGATACACGCTCAGAATCATTACTTTATGACAGCATAAAGACGCATAAAGGCTAAGATTTGTTTGATTCTTATGTTAGAGTTGGTTTTGCAAAAATCTCCGTCGAGAGGCGAATGTCTTCAAATTTCCCCTGAAAAATGGCTTCGTCATCAGCATGCCAACCTTGCGAAGCTGCACCATCCTGGCAGCTCTCAGAACTTTCAACAACTTTCAGCAAAAAATCACTGCTGGTTTCTTCGCAAACAAAACCAACCTAAGTGAAAGTGGTCCGAATGCACCAGGTATGACCAACCACTAGTCTGGCAATGACGGCGTCTTCATTCACAAACGTTGCAAAACCATTAGAAATAGAGAATTGTATTCCCTGCAGACTCCAGACCTCGTAAAAGTTCAGAGAACACGAGTCGGGCCAGTCTTTGGGATTCTTGACTCCGCAATGCTGCCTAAGTGTGGCTTCTGCTTGTGCATACCAAAAAATCTTGGGTGTTGTCATGAAAAAGATTGCTCCCCACAAAGCACGAACTTCACCCAACATGAAAAAAATCTCTCGACTTATTCCCGTCAAGCAGCATCACCCGATTCAGAAGCTCCACCATGAACCTTGGAGTGCAAACGTTGCCCTTGGAAAACAGATATATAAAAAATATTCAAATACATCAGTTCTCCAGGTGTTTTTGGCCAAGAAATTTTGCTCCTGATCCTCTGGGAAACAAGTTTCTGCAATTTCAATATGTTCAAGCTATAAACAGTACCAAAATCATCCGAAATAATCCAAACCACTGTTTAGAAAGCCATTACCAACCCACATTAACCATAATATTAACCGTGATTAACCTTTACATTCCCATTCTTGACCGACTTGATGGCTCTGCCTTTCACATCTCAAAGTCCGGGCCACGGTGGAAATTCTTGACTGTCCAATTCGACCCCGCCATAGCGATATTTGCAGCTGCAACCTGTGACGGAAAGGTGATTGGAAAGTTTTACGCAAGAAAAATATCATAGGAAAATTCAAACTCATTGATCGAAATATTTGAAACATTGCGTTCCTGGCCTTTCTTAGTCATCCAGGCCACTTGCCGCGGTGCTGTGCCGGAATCTGGAGGGGTTTCCCATTGTGCACCTTCCTGGACTTTGAGGCACACGCAACGACCGACCCGGGTGTACATGTTACCTTCTGTTAAATATATGTTTCGGAACGTTTGAAGAAGAGCAATGTGTTCCCACAAAACCTTTTGGATTCGGAGGGATTGGCCACCTTTATACTTTCAATTTTTTCCATGCATTCTAGAAATCAGTCAAATTGTGACACAAAATTCAAACACAAGGGCAACTGCACAGAAACACCTTGAAATTGTTCAGTGAAAATATGATAAACACCACGAAGTCTGTCCTTCACTTGTTCGAATAGCGCCTCACACTGTTTCGAAGAAAATGCTGACCTCAGTAAATGGGCAGGCGTGTTGTTTTATATGTTTTTTCGTTGTTTTTGGCCGTTCTGGTTGTCACAAAACATCATGTGGTCTCCCCAGCATGTCATCGTCCACTTGCCATTTGAAACACCGTTGAACTTTGTTCAAGGTATTCTGATCCTTACGCATGTCGGACTGTAGAGTTGCATTTTGTTTTGTGGCAGTGGTTTGCCACTATGTGCGACGCATATGTGTGTATGTGTGTGTGCGTATGTCTGTGTATGCGCGCGCGTTTCTGTGTGCATGTGTGTATGTGTGTATGTTTGTATGTGTGTATATGTATGTCCGTATGTGCGCATGTATGCATCCATGGATGTATGCATGTATGCATATATGTTTAAATGTTCGTGTGCTTGTATGTTTGTATGTCCGCATGTTTGTATGTATGTTCGCATGTTCGTATGAATGCATGAATGTATGCATGTACGTGTGTGTGTGTATGTGTGTAAATATGTATGTATGTATGTATGCATGCATGCATGTATCTGTGTATGTGTGCGAATGTAAGTATGTGTGCAGGGTTTTCCAAATGTATGTATGTATGTATGTATGTATGTATGTATGCACGCATGCATGCAGGCATGTATGCGTGTACGTGCGCATGCATGCACACGCATACATGCATGCATGTATGTATGTATGTGCGTATGTTTGTTTGTGAGCATGTATGTATGCATGCATGCATGTATGTATGTATGTATGGAAGTATGTATGGAAGTATGTATGGAAGCATGTATGCATGTATGCATGTATGTATGTATGTATGTAAACAGGCATCTGAATGTATGGAGCACGCATGCTTGCACGCATGTATGTATGAATGTATGTATGTATGCATGAATGTAGGCAGGTAGGTATGTATGTATGTATGTATGTATGTAGGTTTGTATGTATGTATGTATGTATGTATGTATGTTTGTATGTATGTATGTATGCGCGTATGCGCGTATGTTTGTTTGCGAGCATGTATGTACGCATGCATGCATGCATGCACGCATGCATGCATGCATGTGTGTATGTATGTATGTATGTATGTATGGAAGTATGTTTGGAAGTGTGTATGGAAGCATGTATGCATGTATGTAAGTATGTACGTATGTATGTATGTACGTGTGTGTTTGCGAATGTGTGTATGCGTGCCTGTGTGTGTGTGTATGCGTGTATGTGTGCATGCGTGTGTGTGTGTGAGCGTATGTGTGTATGTGTGTGTGTTTGTGCGCACGCGTGTTTGTATGTGTGTATGTGTGTATGTGTGTATGCGTGTATGTATGTCTGTATGTAGGTAGGTATGTATGTATGTATGTATGTGCATATGTTTGTTTGCGAGCATGTATGTATGTATGTTTGCTTGTTTGTTTGTATGTATGCACGCAGGCATGAATGCATGTCTGTAAGCATGTATGTATGTATGTATGTATGTATGTATGTATGTATGTATGTATGTATGTATGTATGTATGTATGTACGCATGTATGTATGTCCGTATGTATGTAAGCGTGCGCGTAGCGCATGTATACACACTTGTTTCCGGCCGCATGTCGTGCTTGCAATTTTTCGAACCCTCTGTGACCACGGCCAGCTTGCGCCCTTTCACCCCGACAAGGGCGATTCCTATCCAAAACCTTCTGTTGTTTCCTTCCCTCTCGGGGCCGAGCCATTTGATTCCTATTGCAGGGGCCATCCCGTTATTTCAATAAACCAGTATACATCGAATAGTCGCAGGAAAGGCCAACAAAAATTTACCTTCAAAGCAATCTTGCTTCTGCAAGACCCGCACCAGCTTTGGCACCAGCTTTGCCCCGCGACTGGCGAACGGGCACCAGCCGCGCCCACAACCATCAGATCCTGACACTTAGCCGGGTTGCTCAGCCTGGGGAACACCCCTACCTTGTTCGAATTTTTTCTAACATCGCTCCACCAGCCTTTTCTTTTTGTAAGCCCAAAAAGCAGGTCGGCCTGCAACCATTACAAAACAAAAGCGGCAATGGCAAGCGTGCATGACACGCAGCACTAGCGAACTGAAAGCTTTTGAAACATCGTCCTGAAACTGGCGTCTCCAACAACGGCTTGCGCACCAGGAAATGGCAGCTTGTGAAGACATGGCAGAGCCACCCCGAGAAGCAATAATCTAATTCTACTTCAAACTGACGCCGTGGTTCTTGTTCGAAACGGGGTACAGCCCACAGCCACCAGTGGAAAAAAACATGCCCAAGCAATTGCCATGGGCCCGGCAAAATAATATTGAAAAGGCTTGAACACAAATGAACACAACATGGCCACCATCAAGTTGGTTCGAACCTGCTGCTAGCCTGGCCAAAGCTAAGGTCGGAAACATAAAAATGATATAGGCAGGCACGCCGACCTGACAGCACCGGCCAATCACACACTTTGCCGCTCTTCACTGCGGGCTTGTCTCTGGAGGCTGCCTGCAACATGAACGCCGGTCAATCCACAGTCTGGCAATGACCACCGCGAAAGCCGTGTATAACCAACGCATTTCCTCGCTCTTGATTGAACCAGCCTTGCCAACTTCTTGCCGGGGCCAATAATCAGTAATTGGGAGGCCGTTCTGCGCCGATTGAAATTTCCACCCGGGTACAGGCCCATGATGCCTTCGCAGCCACCTTCACCTTGCATTTTGAGATCTTCCGGAACCATTCCCCAGGCAAACCACAGTCTTGCATCCATTTACTTTGATGCACTTCTGGAGCCACGGCCCATGGAGCCAACCTCAAGGCCCTCTCTTCTGAAAACGAATATCTGAAAACGAATATTGCTACATCAGCCATGGGTTGACTTGTCTGACTCTCAGCATGACCGGCTAGAATCTTGCAGCGGCAACATGCTCACAAGCCTTCTACACATGGCTTGGCGCGGAAACTCGCTGACCGTTGACATAACAAGATTTCTCATTTCTCAACATTCCAATTCGCACGGGAACAAGCTGGCTGCTACTTCCTTCCGTCGCAATTACCAGGCGCCCCCATTAATTGCTACGCCACACATGTCGGGCTTTTCTGCCTTTCATTTGCCCCAATTTAGCCACAGGTCGATCCCAAGCAGAAGTCGATAGATATGACCCGTGGCTTGCGCAGGTTGAACCCCAACTTTGGGCCGCGCAGGCCCGAGATGGTGACAAAGGTCTGATCACCACATCCGCTGCGGCGTTGGCGCTGGGGGAGCGCGGCGCAGCAGCTAGAAGCGGCTTCTTCGGCAGCTGCGCGCTGGCTTCTACATCAAAGCAGTCATCCCAATTTAGCGAATTCGTGATATTGCGGCGAAAAACGTGGGAGCTGGGCACCGCGCGCAGGGCGCGCGCATGTGTCCGGCATATTGACTGGCATCCTATTGAACCTTGCTCACTTTCATGCCGCAGGCGGCGATTGATTTATTCTGGTGGCAAATAGCTGTTCGGAAGCCGCCTTTAACAAGACACTTCTACCCCAAAAAAATTTGCAAACCCCTACCAACAATGGAATGGAACCAGTCTGGGGCCGGAACCGTCAAATTGCCGCCGCATAAGCGGAGCCTGGGGCGCATTGTAAATCAGGACGCGACGCAATCATGCCCGCAACCCAAACATCCTCTCTTTGTAAGCAAAATCAAATGGGCCGCGCCAAAACGCGACCCCAATCATCAAAGCGAGACACGGCGTATACCCGCATCGAATAAAAACCGGCGCTGCTGAACCTGGCTGCTTGCAGCCCGAAGCATAGCTGGCACAAGGCCACCCAAACTAATTCCGAACTGCACACGCGGTACAGCAGGCTTGCATGCGGGAATGAATTTTCTTCACTCCTGCCCAATAAATGAGATCCTCAACAATTCATCACATGGAAACTACCTGGCGCATGAGGTTTGATAAAATGCCGGGGTTCCGGGGTTCATGCGCAAAGCGAATTTAAGATACACCATGGCAGCACCAATTTATATTTTGCCTGGCCGGCTCACGATGCTGCATTGTGGGATGGCACGATACTTCTCGCCATTTGTTTCCATCTCACAAATAACTTCATATGAACTAAAGCCCGGGGAATTTCAAACAACAAGGAAAGATCGTGACCGCCGAAAAAATTTGCATGAGGGCCACTGGCGCGACCCGCGCTATCACATCCCATCCAGCCCAGCCGACGCCAAAGAAAAAGGAAGCACACGCAAGCGACAACCAGAAAAGTCGCTATAGCAGCTGCGCAACAATTTCCGCGCATAGCCGCTGATTTTGCTTCGCAGACAAAATACGTCTACCTTGCCAGGACTGCAACCGCCACTACATCTTTCAGCAGCGGGCGCTTATGGCAAGTGTTTATACCTATATATACATATATCATCAACACTATCACTTTCGATTTCTCACACACATACATACACACACACACAAACATACACACATCGTGAGCAAAACCATGATGGGGATTTCACCGCCGCCCCTCAGCTGTTCCCCGGCATTGCCGCCAAGCAGCAACTAGGCTTCTCCCCGACCCTGCGCGCGACGGCAGGCAGAGCATCGATAAGTCACCGCGGGGGCTTGAAAAGAGATATGAACACATGGGTTATGAACGCAACTGGTCAGCTTGTCTACTTTAAAAAACCCTGCCACGAACAATGGAAAGAGATTGTTTCCCACGCAATCTCCAGCATAACGCGCCCATACTTTCCTGGGGGCAAAACAAAATTTGCGGAGGGAAAAAATGTGGACTAACGAGAAACAACTTTGAATTATATCGCTTTCCTATTTTCATCGCTGCTGGCGCGGCTTTGGGCCCTGGTTGAAATTGGCAAAGAAAAGCCGCGGTTGGCATCTATGATGAATACAAAGGGAACTGACTGAGAAGTGTAGTTGTTACATCACGTTTGGGGGCTTCTCCGCTTCAAATTACTAGAAGTGAAACGGTTGCCTATGCATGTACCCGTGTCTTCAATAGAATTCAAGACCCAAGGAACAGCCTGTTTTGGATCTGACACTGGATGGATCTCGGGCTGCGCTGGCAAAGCGTGACAGCGACCACTTCAGCAACAGCTGTTGCTTCACCCAGCTGCTAAACATTGCCACGCGAACAACGGCGTTAGCCGGCCACCAACATGATTTCTTAAGTTTTCTAACGCAAAGAAAATTTTGGGGGCCAAGGAATCCCCACGGCTGCGATTATCAGCAAGACTCGGAAGAATACATTTGAACTAAGGGCCATCACTACTTGTCAGCCGACGGCGCCGCAATTGCGGCGAAAGTGCTCCATCCCATACGCGTGGGAAAGCTTTGCCGATTCGCAGCGCGGCACCAACAGCCCCCACACCTAAATCAAGCGTTCGGGGCTTCGGACAATGTTGGGCCGCTTTCATATTCAATTGAAATATCAAAGTAACGCCCATCGACGGCCTAAAAACACAACAAGATTGCGCTAATCTAACCAATCAAATAATAGCTAATTACCGTCACTTTCCACTTAGCTTTGGCTTCCAAGCCCCGCTTGTTCAACCCAGCCCTTTTGAGCAAGGTAGTATCATACTGGAGATGGCGCGGCGCAATGGCCAATGGCCAATAGTACCGCTGGATCACCCGAAAACCAGGCGGCTCAAAGCCAATATTTGATGGCACAGATGATGTCAACACTACTTATTTTGCGCAAGTCAAATCACGCTCTTGGCCCAGCTCCTATACATCCTGCGACACCTCACCACGCATTCGCGACTTTGGATTTGTTGTTGGCGCGCCCGTGAACGTCGCACGCGGGACCACTCCCCATGAAATATCACTATTTGAGCGCGATACATGGAAGCACTGCTGCTTAGAACATTTTGACGAAGTTCGCGCGCACACCAAACGTAAATGAGCCCGCTGACATTAAGATGCTGAAGAACGAACGACGAGCAGCAGCTAAGAAAGCGCCAAGCAACACATTTCCAAACACAGGGCGGCAAACGATAGCAAGAATTTCGACCGATAATTTTGTATTTCTTGTTTTGTTGCTCAGGCTGAATCGCCAACAGGCGTGGACCGACCTCCAATCAAAAAGGCGGGGGGCGCTCACAAAATTGCACATGCTCAACCAGCTGATCAGCTGACTGAAGGGAACGCCTTGCACATAGACGCTTCATCAGCCCCCCTTGCCTTTTCCACCATGCAGATCCTGTTACATGACCAAACCACGGAACCACGGCTCAACGGATCAAAAGCCGGCGCTCGCAATGATCACACAAGGATTGGGGCAGGACACGGTCCACGTAACAACTTTTTGCTAGCAAACCCTGGACACTGCAAGCCGCACGCGTCAAAAATATTCTGACGCAAAATCAAAGTTATTCGGCGGATTTGGGTATCCTTGCGACGAACCAACTACGGACTGCCGAGGGGCTGTGGACGGCAAAATTTTCGTTGTGTTCCTATTGCGAAAGCTCGGCCTGCCAACACACTGCCAAAACAAGCGCTGGCGAATCTTGTGTTTGGCACACGCGGGCGCACACATGAATGTCGACGCCGTTGCCTGCTGAAATGCCTGGTCGCCTGTTCAGTTGGTCAGGCTGGATACAAACAACATAAGAGACAATTAAACACGAGCGGCGGACGCATATATTTATATACGTATTTCCTTTATTTTCTTCATTTATGTATTTATTTATATTTATTTTTTGATTGATTGATATCTATCTATTGGTTTCCTTTTTTGTTCTTTACATACAATAATGCAAGATATATATATATATAAGTAAAAAATATTTACGTATAGATATATATATATATATGTGTGTGTGTGTAAAATTAAATGAAATATACTTTTACGTATATATATACATATATACATCTATCTACCTACCTATCTATCTATCGGTCTACCTATCTATCTATCTATCTATCTATCTATCTGCATACAAAAGCATTTATCTAGCAACCGCATCCGGGAACACACCCTCCTAGACAAAGTTCACGCGCACACTCCTTGGTAACACGCCGGTCGACCCACCAGCTGCAAGACCAGCCTCAAACCCAAAAGAAGCTCTTCAACTTCAAGGCTTGCCTTTACCTCTTCATGCTGGGCACTGGACGAACCTCGACAGAACCCCGGCAATTTTGGATTGACCAAGACAATAGAACAGAATGAACGGGGGCGTAGAGAGTGCTGCCAGCAGATCGTAATGATTGTTAGTAGTTGGAGAATCCCACTGATTAAGCCACATAAGCGTTGTCTCTCAACCCTGCCCGTGGCATGAACCAACAAGTACATCCCTTGGAATGCCTGATTACATCAAACACCTAGAAAATGTTATACGGTTCACGTTTCACGATCACCAAATGCCAGAAAATAAAAAAAGCAACGACAATAAACCTGTTCTTCTGACTTTGCTCCAACCCAACAACGCCTGCCATGAGCAAGGCCCCCGCGTCACCCCCAATTCAACAATTCGGCGATTTTCCAAGAGACTGGCAAACATCAAGCACGCCCGGGTGTGGGACAAGGGATTTACACGCATGTCAAAGCTCATGGTACGAAACGGGTTTTCTTGCGGAAACTGGCTTGAATCGAATAAATAGGTTGGGTTACCCGGAAGGAGACCTGGGCCAACGTTACACGAATCAAATACATAAGGGGTTTTGATTTTGAATATGGAACCTCCCCTCTTACCCCATCTATTGATTTCGATTGCTGATCTCAAAACTCACTAGCTAACATACTAGTATGACACTGCGCGCTACTATAGAAAAGGCTTTTGATACTGTTGGTAAATGACTTGGACATGTACAAGATTTTGGCCTCCCAAATCAAGAATATCATCAGTACAGCAGGTTTGTTTTCATTGCTGCCAATGCGGTCGCCACGCTAAAGCATCGCAAAGCGCTAGACAAAGCATGAACCAATTCTAGTCGGGTTTTTGACCTTTAGGAAAAATCATCAAGATTAATATTTCATTGCATCTTTACTCTATAATCTGTTAGTTTGATTTGTGAAAGCCCTCAGCCTTAAAACTCTTCTAGCCACATTTTATTATTTCCCCAACAACCCCAGAAAGTCATCCGCACGATTTCTCCCCAGCTCGCACTTGCTGGCGCCTGCGGCACTTACTTGCGGCACCCTTGGCTCTCTTGATGCCTTGGCGCCGCCGATGGAAAAGACCACAAGGCCGGGGACTTCTACACGTAACATGTTCAAGGGGGGCCCCATTACTTCCATGGTCTCTGTTGAAGAAAATACGACAGGTTTCCGCCATTGAAGTTTTGGTCCATGGTTAGGGGCCGCCGGCTCAGACTTGATGACCCCTTTTGTACGAAGGATTTCGCGGCCACGCTGGCTACGCCTGCTTGAAACGGCATTAACACACAAAGACTACGGCCGGGGATACCAGCTCCAAAAGTTTCCTTAGAAAATAGCTAGGCGGCAAAAAAAGAGGCTACCCGAATGTTCTGGCCGGGTTTGCTTGCGTGGGTTGGCTTTCAAATGGAAACCCTGGCTTGAACAACCAACAAAAAATTTGAAAAGGTACATCCTTTGTCGTTTAAGAAAGACCCATGGAATCATTGTTCAAGGGGGTTGTTGACTCAAAACAATTTGCTTGCAAAACCGTTTTGCCATGCGTGAATCCGATATGCGCGAATGGGTTTATTAAAACCAAATTGCAAACATGATCCCGTAAAGGAACTGAATGAAAAAACCAAAGGGCGCAACCACTTGGGCTTTCCAAAAATGATTGCGTGTGTATAAACATGGTTCAAGGTAGACATTGAACTCCATGACTGGTTTGAGTTCAACAAACAACTATTAGGTTTCAATGCTGAAAGTGTTTCCAAATATGATTGTATTGATCGGTCTCAGGCGAGGCCGAAGCACGAAAATATTTTTGGGGGATGTAGATTTAGCTTATAGCCGTTCGTTACTTCTGAAAACAGTCGGGCGTAAACAAATCGGTTTTCTGCGCGCGCTTGCTTGCATCAATCTTACCTGAAACCGACGCACGCAGATTTTTCACTGGATGTTTGTTAGCCAATTTGCAGATTTCATACATGCATCCATTGGGGCCCGCCAATTCTTGCGTGTACTGGGACCAAGACATTCAGATATGGGTCTCGGGAGCGTTTTGAACCAAGCTACATGTTTGGCTAAATATAACCTTCTGCACCGTGTTTTGACTATCTTCCCACGCAAAGTGAGAGGTCGGCCGAATTCTGCAAATACTGGTACACGCAAGAATTGGCCGCCCTATTTGCTGCACTTATGAAATCTTAAAATTGTAGTTCCCTCGCGAAAAAAACGAACCCAAACCAAATTTTAAACCCTCCTGCGCGCACTATATGACCTTGCTAGCCATCACCTCCTGCGCCTGTCTGCAGGCGGGCTCAATCAATCATGAAACATATTTCAGCTAAGTCCGAGGCACGTCTCTCAGGGGCACGGGTGGCCCAAGATGCAAGAATGGCATGACTGATGCCAAAGACGGCAACTAACAAACCGTCACGTAATTCGGACGTCGCAGCCCACTTCCCCCAATAATTTTCAAACGTTTTTCGTCTGGGAAGAATCAAAGTACACAAGACACGCAGGCTGATGAACCTGAGAAGCTTGCGGCCACGTGGACTCTGCGCGCTCATGCGCTCTGTTGCAGCGTTGGCTGCGGCGTTTTCATTCCTCAACTGATGTTTTTGATTTCTGACCGTTAACCGATATGAACCGTCAAATATAATTTGAACCATGATGGGCCGCTAAAATGATCCCCAGCCCTTGATTTCTAACCGTCAAATAATCAAAAGTTAACAAGCCACCATCAAGCAACTCTCAACCAACAAACCAAAATTACAAGTTCAAAACAATATTGAATCACACCACTAACATATTGAGGGCTGGGCAATAATAATCCACTTCCCACGCACATTATTGGTATGAACTGTTCAACTACCAGCACCTCCTCCCTGCCCCACAACCATCATCTTACTCAAGCAAACGAACGAACGAACGAAGGGACTTTGGCTTCACACCTGCCAGCCCCCGCCACTCAAAATCCCATCAGAAACGCCTTGGCAAATATTTACCGACACTTGTTTGATGACCAAGAAACCATCCCTCAACTAGAATATCCTAACTGCAGGCTGCTTGGGGGTTTGATGGCCGGGAGAATCTTTGGGCAGCCGCCCGTTGCCTGGCCTCATGGGGGGCGCCAAGCAACAATACCGTCGCTGAATCAAGACATGTGCGGCAAGGTATTTTCTAAAGACATCATTTTTAGTGTCACCATTACATCACGACGTATGTTGCACCACCATGAACTTTTCCTCTCGTCGCGACATTGGGCAATGAAGAAATTATTGGCCAAGGCGCCTACATCCAAACAACATTTACACCCATAAGACATCATGAAACCAACCAGTACATACAAAGAATAAAAAATATTTCACCATAACTATAACTCATGTCGAACTGACATAATGCTATCTGTCGGAATTAATCTATCCATTTTTCCATGGATAGCCCAATAACTGGACGCGCAGCAAAGAAAATCACCGATTTTCTTCTACCCGCGCTTTTCTAACGCAGGCCTTGAGGCTCCGGCTCATTGTCCCACCGACATCAAAGACGGATATTTGGACGCTTCGTAGCGCCAGATTCAACTAATCAACTTACTGTAGTTGTTTCTACTGCTGCCATGCGCCCTCCAATGGTATAGCCCTGACCCTGGAGAAGCAAATGAAAATAGCAAAACCTGCACCGCTGCACAAACATAAGTATGGTAAACTCTGGCTCTCCGTGCGCAACTCCAACTCTCAATAGGATCCCTTCTAATGTTTTTGCGCTTGGAGCCCTGAAAATTACGCATGGCTCATCGGCTTTGGTGGCAAAAATAACCAACATAGCTTACATGCATGAAATTCATTTCCCGCGAAGCATCCAAACGCAAACAATGACCCGCAGCTCGCGTAGCTGCATTGAGGTCAGCCCTGGTCATGGCCATGACAAGCAACGACATACCTCACGGGATCGGCCCTGATACAACGAGGTTTGGCACTCGGTCTGGTAGCTTGTCAAGCTGCTTGTCAGCTGGGATCGGCAAGGCCCCTGTCACCAGCACCACAATTTTTTCAATGAGCAGCATCACCATCATCATCACCATCATCATCACCATGACCATCATCACCATCATCATCATCCTCGTCGTCGTGGTCATCGTTATCGTCATCATCACCAACATCATCACCATCATCATCGCCGTCATCGCCGTCGTCATCATCATCACCAGAATCATCATCAGCATCACCATGATCATCATCATCATCATCAACATTATTTTCATTATCATCATCGTCTTCATTGTCATCATCATCATCATCAGCATCAACATCATCAATATCATCATCATCGTCTTCATTGTCATCATCATCATCATCAGCATCAACATCATCAATATCATCATCATCGTCTTCATTGTCATCATCATCACCATCATCATCCTCTTCATCATCAATATTGTCTTCATCATTATCATCATCGTCTTATTTGTCATCATCATCATCATCATCATCATCATGAGCATCAATATCATCAATATCATCATCATCGTCTTCATTGTCATCATCATCACCATCATCATCCTCTTCATCATCAATATTGTCTTCATCATCATCATCATCGTCTTCATTGTCATCATCATCACCATCATCATCCTCTTCATCATCAATATTGTCTTCATCATCATCATCATCGTCTTCATTGTCATCATCATCATCATCACCATCATCATCCTCTTCATCATCAATATTATCTTCGTCATCATCACCATCGTCTTCATTGTCATCGTCATAATCATCGTTATCATCATCCTGATCAACTGTCAAGACTGCAAGAGCAAAGCCCTTAGCACACTATGGCGGCAACTAATTTATCTTCAGGCTGCTCGCCTGATGCTGACGGCGTCTCAACGCTGCAATGGAAAAGAAAAGTTCGCTTGTTGTTTTGCCCTCTGCAGCTGTTCCTATTTCTCACCCACTATCAATCAGCACTACGGAACATTAGTCACGGGGTGTCCAAATAAACTTCCGGGTAACCAATTATTGTCAGATCTCGTTTCCGATACTGATTGGGGGCTGCAATGGAATTTCAGCAAAATAATAAGCAACAAGATCATGCAATTCCATCAAGTAACCAACAGAACAACATCAGTAGCGCGCAAAACAAAGACTATTGTTCCATGAACAGGAAAACAACCCCTTGCTGACAATGCTCGGCAACGGCACGGTTTTTGTCAGCATGCTCCCTGAAAGTTATCCCCCACACCGCAACTTGCCCGCGGTTGCGGGCCAGTGACCGACCATGATTTTCTAATCAAAAGCACACGGGATAGGTGATCATGGCTCTGGACCAAGGACAGAATCGCACCTCGCAGTTAATGAAATTGGATGGCCATTCAAACAACCACCAATCATGGAACATGTAACCACAATTATATGGCCTATCAACTATTTGAAACATAGGGAAACGCCACTACGCAGCTTCGCAGCGGGGCAGGATAGTTGTTTTCTGCGAAACTCTCAAGCCGCTATTCAATATTGCGGTTCACCCCGTTGCAATTCCCACGCTGGTCTAGGATAAGGGATTGAAACCAATACCCACCACCATTGTGCATGTGCACCCTATCTCGTTATGCTTTTTAACCTGCCAACTATCAATACCATGAAGAACCACCAAGCATTGTCAACCATGGACCATGATGATCAATGCTTGTTGTCCATCAATATTGACCATCAGTATCACTATCACTGCTAAGATGAGCCATGCACCGGCCATCACTGCCAAGTGACTAAGGGCGCCCTTCCCCCTTTTGGCTAGGGCTTTAGCTGGCCGCAACTGGTTGCAGGGAGGCCCATGACATGTTGGCCTATGTTGGATCATCAGCCAATGATAATCTTCTCCCAAAATCATTGAGGGCCCAACAAAATTGCACGTTCCTCACTTCAGAACTATTGGTAGCAACCATATGAACATCAATCAGAAAATTTCCGACGGCATCACTCATAGGTAAAGACATGGGTAATGCCATCGTGATTAACAGCACCAATGGCTTGGGGGGTGGGTCTAGATTGCAACTTCCAACATATTGGCGGGCTAGGTCATCACGGCAAGTCAGCTTAGGGGTTCACCAAAAAATCATCAAGCAAATCAATCTTGCATTGTCCGTCTTATTGGCACACGACCGAACCAAAATATCTATGTCTTACTGTGGCACCAATGTAAGGACGACAATCTGGAAAACCAAGCCAGGGAACCGACTGCTTAATGATGGGTCACTGATGTTGAATGACGCTTAATGGCACAAGCTGGATAGAGATGGTTACCCGCGGTTGGTGAAATAAAAACTGGTTTGCGATCATGACTCACGGGCTCAGCTGCCGTGGGAAAGACTAAGCCGCGGAAGGCTTCACCAACCGGGCCCACTAGTATTCAAACACTTCAGCAGGCTAGTTACTCCTTGCATGCTGCTCTACCCACGCAACCATGGCTCACCAAGACGAATCGTTTGCGCCATGCACAACTATATCTGAATGACTGACCATGATAGACACCGCCGCACCAGGCTGTTACCCCTTATTGTTCACTTTGCTGAGCACTGGGGAAATCAGATAGACTAATCCGAATCATCCAAACTCAACCGCCACATCCTGGATAGCAGCCATCGGCGACACTTCGCTGGAGCCACTGCGACGGCTGCTGGCCGGCAAGCATGCCTTTGATGCTTCTTCCCACCCCAGGAATCCCACCATGCCTTCAAATGTGCCCTGGCTGCACCAAAGGATCTCGACAGTAGGTCGCTGACCAAAAAAGCTTAACCCATCCGATCCCTGCCATGCATGCTGCATGGCACGCCCACGCCCATCCTCAAGCTGGCCCCAACCCCTAGGATTCTGATGCGATGAGGATGCTAATATTACCCAGCCACAAAATCGAAACTACTAGCAGAAAGGGACCCTAAAAATAATTGCTGATCCTAAACTTTTCGTTCCCCGCAAACCCCCAATAACTATCACTCACGCAAACAAAAGCATCAAAAACACAGATGGGTAAGTGGCCGAAATAGTATTTTGGGGCCGATCACGTGTTTAGGGGATGGGCGGTAGCCTAAATCAAAACCGACCATTCAAGAATAAACACCCGTAAGCGGCCGTAACCATCAATAAGCTTGAGAAACCAACAACGCATCAAATCATCCAAAAAAGAGCCAACATTTTGTGCCCTGACTAAGAAATCCCTCAAGCAACCAACAAATGAACAAGATCAGGGACAAGGATCGGCCATCAACTGTTGCCTAAAAGCTGTTGTATCTCACCTGTACCTGGGGCTCTACGCCTCCATTTTGAAGTTTCGTCCCGGAAAGTGGACGGAAAAGTCAGGGACGCAATCTGCTGTTTATAGAACATTGTGGTGAATCCAAATACATTATGGTATAGCGTAAAGGATTTCAAGATACAAGCACATTGTGGTTAACTTTGCCATACTTTGCCGCTATAGCTCACAGTTTTGGTCCTGTTATGGCATGTTAGGGCTACATTTCATCGATTATGGGATTTTCTGTTACAGCTATCCCTCGCGAAACCTGGCCACGGGCAGCTGCGTCGGCTTGCAACTCGCCGGATACCTAGATTCATGGACAGGAAAATTCCAGAAGTCATACAATATTTGATGCAGCATGATTTGGACAAATTATTTGCACAGATCTCAATTGGTGAAAGACACTTGGAAATATGTTGGAAGGTTGACGGTGCTGTAGATCCCCAGGACATTTGCTAAACACCATGGTACTGGCGACTCACTGGAAAGTTGCGGTCAAAAGGAGTTCCCTATTTTTCAAGTCAAAGTTCATCGGAAAGTTGGGGTCGGGGCCAACTTTTATGCCAACCATTCCTCAACCAAATTCATCCTAATTTTGGCGATTCTCAAAAACAAGACATGACTTTGTCAATTGTCTACATGTTCTCACAACTGCACCTGCCATCATGTTCGGAGTCATTGATATCATGGCTTAAGGTTGTTGAGACTCAATTTCCAAGGCCGACAGAAACGGGCTTAATCATTAATGGCTTTCAGGATATGTCATTATACCATTCCTCATTCTTATGTCGCTTGTCGTTACTCCCTTACCTTCCTGTTCCATCCTTCGCAGCAGTGGGTTCAGCCTGAGCACGGCATGTAGCCGAGGAAGGATCGCCGAGACTCGTCGACGATGCGATATTCCCATCCTGACAGGAGCAAAAGGAGTATGCGGGGATAGTATTCCTGGGCAGAGAAACGACGTTTTCTACATGGACTTTGAATGACATTGAAGAATGACTCAGAATGACTCAGAGAATTTGAGTCTCGGCTCCTAAAAACTCTGAGTAACTGAGCAAATCTAACGCCAAGTCGCTTGATGTCGGTGGTCCCATTTGACCCAGCAGCTTCAAATCTACCTCCTGAACATCAGTGAGCAATTTTCAGTGACGTTCCATTGCAGATGGCTGACACTGCCGTTGTTGCTTGAAACTTCTAGTTCCCGTAATAGCAACAATAGATAAGGCTAATGTCTCCTTATCGATGAACGCTAATCCTCAGGTATGCACATAAGCTCGCTAGTATTGATCCGCCATTTCAAAGGTTTAGATGACTGCTAAGTTTTCTCTTTGATGAGAAAAAACACTTTTGATCATTGATCAGCAAAGAATATCTGATCCCACCTGTGTACCTGATCCATTGAAATTCAGGGTATGCCAACCATTCATCCTTAAGCAGCCACACAGCAACGGCCCCACCGGATCCTTTCGTGACTGTTCCCAATCTGTGCCATTCCAACGTTCTGGTGCATCTGAAAACTTCTGCCCTCAGAGCTCTTCGGCACATCTTTGTTTTCCAATTTCAAAAGAGATCTAAATTTCTTCCTATTTAAATCTGTATATCTTTTTTATTTCAATTTGTTGAATTTGAAAACATTTCTTTCTGTTTCAGTCTGTTGATTGAAATCTGTGTCTTGTTAGTGCTTGGTTGGTGCTTGGTTGCGCTGAGTGGCTCTTGGCTCGAGGACTGGGGCGGTTTGGTTTCGCTCGAGCTAACTTCGTCTCGCCCTTCTCAGCCTTCGTCTCGGTGTCCCAATTCTGCCAATCGTCCTATGCAGAATTCAAGGGCACGTTGCTCCACCAAGTCCGTGCAATCTTTAAAGAGTAGACTTCATCCCAAAAGTTTGCTAAAATATTAAAATCCTGAAATACATTCAATGTCTTGACTTTTTTAAAACATTCTCAAAGACTTTTCTAAGATATCTTCATTTTGTGGCAAAATTGAAAGCTGTCCTCCTGCCACGGCGACGCCGAGGCCCCACTCTGCTTCCAGTCTTGGCCGTCCCAGTTGTCTTCCCATTTCCAATCCTTTCCCAAGAGAAGAATCTGAAAGAAGTTGAAATCAGATCTAGGAATCTGAAAGAGAATTTAAGAAACTAGAGGAAGAAATCAGAGAGAAAAACGAAGGAGAAGGGTTTGCCAATCAAAGCGCTGCCATCCAAAAAAAACATCACTGGAACCGCGAACGACTTCACCCCGAAGGGAAAGGCCGCGGGCAAAGAAGACACAATGCGTCTGTTTTGCGTTCCATTCGGGTTTCCAGGCACTTCCCAGCCTTCCATTCATTCCACTCCTCCTCTTCTTCAACGAAGTCTTCCTGGAGTGGAGCGACACTCAATTATTCTCCCGCCACTCTTTGCCCTTCCCGGCCTCATCATCCCACGTCGCAGTTTCAGCTTCGGCCAACCTCGCTTCCTGGGGAACTTCTGCTTGTGACGAAGCTCTCCACTCCATTCATCTCCATTCTCTATAATTACAAGATTCTCATCTAAGATTCTCATCTAAGATTCTCGTCTAAGATTCTCTTCTACTCTAAGCGTTTCTCCCTGCCTCTCTCAAATGCGGCGGCGGTGGATGTGCCGGAGGTTTCGGAGCGGCAGCAAGCTTGGGCTTCCTGAAGCGTCGATGAACAATGAGTCAAAACAGAAGCTAAGCATACGCAAAGCGCAAGCATAATCGAAGCATAGGAAGTTCTTCAGAATCCCTGTGCGACAAATATAGAACCTTAAAAAATAAAAAAAATGAGTGCAAGAAGAAAGAGAAGAAAAATATAGAGTATAGAGATGTATAGAGATGTATAGAGTATAGAGAAGACAATGAACAGAAAACGAGCTCTGCCAAGGATCGCAACCATGAAAGCTTTGGCAGGAGCAGACGGTGTCGCTGGCCGCCCCTCACCAATGCGCGGAGGAACCACCAGCCCTGGAGGTCCTCAGTGGAACAAACGCAACCGCTGCAACCCAAACTCCTTTCATCTCCCTCTCTGGATGTGGGCACATGAACCTCTCTGGTTAGTTAATTATTCCAACGTCGACCTCTTCCAACATAAACATGTTTCGACATGTCCAACATTTGCAAAGTGTCTTGGCATCACAAGCGCGCTCCCTGGAGCCATACTTGGAGCAATGGGCCTCTTTTTCCTGGGAGCCGCTGAGAATTCTTTCGATGAATGTTCTGTTGCATTCTTTCCAAATGCATCGATTTCAGTTTTCATCATATTGAGCTTCGGCCATCCATGATGCAAACCCAAAAGCTGTGGCAAAACAATCCATGTTTCGATCGGTTTCATGCGGAAGCTGCTTGCGACTAAGGAGCGGCATTGCCTTGGGTTTCGTAGGCATTGCCTTCGCTTTTGGTGCCAGGTCAGTGGATTCCTGGCGAATCTCCGGGTTCCCCGTGGTTGTCGTCCTGTGAGAACCCAACTGTCCCAGCAGATCTTCAGATCTATCAGTCCTTTCATTATCTCATATCTATGCATGTTATATGTATATATATATATATTACTGTACATAAATATACATATATATATATATATGTATATAAATCCATACATATCTACCCCTAGTTTAGTTTGTCCGGCTTAGTGAAAAAACAGTGTCTATACTGCTTGGTGAGTGTTCAAATACATGGACACTAGAAAGTCGTGGCAACCCAAAATGATGTTGAAATCTTTATCGATCAGAAATGAAGCTAGTAAAGTTGGAAATGAACGAAAGAAATCATGTTTCTCCCATCTTTTCCCCATGTTTCATCACTCTTCATATTTTCTCTTTCCTGAAGATCTCAGGGTCATCACCTCACAAAAGCACGCTGGCGACAAGCCTCTTCCTCCACCTCCTCCTCCTCATCGTCCATCCACATCTGTCCCTGTCATGCACCAGGACATCCAAATGTTGTGAGAACCGTTGGAAAGAGATGACTGAGGATGACTTCACTAAACCCTAATAACATATAATAACATCCAATAACCAAGAAGAACCAGTAAGAGCTCAGTAAGAAAACCAAAGAACTTCTTAGAGAACTTCAGTAGCTCAGCTTGCATTGCTCGGTGCACTGCTCGCAAATGTCATGTGCCTCACCACTTGCAGCTAGGCCCTGAGACACAGTGTCCTGCATGCACTACCCGGCAGGTACCCCTTGGTGCTTTCGCTTTCCACACACTGTGAGACTCACACGTTTTTTCTCACACGTTTTCTCTCACACTTTCATCACACTTTTTGACTTTCACTTTTTGACTTTCACAAGTTTCAAACTTCGCGCCTGCGGCTGCTCCTGCTGCGACTGCTGCGCCTGCTTCTGGGGTTGATTGCCAGCCGCATCAGGATCCCAGTCTTCATCCTCGTCATCCCACTGCCACTTCTTGGCCCACTCCTGCCACTGCCTCCCGGGCTTTGCATCTTCACGTGCTGCTTGCACTCGCTGTCCCTGCTGCGGCCACTGTGATCCATCCCAACTTTTTTCGTTGGTCTGCTTCCATTGTCCCAACTCATTGTCATTCCTGTCGTTTCTGTCATTCCATCCGTTCCACTGAGACTTCTGAGTCCATTCATTCTCTTGCGTCTGAGCCTTGTGCTCCCAGCTTTGATTCCAATCCTTCGAATTGTCTTTTGCATCCCAACTCTCCCACTTCCAATCACTGCTCGCATCCTTCCCATTCTTGCCGTCACTCTGCTCACTCTGCCCGCTCTTCCCTTTGGCCCAGTCCCACGAGTCTTTCTCCTCCCATGAGTCATGCGCTTTGCCCTTCTCAGTCCAATTCTGCCAATCCTCCCATGAGTCTTTGGGCTGCTCCTTCCAACTCTTCCATTCCTTCTGCTCCTTCGCCCAACTGTTCCAAGATTTCTCATCCTCGTTGTCAGACTCATCCTGAACAAATGGAGAGCAGCAAGAATTAGCAGTGGAACATTTCTGAGACCCGTTTCGTCAGTGCTACAGTCCCGTTTCGCTTTCCCTCAAGGCTCAGATCGTGCCTCTCCGCTTCCAAAGAGTGCATTGTAAGCAACGGCTGTCCAGCCACCCACCGAAGCAGAAGCCTGACGCGAAACTTCTGCTGATTGAACTCTTGAAGCAAATCCATTTCAAGTAATCATATCAATTGGATTGAAATACTGAAGCACTCGTACACAAAATCATGTTGTAGACTTGTATAACGTATCAATGCAAGCTTTCGCTTTGGTTGTTTTTAATGCCGGTTGTTTGGATAGTGATCATCTCCAAGGGCTGCATAACTTTGAAGCGGGGCATTGGGAAATGGCGATGCCAAGAATGACTGACTTCTTATGCCATTGCTTCGATGGTCATGGCAAGGGTGACAATGATCATGATGACAATGGCGACGGCGATCACCACGCGGAAGCTCATGATGATGCCGCTGCTGACCACGATCATGATGATGAAAATGATGATTTTGATGATGGGTTGATGATTGAGGTTGATGATATCATGATCATGATCTATCTCTGCAAGTTTGTCCTGTGTTCACTACTTTCAAAAACTGACCATGTGCTCACAACCATCAGCACGCTGCCTCGCCTGTGGTTCATTTTCAGGCTCTGGTGGTCTTCTGTCCTGAAACGAAGAGAATTTCCAGTCAGCGCTCACCTCCAGACTTGTTTTCAAGGGGCAAAATGTGACGCTGATATTTCTTTCGGTACATGGAGGGTACCTGTGCTTTTAGTGCCTCGATTTTGGGTGTCCATTTGACACATCCATGCTTCGCCTTCGACACCCGAAGCCTAGGGTGAACGCTCCCTGAAAGTCAGAGCCAACGATTGCTGACAATTCGTAGGATGACACCCTCAGATGACACCAGATCCAAAGAAGATCCAAAGAAGATCCAAAGAAGATCCAAAGTCGCGTCCCGTCCTTGGACTCTGAGGGCTTCCAGCCAAAGCGGTTCAATGCCGCCATTGCAGCCTCACCAACGAGGATCCGTTTCAAGAGGACTCGACAACCGATGCTCTTTGCAACTTACAACACATATTCACACAGAATTCAACGGTATTAGTCTATTGGTTCACAACAGGAATATGTTTTGGCAACAGTGCATCGAATTTGGAGGGATTGCATGGCGGGTTCAGTAATGGGGCTTCATATGTGTGAATAATGAAGGTTAAAAGGTGTGGCTCATACTGGCTGATATGGTTCATAATGGAGGCTGAACAATGGCTCCACACTTAAAGTTTGGGATCGATGCTGGATATGGCATGACTTGGCGGTAGAAAATGCAGTATGACTAGCGATTTGATGGAAACCCACAGAGTAACACATGGTTCTACAGCTCTACCACCTTTGTCTCACAGTTCTGAACAACGAAAATCACATGAAAATCCCGTGAAGGCACCCACCCATGGGTTCCACAGGAACGGTTACCCCGGTTACCCGGTTACCCCGGTTACCCAGTTACCCCCGTGCCTTCGCCATTGCGTTTGGTTCGCTCTGGGCTCGTGCATCGCTACCTGCCTCGTCAGCTTCCAGAGCTTCCAGGGCCATGAAAAACTGGAGTGAAAACATGCCATGACAGGCATCCTAACTTGTGTATTTATGTCAGAGAGCCTATGGAAAGCAGTTGCTGACACTTATTCATCGTGGCTTCATTCTCCAAAGCCAACTGCTCCAAGTAAGCAGTGAAGAAACTGACGAAACAACATGAGCACAAAAGAATTTTGCCAGCGAAGCTAGTCGGCTCGTATTTCAGGAACCTTGGCGGACTTACATTCCCTATATCTCCTTGTCATATTGCCGAAAGGGGTGCGAACTTTGGAACGCCAAAGTTCAACAAAAACCACAGAAAGCTGAATGGAGAACCCGGGGGAAGCTTTCACCTGGCAACTTTGGGAAGCTCAACTGAGAACCTACTGGAAATCTTCGGAACAAAGTGAGTTTTTGAATTTTGAGGAAGCTTTTTAGACATTTTCTGAATGATTCCGAAAAGGAATTCTGGACACCTTGGGGTTATCGCATTGGGGGAAGATCTGCTTGGCAACGCTCCTCTGGATGCAAGACCTGCTACTTTGCACCACTTGACCACTCAACTCTTCCACTTTTTCATCACTTTTTTCATAACGAAATCTATTCTAACTACTGGATGTAAAATGTTTCAATCTTTTTTGCATTCTTGTCCCACCTGGAAGCCCTGAACCTGAAGGCCCGGTGTCAAAGCCATGGGTTTCTGTGGCGACTCCTGGCGGCGAACAGCTTTCCGTGCACTCAATGAGCTTTGGCGCAAGCTGTCCTGTACTGAAGACTTGGCCGGAGACGATGTATCTTCCCAACTCTCCTGTGCGCCAAGCACTTTGTCAAAATTCAAAATTAATTTAATTGCGAAATAGTTCTGGCAATTCTTGTTTCGCGCCCTGCGCAGTTTCTGTGCAGAATTCTCAGAATTGAATAAATTGAAATAGTTCTGGCTAAAATTCTTGTTTGAAGTTTGGTCTCAAGATTGCTGGGCTTGGCGCTTGGCTTCTTTTGAGAGCTTCGATTCGAAGTTGTAGACATTTGGATGATAGTTTGCTATTTAAATCTAGGAATCCACAGGAATGGATTGCCATGTTTGCACAGCTTTGAGACATACCCCTTTGACACGCTCGCGATTACAAGGTTGTGTAGAAGGGGGTGGTCAGGAACCTTTACCGTACCTTGTAGACGTGAAAAAGTGCGCTGAACATGTCATACTTAATTGTAAAGCGTTGTCAAAATCAAAAGGTCATAACAAATACGTATTGGTAGAGCCAGAAACTGCAGTGCCATGAAAAAAACATCAAGGATGTCGGGTTTGGTGACAAGTTTTCCAAACAAATATGTTCTCCAAGTAAGTACTCGATCAAGGGCGTACTTGTCAAATAACAATTTGGAAAGATTCTACTGCCAGTCCTGATCATCCTCAAATCTTAAGCGGGATTGCAACTGGTGCATGTCATACGGTGAATATTCTTCATACCGTTCATGCTTCTAGAGGTTTCCGGTGTCAACTCTTGAATCTTGTACGTGCTTCTTAGAAGATCCACCCTTGCCATGATCCATCGCTATCGGTATCCTCGAAAGTTCATGAAATGATGTTTGACTCATGCTCTAGTACTGATGCCATTGGCATTTATTGATATGCGATGTTTGATAGTTTTTTTGGGGGGTGACTGGTGCAATTTTGAGCTCATGGTCATGTGGAACTTTTGAGGATTATACAAAGTTTTCGAGGAGCAAGAGCTCGGGGTACATCAAGGGACTTGATTCAGACCACAAAGGTTTCCCCAAGGGCCCCCTATTGGCCCCCGATTCCCAGATTCGACTCGAGTGTAAAAAGAGGTTCTGGTAATTCTCAGGAAGGTCTACAAGTACTTGCGCGTTAGTATCCAAAAGGTGCCACGAAACCCGGGCATGTGAAACAGTGAAGCAAAGGTGAAGTAAGTTCAGCTATCCTACAGGTCGGGAACAAGCGCTTTGCTGTCGAGTGAGGTGAAATCAAAGTATGTTTCATGTCAAGCATCATGCATTGTGTATGCAGCATTCGGATATGTGCCAAATTTGAGGTTTCCAAAGTGGCTCTAAGGGTCACCAAGGTTTCTAAATGATGGGTTCTGCATTTCTTTTAAGCTCATTCTCAAGTTTGATGGCTCTGTTGTTGGCTCATTTCAGCATTGCACATCCCTTCAACTCTGGCCTCTGGTTTTGGCATGCGAGGAGGTACGGATCGAGGAGGGATGATTCGAGGTGCAGCGTCCTTTCAGCAGGGAAGAAACCGGACAAACCTTGAAAACCGGGCAGTCCGCGTTATTCTGTCAGTCACTCTGCAAATTGAAAAGGCCGTTCTAAACAACAAAGTTAGAACCTTCATGGCAAAACAGACCCTTGTGTCTAAGCTTCCCCACCTCATGAATCACAAAGTGACCCAACTCAAGATTCCAACGATTCCCGCTCGTTTCAAGAACAACAAGACTTCATCACAAGCAAAGCCCCACCCTCAATTCAGCTAGCCCAGCCTGGGGCAAAGTTGCGGCTGACTGCGAGCCCTTCTTGCCCTTTCCAGCGAAAGAACCAAAGACACTTTGCCTTTGAAGATTCTCCTGCGCGAACAAACACAGCTCAACTAAGCTGCGAATCAATTGCATCAACTCAAGATTGCTCAAGTTGTAAAGATGAAATGATAGAGCGATGGAATTTCTTTAGCACAACGTGGTTTGTTTCCAGCCTGCGGGAAAAATTGCTCGTCTTGGGAAGCGTCTTCTTCACCCATTCCGACACCAAACTGCATCTCCTAACACTTCAGAAACATGTCAAACTTCAGAGTTTGTGACTGACTTTCCACCTCATGAATCGAAATTGCTGGTAGGATGTGTAGGACATTTAGGACCTATCTTGGATTCTCACAAGTCCTGCTCGTTTGCAGTAGACAACTTGGGGTTCTGTTAGTGTCAATGGCACACCTTCCCTTCAGCTAGCCCAGCCTGGGGCAAATTGGCAGCTGGCTGCAAGCCTTTCTTGCCCTTTCCAGCGAAAGAAGAGCCAAAGACTTGTTGTTCTGGAAGATTCTCCTGCGTGAGCACAGCTCAAACAAGCCACAAATCGAGAGTTCAAGATAGCTCAAGTTACAGCGACGAAACGATGGGAGACCGAATTCCCTTAGGACAATTTTCTCTGCTACCAGCGTGCCAATCAGAAACTTGAGGCCTATGGGCGGTCAACGAAAGCTAAGGGTTTGAACGTAGGTGCTTCTGGATCGACATGATCTGCTGAAGGACAATACTTATGACATACGAGTGCAAGACTAGGAAATGATCATCTGTTATATTGTGAATGACCAGGGATACCATGAGATGTTGAAACTGCATGTTTGAGAACTATTGCTGATAGTGGTGATAATAATGATGCTGAGAATGGGGAATAACAGGATAAGAATAAAATTGACAATGGAAATGATGAAAACGAAAAATCATGGATGATTCATGGTGGATGACGCGGAAGATGGACAGTCTTTGAGAATGTAAATAGTAATGACGATAGTAAGATACAATAAGGTATGATAAGATGTAAGAAGAATGATCTTGTTCTGGTGCAAAACAAACTGACCAAAAAAAAACTGCCAAAACTGGGTTTTCATTGTTGGAATCCGCTTAAACAATTGAAAACATGTACTGTTTGGTGCAAGTGCCGATGCCAGTCTGCATGCAGGCTCGAACGCAAGTGAAGGGGTGAAGGAGGGAGCGGAGGAGTGACGGAAACGTGTGATAAATCAGCTCATTTGGGAGTAGACAACTTGGGGTTCTGTTGGTGTCAATGGCACACCTTCCCTTCAGCTAGCCCAGCCTGGGGCAAAGTTGCGGCTGACTGCGAGCCCTTCTTGCCCTTTCCAGCGAAAGAACCAAAGACACTTTGCCTTTGAAGATTCTCCTGCGAGAACAAACACAGCTCAACTAAGCTGCGAATCAATTGCACCAACTCAAGATCGCTCAAGTTGTAAAGATGAAATGATAGAGCGATGGAATTTCTTTGGCACAACATGGTTTGTTTCCAGCCTGCGGGAAAAATTGCTCGTCTTGGGAAGCGTCTTCTTCACCCATTCCGACACCAAACTGCATCTCCTAACACTTCAGAAACATGTCAAACTTCAGAGTTTGTGACTGACTTTCCACCTCATGAATCGAAATTGCTGGTAGGATGTGTAGGACATTTAGGACCTATCTTGGATTCTCACAAGTCCTGCTCGTTTGCAGTAGACAACTTGGGGTTCTGTTAGTGTCAATGGCACACCTTCCCTTCAGCTAGCCCAGCCTGGGGCAAATTGGCAGCTGGCTGCAAGCCTTTCTTGCCCTTTCCAGCGAAAGAAGAGCCAAAGACTGGTTGTTCTGGAAGATTCTCCTGCGTGAGCACAGCTCAAACAAGCCACAAATCAAGAGTTCAAGATAGCTCAAGTTACAGCGACGAAACGATGGGAGACCGAATTCCCTTAGGACAATTTTCTCTGCTACCAGCGTGCTAATCAGAAACTTGAGGCCCATGGGCGGTCAACGAAAGCTAAGGGTTGAACAGAAGGTGCTTCTGGGTCGACATGATCCGCTGAAGGACAATACTTATGACATACGACTGCAAGACTAGAAAATGATCATCTGTTATATTGTGAATGACCAGGGATACCATGAGATGTTGAAACTGCATGTTTGAGAACTATTGCTGATAGTGGTGATAATAATGATGCTGAGAATGGGGAATAACAGGATAAGAATAAAATTGACAATGGAAATGATGAAAACGAAAAATCATGGATGATTCATGGTGGATGACGCGGAAGATGGACAGTCTTTGAGAATGTAAATAGTAATGACGATAATAAGATACAATAAGGTATGATAAGATGTAAGAAGAATGATCTTGTTCTGGTGCAAAACAAACTGACCAAAAAAAAACTGCCAAAACTGGGTTTTGATTGTTGGAATCCGCTTAAACAATTGAAAACATGTACTGTTTGGTGCAAGTGCCGATGCCAGTCTGCATGCAGGCTCGAACGTAAGTGAAGGGGTGAAGGAGGGAGCGGAGGAGTGACGGAAACGTGTGATAAATCAGCTCATTTGGGAGTAGACAACTTGGGGTTCTGTTGGTGTCAATGGCACACCTTCCCTTCAGCTAGCCCAGCCTGGGGCAAAGTTGCGGCTGACTGCGAGCCCTTCTTGCCCTTTCCAGCGAAAGAACCAAAGACACTTTGCCTTTGAAGATTCTCCTGCGAGAACAAACACAGCTCAACTAAGCTGCGAATCAATTGCACCAACTCAAGATCGCTCAAGTTGTAAAGATGAAATGATAGAGCGATGGAATTTCTTTGGCACAACGTGGTTTGTTTCCAGCCTGCGGGAAAAATTGCTCGTCCTGGGAAGCGTCTTCTTCACCCATTCCGACACCAAACTGCATCTCCTAACACTTCAGAAACATGTCAAACTTCAGAGTTTGTGACTGACTTTCCACCTCATGAATCGAAATTGCTGGTAGGATGTGTAGGACATTTAGGACCTATCTTGGATTCTCACAAGTCCTGCTCGTTTGCAGTAGACAACTTGGGGTTCTGTTAGTGTCAATGGCACACCTTCCCTTCAGCTAGCCCAGCCTGGGGCAAACTGCGAGCCCAGCCTGGGGCAAATGGGCGGCTGGCTGCAAGCCTTTCTTGCCCTTTCCAGCGAAAGAAGAGCCAAAGACTGGTTGTTCTGGAAGATTCTCCTGCGTGAGCACAGCTCAAACAAGCCACAAATCAAGAGTTCAAGATAGCTCAAGTTACAGCGACGAAACGATGGGAGACCGAATTCCCTTAGGACAATTTTCTCTGCTACCAGCGTGCTAATCAGAAACTTGAGGTCCATGGGCGGTCAACGAAAGCTAAGGGTTTGAACAGAAGGTGCTTCTGGATCGACATGATCCGCTGAAGGACAATACTTATGACATACGACTGCAAGACTAGAAAATGATCATCTGTTATATTGTGAATGACCAGGGATACCATGAGATGTTGAAACTGCATGTTTGAGAACTATTGCTGATAGTGGTGATAATAATGATGCTGAGAATGGGGAATAACAGGATAAGAATAAAATTGACAATGGAAATGATGAAAACGAAAAATCATGGATGATTCATGGTGGATGACGCGGAAGATGGACAGTCTTTGAGAATGTAAATGCGAGCCCAGCCTGGGGCAAATGGGCGGCTGGCTGCAAGCCTTTCTTGCCCTTTCCAGCGAAAGAAGAGCCAAAGACTGGTTGTTCTGGAAGATTCTCCTGCGTGAGCACAGCTCAAACAAGCCACAAATCAAGAGTTCAAGATAGCTCAAGTTACAGCGACGAAACGATGGGAGACCGAATTCCCTTAGGACAATTTTCTCTGCTACCAGCGTGCTAATCAGAAACTTGAGGTCCATGGGCGGTCAACGAAAGCTAAGGGTTTGAACGTAGGTGCTTCTGGATCGACATGATCTGCTGAAGGACAATACTTATGACATACGACTGCAAGACTAGAAAATGATCATCTGTTATTGTGAATGACCAGGGATACCATGAGCTGTTGAAACTGCATTTTTGAGAGTCACTAATGAGAATGGTGATATAATGATGCTGAGAATGGGGAATAACAGCATAAGAATAATACCGGCAATGGAAATGATGAAAACGAAAAATCATGGATGATTCATGGTGGATGACGTTGAAGATGGACAGTCTTTGAGAGTGCAAATAGTAGTGACGATAATAAGATACAATAAGGTATGATAAAATGTAAGAAGAATGATCTTGTTCTGGTGCAAAACAAACTGACCAAAAAAAAACTGCCAAAACTGGGTTTTGATTGTTGGAATCCGCTTAAACAATTGAAAACATGTACTGTTTGGTGCAAGTGCCGATGCGAGTCTGCATGCAGGCTCGAACGCAAGTGAAGGGGTGAAGGAGGGAGCGGAGGAGTGACGGAAACGTGTGATAAATCAGCTCATTTGGGAGTAGACAACTTGGGGTTCTGTTGGTGTCAATGGCACACCTTCCCTTCAGCTAGCCCAGCCTGGGGCAAAGTTGCGGCTGACTGCGAGCCCTTCTTGCCCTTTCCAGCGAAAGAACCAAAGACACTTTGCCTTTGAAGATTCTCCTGCG
>VSDK01009219.1:12145-47418 GCA_009767595.1 Symbiodinium kawagutii | reverse complement strand
GCCGAGGGGAAGCTGAAAGAAAGGAGGAAACAAAAGTTGTTACATGGTAGCATGCTCGAGTCGAAAGCCTTTTGTCCACTTTGAAAGATAAGTTGGCAATTTGCGGCCCCAGCGAGTGAAAATTCACTAGCCTAGCATAGCCTCAATGTAGCTGCAAGCTGGCTTAAAATGAGATGAGCTCATCTAGGGTTGTATAATAAAAACCCTGTGTCTATTTCTTTATCTTTAGGATTCTTTAGGATCCTTTAGGATCCTTTGGGCCTGAACTTCACCTCCAACCAGCCAGCCAGATTCTGACAATTCAAACTCATTTAGTAGAAAACTTGAAGCCGAGGGGAAGCTGAAAGAAAGGAGGAAACAAAAGTTGTTACATGGGAGCATGCTCGAGTCGAAAGCCTTTTGTCCACTTTGAAAGATAAGTTGGCATTTTGCGGCCCCAGCGAGTGAAAATTCACTAGCCTAGCATAGCCTCAATGTAGCTGCAAGCTGGCTTAAAATGAGATGAGCTCATCTAGGGTTGTATAATAAAAACCCTGTGTCTATTTCTTTATCTTTAGGATTCTTTAGGATCCTTTAGGATCCTTTGGGCCTGAACTTCACCTCAAACCAGCCAGCCAGATTCTGACAATTCAACTGAAGCCCTTGTCACAGCTGGCCAAGCCTGGGGCAAATCTGCAGCTGGCTGCACGGCTGGTTTGCCCTTTCCAGCGAAAGAACTATGCACTGCTTCTTCTGGCAGGATCTCCTGAACACGCAGATCTTGGAGAAGTCCAGCAATGTAAGGACTTTGTGAACTCTCATTGGGTGAAAATCATTGAACAGCACAGCAGCCCAGCGCCTTAGGAACTTGCTGGGAGAGCTGCGACTGCTCAGCGCCGCTCTGGCTGACCTTGCGCCTCTTGCTGCGCTCGCTGTCAGTGTCACTTTTCCGAACTCGGGATCTTCTTCTTTCTTTTCTTTCCTTTTTCTCATTTTCTTTTCGTTCTTTTCTTTGTTTTCTTTCTTTCTCTTCACTTTTTCTTCTCTTTTCACTACGCCTTCTTTCCCGGTTCTTGTGACTTCTGTTGCGCTTTCGCAAGGACTTGTGACTCGTACTGCGATTGCGACTGGCACTGGTGGACTCTCGGCGACTTTGGCCGAACTGAGGACCTTCCTGAACGCCTTGAACGCCTTGAACGCCTTGAACGCCTTGAGCGGGCTCAGGAACCGGTGGAAGCCCGGCACTCTTCTGCTCTTCCTGAGGGGGCGGTCCTTCAGGTGGTCCTTCAGGTGGTCCTTCAGGTGGTCCTTCAGGTGGTCCTTGCTGAATCTCAGTAGAAGTTTCCTCCTTTGGAACTTCGTTCTGCCTTTGTGCAGCTTGCATCTGCTCCATCCAGCCCGCAAACCTCACAACAAACAGCAGGTTTCGAGAGCAAACACCTCATTCGGAATGAGAAGTATGAGAAATGTTCGAAAGCAAACCGAGAGATCTGAAAGGGCTGAAGAAAGGGTTTCCAATGAAAGCTGCCAAAAATCAATAAGATGAAAATCATATAAATGGAAGAAATAAAGAAAGACAAAGTGAAAAGTCATGATTTGAACTCTCTGTTGGAACAGCCCCATGGAGTCTATGCGTCGGTTCAAGTCAAGTGACAGAGGGTTTTTCAAAGGAGGTGGAGGAGCGAACATGTCAGGCGCACCTGCCATGGTCTAAGCAGAGAAACGCGGCTCACCCCCTGTGTGTGTGTCTCTCTCTCTCTTTCTCTTCTGTCGTCTATTCTCCATTCTATAGTCTCTGTTCTATATTAGTTTCCATATTCTCTACACCATATCCTCTATATCATATTTTCTACATATTCTACATTCTCTACACCATGTTCTCCATTCAATACTCTTTTCTCTCTCCCCTTTCTCTCTCTTTCATCCGTCTCGTGTCTGCTTTCTCTCTGCCAAGCTGCTTCCATCTCCTTCCCTCCTTTGACTTTACGGTTTCCCAACCATATGAAAGGATACCGATAGCAATGTCAGATCCAACCACTGATAAACCCCCGCTAAGCACTAGCAACCGGGCGGGCTAAGCTGTGGATGGCTCAGCGAGTGGATCTACCATCATCGACCATTACTATTGGCTATCCCCAGGCATACATCATGATGAAAAATTTCAACGCATCTTTAGCAGATTACCCTTTATTAACCCTTCACTTATTTATCTCTAACCCTTTTTATCATGCCCGGTTCTTCTTTCTAGCTTTGATCAATTTCTTCGTGATTTTCATATTTTTCATACCCTCTGTGACAAGTTTTCAGCAATCTTCACTTCTTCACTCCGCACCTTTCTGTTTCTTGGACTTCAACGGAGGCCGTGGCATAGCTTTGGGCACGACCGCCGGGGGTGGCACCACCACAGGCGGCGGCCCGGGCACCCAGCGTTCCCGTGGCGGTGGGACCACCATTGGTGGTGGGACCACCACAGGCACTTTGGCCGGGCTGGCTGGACTTGGCGATCTTGGCGGAGACGGCGGGGCCTCGCTTGCCATTGAGGTCATTGAGAATGAGAAATTGAAAAAAATGGATGATAATTTGATGATAATCTATAAGTAATAAAATATGAATTGTAAATAATACCTATAAAACAATATGAATCAAATTGAGGTCATTGAGTACACAGTACACCTCAATTTGATTCATAGTGTTTGAATACAACGCCGAGGGGGGGGGCGGTGTCCTGTCCGGTTGTGGAGCTTAAGTTGACCCCCGTGAATGTTCGGTGAAACAACTCGAACAAAATCTCATTCATATAGAGTTGCCTTGTGCAAAAAAGGGATATATATATATATAAAAAAAAGGGATGGCTTGCATGTTCTGATTGATATGAGAAGTAGAGATCCATGGACTGTGCGACTGCCTCTGTTGGCACTGGAGGCTCATCTGGTGGAGGCGGTGGCTTTTGCTCCTGAACTCTCATCGGCTATGCTGACATGCTGAAAGAATGGTTCGAACATGAACGTGGGCTATGCATGGCTATGCTATGCTTAAATGAATCTCCATACAACACAGAATGTGGACATCACAGTCTCATTCTGTCTCTGAAGACCCCCCTTACTGAAGTTGATGTTTGTGCAGCTCAAAATTGCAGATTCAAAATCGGCACAGACCCCTGAAAGCATGTTTCAATTTCGAAAAAACCAAAGCTGCTTTCTGAGTCTGACAAACAACCGAGACATCACCCCCAATGACAACTCACCAGGGAAGACGAGAAGGAAAACAAGATCCGGAGACAAGGCGGCAAGTAGTGGGAGAGTCTGGCAGAAAGAATTTGCGAGACAAGGCTGCAGCGAGAAATGTGCTTTGGAAGCAATTTTGCCTTCTCCAAATCCCGTTGAGAAGAACAAGCTGAAGCTATAGCAAGGAGAACAAGCTTCTGAGAAGAAGCACACCTGGAAGCACAGCTAGCAGCGCCTGTCCCACAGAAAGAGTTGCCCGGTCCTCCTGGGGGGCTGCCTGTGAGGTCTGTGAGGCCTGTGAGGCCGAGTGTCCAGGCCTTTCTTGGGCTTTTTGCTCTGCAAAAGCCATGCACCTTGCGCTTGGAGCTCTACACAGAAGATGTAAAGAGACTCAAAGACACACCTTGCGGAAAAAGATCTTTGCACATGGAGTTAGAACTGAACTTACTGTACTGGTTACATGGACTTACTATGAGTTACTATGAGTTACTGTTTCTCGTAATTGAAGCTACAGATCTTAGATCTTAGATGACACCGTTACCTCAAGGCCTTGCCACAACACCAGCTCTCGACCTGGCCATCATCTCTTCAGCGCTGGAACGCGGCCTTGGGAACACAGCTGGGCTCCACTACAATACTAGTCCTGATCAAATGGGAACAAGAAGATAAAAACATGGGAATTCTATGGAATTCTCCAATGAATTGAACTTTGAAACTCCATGTTTTCAAAAATAGGAATTGATTCATGCAAGTCTTGAAACCTAAAGCCCTTTGTAACTGTCAACAATGTTCAAAAGAATCCTTTAAAAAACTCTTTGTCAAGGCACGCTATTTTCTGCCAAGGGTCTCTGGCGTAGGCTCGGCGCTCTTGGGGGGTTCTGGTGCTCGCACTTTTGGTGCAGGCGCTTCCAGCGGAGCATCAAAGGATAAGAAATTGGCAGCGCCCGCCATGGCAGGCACCGCAGGCACCGCAGGCACGGCAGGCACCACCTTTGGCACTTCTGGTTGCGCCAGCAAGGCATTTTGCAGCTGCAACTGCTGCAACTGGGTCGCCTCCGAATGAATGGAAAAACGATGAAGAATATGTGAAGTAAAGGTGAAAAATATGTGGAAAATGTGTGAAGAATGATGATGAATGAAGATGCATGAAGATGAATGAAGAATATGAAGGATACCAGTGGATAAGAATATGAAAAAGACTATGAAGAATATGATGGAAAAGTGGGATAAGAAGGGAGAATATGAAGAATAAGTCATTCTTCTGAATATGAAAAAAAATACCGTTGTGATGATGCAGTTGGTGCACTTCTCCGATCCAAATTGACTTCTAGAGGGCAAGCTCGTCCCCAAGGTGTGACGTTTATCCCCATAAAGAACAGCTGTGTGAAAAACTTCTCTCAAGCCGACCTGAAGCTGTGCCATGTACTGTTGCAAGAACATAGCGTTCCTGAGGGCAGCACAACAAAACAAGCACAGCAAATCATGGCCAAATGGGATGTGAAATGATAACCGTAGAGAGTCTTTCGCAATGGAGCTCTGCCACTCTTGACATAGCTTAAGATGACACAAGATGACATAAGATGATTTAAGATGACACAAGATTACATGTGTTGAAAATGTCACCTCAGTTTCAGCTATGCGACATGCCATCAGGCGCCGCCGCAGGAACTGCTGCTGCACCTTTGCTGGTGCCGCAGAACCGCTGTCAGAAATCTACAGAAAATCGAATGATTTGCACATTAAGAGAACGAATGATATAGAAATCATGTATCCATCTTCAAACAAGTAGAGAATGGTAATCAAATAAAATATTCAAATAAATCAGATAAAGAAACAAATCTTCCAAGAGATGAAACATGATGAAACGAGTCCAAGGGACTCAGTTGCTGTTGTAACAACAGCTGAATGGCGTTCATGGCGGAAGCGGCTCGAAGATGTACACCGAAGACCTGACGAAATCCTGGTGTCGTTTAGGGCCTGCAGCACGTTTTTTGCCTTGGAATCTTCTGGAGGGAAAATCAACTTGGAAGGAGTTCATCTGAGTTAATCTGAGTTCATCTGTCTTAATCTGAATTTATCTTCATCGAAATGATTTCATCCTATTTCGTCCAGTCAGGAGCGGTTGATTTCAATAAACAGTGCCATGGTTGGATGTTCAAAGTCAGATGGCTGTGACTCTGCAGCTCTTTTGGGCGCTTGCCCCTGGTCTCGTTTCAATGCGGCTGGTTCTTCGTCTGAACTCCCTCAAAGTTTGAAACATGGGATGAAGATTCTGAAGATGAATTTCAGCATAGGGATTCGAGTCATAAAAGTATGGAGAATCAAATGGTCAATCTAAGAATGAGAAAACCCAAAGCACTTGTGGGTGTAGCGAAATGCTACGGTGGACTTCTGACGCCAAAATGTTGCGGTGCAGCAAGTTGGTGAGTTGAAGTAAAAGCTGTTGCCCTCAATGATCTGCATTGGGGCTGCCTTCATGCAGCCATGCTGTCTACAGGTTTTTCCATGTAGGAAGCAACCCACAGCATTTCTGTGTTCCCCAAAAAATGCCCAGCAAACATTCAGACACAAAATGGGAAAGTTGCTAACATGTTCGTACGCTAGAGTAAACGACAAACGTGCAAATGGCGCGCTTGTGGTGATCGCGCTTCCCTAACTCCCTTCCATTCTGGTGCAACAGCATCATATGTCCCATGAAATTCAGGCTGAAGAGTTGCAAGAATCATATTCAGAATCTATGGCTCTCGTTTCGGCACCTGCGCCCTCCCCAGCTCTGTTTTTCAGCCGAAGTCTATGGGTAACTGCCAGCACTACCACTGCCAGCGCGGGCATCCATTGAGCAGGACTCCGACCACTGCACTGGCATGGGCGCGGCATGCGGTTCGGGCCTGAACCACAGCTGGACATACCAATAGTCTCAGAAATCCGATTTTTGGACCTTTTTTCTGCCAAAAGCTGAAGCAATACTCAGCGCAGGCATTTTTGGACTCGTGGAGAACATTGGCCAAGGCAAATCTCTACTCTTTCAGCTTCACTTGCCACTTCCCCCACACATCCTCTGCCAAAATGGCCTGCTGGGCTGGAAAAGCCGCGAGAGCGAATCCGTCGCGCAGATTGGAACCGAAGGAGCACTGGCTTTGACGCCTTCATTCGGCTGTCGCTAGCTGTGCCCTGTAGATGAAAGCCAGGACCACGTACTGGTCACAGTGGTCACAGATCTGCATCAAGGGCAGCCTTCTGAATCAGTGAATACAAAGCTTCTTTGACTACTGACTGAGTTACTCACTCTTTTACGTTGAAGCCTTTTGTTCACATTTGAACTCTTAGTATTGACCAAGTAATCTGATGTCAAAGGTGTTTCACAGGTGTTTCACAGGTCTTTCAGCTTTTTGTCTTCTGCACCGAAGCGCAAAGGCCGTTAAAAGACACAGCGTGTATCCGGGAATGCAGATTCAAAGATGTATCCCGACGATGTGTTCCAGCCGCAGACATGAACGTGTTTGGACCTTGCTGTGGCAGTTCTGGGGATACAAAGGAAATGCCCAATCCTGTGTCGTAAATACACAATTCTAAAAAGAATACTGAATATAAATTCTTTTCAGGAAGATACAAAGGATACAAATTCTAAAACGAAAGCTGACAAAATAAAGACATCCTCCCTCAGCTTCAGTCCAGCATTGCAGATCAAATCCTGCTTGAACTCTCGCAAAGCAGCGTTTGAACAAAGGTAGTGTAGTGACTGATGTCAGAACAGACTTTCAACTTTGTCCAAGACATGTTCAATACACAATGATCAATAGAAATCCCCGGTGTTCAGCTCTCATGTTGATATTGTACTGTACCTCACGAGAGCTCATGTTCAAAACTCCTGCCGGTCTCTCAGGCGGTGGGAAGATAAGACGGGTGGCTTCAAAGGACCCCGACTGAGCACGGAACCAGAAGGTGCGGCAAGAAGCGACCAAAACACAGAAGTGAAGTGAAAACTTGATGTCATTTGATGTCGTTTTGATGTCAGTTGGGCATGGCATGTCTTACAGCATTCCTTGCTCTTGCCGCACTGCCACAGGATTGAGGCAATGCGAGATTCAACGGTTCGGCACGTGGTGCCACCGCAGCCACGAGACCTCCAGCCTCTTTGGAGTGGTCAGGGCGATGGACACTGTGACGCTTTACAAACAAAAAAACCTCAAACTTTACTTAGAAAACTTGGATAGAGAATTGTTTACTTAGATAGAGATTTTTCGAGTATTTACTTTAGAAATTTCTATTGAGAGAGGGTTTACTTGACAAATATTTACTATCTATTACTGAAATAGAGAGTAGTAGATACTTAAGTCGGTGTAGACTTTAGTCTATTTTCACTACAGTAGCTAACTGGTGGTCTGCTTGAGTCTAACTAGTGGTCTACTAGTTTGAGCAAACTTTACTTAAGTCAAGAGTCAATGATGCTCTCATGTTTCACAATGGTAAATGATGAGCCAATGACAATCAACGAACAATCAATAGGGGCTTTGCAACAGCATGGTTGAAAGTCCAGCTCTTGCAATCCCCAACCCCACTGGTGAGACCCACAAGTCAAGGTAGATCAAATAGGCTCATGACTCAGCTTCTACACCGACAGTGAAGTCTTCAAAAGACTCTTCAGTCCTTATCAAAAAAGCTACCTGCCTTCCAAAAGCACTTCCGAAGATGCATCATAGTTGTGTAGCTATGTGGCTATGTAATGCCATGTAATGCTATGTCATGTAATGCTATGTAGTGCTATGTAATGCTATGTAATGCCATGTAATGCTATGTCATGTAATGCTATGTATGTATTTTGTTCAGTTAATAACTTGTGAAAACCACAATTTAAGCATATGCCATGCCAGGCGGTAGAACCCTCAACATGATTCGACAACAAGGTATTTACCCATTTTTCTCGAATAATTCAAAGGGGGGTTCCACCGCTGAAATGGTGATTGTTGTGCTGCGAAATAAAGTTATGCACGAGCTTATGTGTACTCCTTCACGGCTCTCGCAGATTTACTACAGAATGTGACAGCAGCGAACTGAATACGTTTGAGGTATAACAAACGTATGTTCTTTCGGAGATCACTGAAAGTCCATTGCCATCTGTACAAAGCATGTGGGTGTGTTCGGTGTTGGTGAAACCTTGGCCTGAAAGCCCGACCTCCATTGAGCAACGCTTAAACAAAAGCTGCCAAAAAGTCACCAAACGAGCACAGCAGTAGCACTGTTTCTTTGACAAGAAATGGCAAAGAAAAGAAAAGGAATGAGATAAGAAAGGAATGAGTAAGTAAAGAATGTAAAGAAATGTCGATTTTGTAATGTCCAAATTCGGGCAGCTTGCGAAGCTCGAAACTGCAGCTGACTTCTTGAAACGTTTTGCCCCGACCACCGCAATCCAAAACGTGAAGCGCAGCACAGCCCGCGCAGCCTCCACGGGTGATCGGAGTCTGGATCCACCAGCTGCGCAGCTGGAAGATGGCCCGTCGTGTTGGCCAAGCCGCGAGCTCGGCCTGGGATCCAGAAGTCAGCGAGATCAAGAAGATCGAGTGAGATCCAGTGAGATCCAAGTGAGATCGAGATCTATCGCGAGATCTCTGAATTAACCAATTTATCCAATTTCAAATCAAATTTCGAGTCTAAATGGTTCAAATCGAACCACAACTACCAATGCTTCCCACACCTCCAAGGTATTGACCGTGCCAATGTTGCAGGCTTGGTGTCCACCCAGCTTAAAATGGGTCGAGTGGCAAGCATCCTCTGAAATTGCTAAGTGCATTTTATGACCAAATTCGTGGTCTTACACTGCTCTCTCTCTCTCTGACTTTCAATGAAGGTCTGTTCATCTTTTCATGACGTGTACTGAATCTTTGAAGGATCCATTTTTGCTACCGTGTCCTAAAATGAAGAGCTTTGGATCTGTGGACACTTTCTGATTCGATGCTGTGCCCAACACCAAGCCACAGAAAGCTTCGATAATCAAATGGTCGATGCCAATCCGTGGCAGGGAGGAATCAAGCGATCTCTTTGAATCTAAGTGGTTCGGAGTTGTATCTGCAGCCTTAAGAGGCTATCCCGTGACTGGTTGATGAGTCCCAATTAATTGGATGATCATACTCGGCAATCATACGCGGAGCCTACGCGATAAGTGTGCAATCTAAAAAAATCTCTGCTCAAGTGGATTCATAATATCCCCAACAAAATATCCAAGAACACCAACGAAGAGCAACAACTTACTACTACTACTACTACTACTACTACTACTACTACTACTACTACTACTACTACTACTACTACTACTACTACTACTACTACTACTACTCCTGCTGCTGCTGCTGCTGCTACTACTGCTACTCCCACTACTACCACTACTACTACTACTACTGCTACTACTGCTACTCCCACCACTCCCACTACTCCCACTACTCCTTCTCCTCGTTCTAGGATTTCTGGACCCTCAAACAAGCCCTGCAACAGCCAACTGGTCCACCAACTGACCAACAGATTGAACAACAAGCCTTTGACCTCTGACGCTTCTCCCTGCCAAACAACGCAGACGGATTGAGAGGGCAGCACGCAGTCAGCGACGCATAGACTGGGAATGGCCCTAGTCTTGCCCTTGCTCACAAAACTTATGGAGGGGTGTTGAAACCAAAGGCCGCAAGAAAGAAAAACCGCTTGGAATTGGTTGCCGTAGAAACTCAGAGGTACACAGGATCCACCAGTGCATCCAGGGGCTAACTTGGATCATTTGGTCGAAGTCTCCATCGCTGATGGAGCTTCAAATGCGAGCCCTTGGTTCCTTAAATGGAAGCAGAATTGAAGCCATGGAATTGCCGGATTTCCTGAGACAATTTGGGTCTGCCGACACCTTGCCGCGCGACTGTGTCACAAAAATCTACATCTAATGAAAATCGCCGAGCCAAGCTTATATTTGTTCAGCATGAAAGCAGGTTAGAAAGATTCGACTAGAAACGGATTCAAGGAATTGAAAGGGTAACCATATCATTGGTGATATCGTTGTTGTCAGTTGGGAGTACGAATCGCAATTCCCTGCACACCTGCTCAGAGAAGGAGCTACAGCATTCCACAACATGCCTTCCTACTTTCTCTGGGATCGACCATATTTGACCAGCTTTGGAATCAGGTGCTTCGATACCCTTCATGTGCTTCGTTGAGTGTATTTTGTTATGTGTATACAATTGTGTTATAAATTGGTTGAATATACAAATCTCATGATTTTTTACACTTCAACAATTTCTTCAATACTAGTCTTTTGCATTTTTGTTGGCAATTTTTATGCAATCTGTACAGTTTCATGTGTTATCACAATCTTTACAGTTTCATGTATGTTAATGTATATTATCCTTTTTGTTTTTCAGCTTGGAACGGCGAGGCTGCGAAGCCAGCTGGTCTTTAGTGACAAGTTGAATTCGCAGAGGTCAAACTACCACCCTGCGAGGTGCCAGGGTTGCCAAGGAAGCAGTGGCCTCCTTAACAAAGCCTGAGCCTTCAAACCAAAAGACTCTTTTCAAACAGAACCGGTTCAAACATGTTCAAATATCCTTCTACCCCCTAAACTCAAGTGGTTTTAAACATGAAACTCATCATGAAACCCTAAACCAGAGTTCTACCATGTTTGCTAAACCCGATCTGCTCTCAGCTGTTTCACCATTGTTCTAAGAGTTTCTGTATTAAACACCTCGTGGCCGTTGCCAAATTCAAGCTATTTCTGAAGTTCCCTGCGAGATCAAGCCGAGCTGCACCAAGCCACACAAGCTGAAACAAGATTTGAATCGAACAACGGAACTGTCCCCCACGGGGGGAAGTAGATTGTGGCTCGAAGCTGCAGTCGGCTCGTCAAAACCCGCAGGCTTTCCTGACCTGGGATTCAGAGCACATGCTGTCACCATGCTGTTTTCTTTTAGAGAGGAAAAATATAAAAGAGAGAAGTGAAAAAAAGAAAACTTGTTTTCAAGGAGATACTCTCAGGTGGAAGACCTCCATGGAGTGACTTTGACATTTTCCAAGCCCACACAACACATCAAATATCATCAAATCATATCAAAATACCCACGCTGAATGACCCGTCCTGGCACGTCTCACACAGTCGTCTGTCGGTAGAGACCCCTCTCCTGCAACAAATCGCTGCATCTCCAGGGCTCAGTGCGCTGCTCATCGTTGTTTGACGAAAAACGAGCGGTGCCTTCACCTCTTTGGCCATTTCGTTCAGCACCGCCAAAAGGACAGAACTTGCACCAAATGCCTTGCCGCAGATTCAACGATTCATCTGATTCAAGCGGAAAATCAAACTCATCTCAAATTCATAGGTTCAAAAATCAAATACAAAAAGAGATTTCGTGTTTTGTTTTCATATTGTGTGGTGCAGGGCTTCAGGTGGTACACCATGGCTTCACCACTGGCTCGGCCTCAGAAGTGCCTTGGCCAGCAACTAACCTCAGGGCTCAAACATTCGCAACCAAGGGATTGAACACGTGGATGTCATTGGGATTTTCTAATGCTTCTCTTGTTGAAACCTCCACTTGAGATATAACTTATAACCAATATGCACACCAGTGTTATGGCTACTGAGCTTCGGAACGACGGAACTCACAGCACTCAGCACTCATCTTGTCTCATCTTGTGTTGGAAAAGTTACGACAGCTCCCATGCTGAGTGCAATCGCTGCTTCTCCATGGTGAGGCTCTCCTTCGCACTGCTGAAGCAGACAAGTGCACAGAAGTAACTTGAAGTAACAGATTATAAATTACAAGTGGTTCTTGCTGAATTTTGCTGAATTCCCTGCCTGGCTGCACTCGGAACCAAAGCGAGAGTTACGGCCTCCGCCCCAAGGCAGAGCTGAGGACTAGATCCCATGAACTGATTTCTGAGATTCAAATTCTCTCAACTCTTTCTGAGTTTCTCGAGTTATCTTCAGTTGTTCTTTCTCTCAAGTTGCTCTTTCTCTCAAGTTATTCTCTCAAGTTGCGTGAGCTGTCAAACCTTGTTGACAATCTTCGAGGTGCATCCTCAGCCGCAAAGCACAAATGCATCCAACTGGGCTAGGATGCGAAGCGGTCGGGACACCACATTGAGCTCAGCTTGAAGTCAGAATTCAGAAAAAACGTGAAAGTTTGACTCAACATCTGAGTTGGAAAACGTGACTGAGAAAGTGGCTTGTCTTCAAACTTTGGCGTGCTGCCGCCAGAGACTTGTGGACAAAAGAACCTCAAAGTTATGGTGGCAGAATTGAGGCCGCAGATTGGACTTTTCAAGGGAATGGATCATGTGTGAGTCTGTGTGAGTTATGTTGTTCTAGGCAAAGCCCCTCGTGTTCTCTACGGCTTCTTTTGACTTCTCAGATAAGCCCTGAAAGCGATCTGTCTTCGGCTGGAAGTAGAAGACTCTCAAAGTCCCTCCATCACAGCCCACTGCAAGCGCATCGCCCGTTCGATTCCACGTGGCGCTTGTGGCCACCTCTTCAACATGTGCGATGCACTCGGCAGAACCGCTCATGGTGTTCACAATGCGGATCTTCCCGTTGATCGCCCCGCTAGCAACGATGTGACCTAACTCTGGGTGAAACTTCAGGGAGCAAACTCGTTCCTTATGAGCAGCTGCACGCTCGTCAGTGCCTGAAAATCCACAGCACTTGCAAACACGAAAACTTCTCCAACACGAAATCACATACTCTCACACAGAAGCAATTCCATGCACGAAGATTCTAATCCAAGACTCTGTATGGACCCCAGTTCTCACTCCTTCAACTGACTCTAACTCTGCACCTATCGTCGCCCATCGGTACCCATCATCACCGCACACCTTCGGATCACCGAAGGCTTGGCACATCTCGCCTTGCAAAATGTGCACCTTGCCGTCGTCGCAGCCTGCAGCAAGCCTTTCTCCGTTGGAACTCCAGGCCTCAGCTGATCACGGCACTCTGCCATTCAAATAGCGCATGCAACTCGTATCGCAATTGTCCTTACCTTATGACTTTTCTACACTCAGAAGTGCTTGCCAAGAGGGTATTTCATAGTGATCCAAAATCCATATATTTCTCAGTCCCAGTTTATGCAGTGGGACTTCAATGAAACCTTAAGACTTTTTTGGATGAGGAACCTACCAACAGACCAGTCGGAGGAACAGCTGGGAACAGCCAATCGCGCTTTGAGATTCGGGCAGAACATTGAACAGGAGCAAAATTGCTCTAACAACAGACTAAACCCATGTTGGGTGAGTATACATGTACGGACACCATCTGCAAACAAGTTGGAGATCCCATGCTCTTGATACCATGCTGCAAGCGATGTCAGCCAATTCCCGAAGTCCACAACACCTCAGGACCAATGGACGCAGATCATTTCAGCTGATGACATCTTGTCTCACAGATGGCGGCTCACACCGATTAGTCGGACTCACATTGCGCCAAGCGTCGTTCTGGAGTCAGAGTTGTGAAGGATAGAAGACCTGACTGTGCCAAGCATCAGTATCTCAGTGTGTGTATGTGTACAGGGTGTAACAAGGATTGTTTCAAGTTTCAAATTTCCTCAGTCTTCACACAAACATCTAGGGAAAGGCACGTTCCGCTCCTTGAAAACCTCGGCAATTCGCTATGTAAATTCAATGAGTCCTGTGTTTGCCAATTCGTTGGTTTTAGATGTTGAATTCGTCATCCTGTGCACTTTTCCAAAAGACAGTTGGTATCCAAGGATATTGAAACGTAAAAAATATCATCATTCAAGCTGTAGTTATTTGGACTTGATATCGAGGTTGCTTGAGTAAAGCTAATAGTGGCATCCATGCAACTTCAGTTACTCATACCGAATCAGATATTGATATATAAGGAAAATGCGCAAGGTGCAACAAAGCCCAATCCGCTTTATGCTTCATAAATCCTCCTGACTTTGATTGTTCTTGAATCTTGTTTGAAAATCGCAGGGCCGTACCTCCTTTGAAGACCTTGCAAAAAAATATGTGCTCACTTATTTATCATTCAATTTATTCATGCATTTATTGATTTGTTCATTCATTTGTTCATTTCTTTATTCATTTATTCATTTCTCTATTCATTTATCTATGTATATCTATGGCCAACCTCAATCTATTCATATATTCAGACCCAACCCCCATCACATGTTGGCTCTTATTTCTAGATGAACCAATGAGTTCTTTGGCTCTGAAGTTTGCAGTGCAACTTCGAGCCGCCAAGTGTCAAAGCTTCCCATCAGAGCCACCAACGGCGAGAGTCTGCTGGCACCAGGCGAGCGAAAGAACTGGAGAGCTGTGGCTGTAGCTGCGATTGCTATCCGAGAGCCGTCGGTTGTCTACCTTAGCGAAAGGCCATGTGGGGTTGTATAAAAACCCCGTGTCTTTTTCTTATGCGCCAAATCATGTTATCGTTTTTTTTCCTTTTATCGTTTTTTCAGGTTTTAGCCTCTCAACATAACCAGCATGTTTGCTTGTCAATTTTGATTATAGAGGGTGGCACTAGAAACCAATGATAAGGCAAGCAAACAGATGGGAGTTTGAAAGAAAACGGTTCTTTTCCATAGATGCCAGGAAATGCTTGACAATGACAGGTTTTGTTAAGTGTCAGCTTCTCAGCCAATCAATATATCACATGTCAATTTAACCGGAAAAAGGCTGCAGTGCAAAGAAGCCTCCGAGCCAGAAATGGTCAGTTGCCTATTGGAGGAGGATTTTGTTCGATTTGTTATCGTTTTTGTTATCGTTTTGTTATCGTTCAGGACCTCTACGTCTGGTAGGATTTTTCTGGGTGAATCCGACTTCCAGCATCAATGTTTTGTGCCCAAATGGCTCGTCACAGGCAGTCCCAATGCCATCATCTGAGTACATGTGTCTATCTATCCATTTGACATGTATGTATATATTAATTGTTATCGTTTTTTTTCCTCTTATCGTTTTTTCGGCTCTCAGCTCCATTTCCCTCTCCTGCGTTTCCGTCAGCCAAAACGGAAAGCACGGGGTTATTATACTGCCCCATGTGACCACCCAGCAAGGCTTCCTTCTCAGAAAACTTTCCAAACACGGCTTCACACTGACGAGCTGCCGTGAAGACGCGAACCCTGCCATCTTTGGAGCCGGTCGCCAGCTCGTCCTGCGAAAATTTGAGGCTGTTGGAAACAGCTTGGAGTCCCTGGAACTCGCTTTTTGCTTCAAGAAGATCTTACAAGAGGAGGAACTCAAAAGTGAGAATTTCAAGAGTGCAGAAAAAGAAACAGAACAGGCTAGCACTACCGTTTCTGGTGAAAGCAAAACTGCTCAAGAAATCCAAACGTAAAATCGCGGAGAAAATGCACTGGGGAGTGTCCTCGCCGCACCAGCACAGGGACTGAATCAGCGCAGGATGCTCTGTGGAAGCAGTGGGCATATCTTTGGCGTCACTCACCAGAAGAAGCCTGTCACCCGGCACACCCTCAGCCTTTAGAACCTGGTGCCCTCAGCTGCAGATTCACAACTTTCAGCTTCGCCTGCGATTTTTTTGAGCCAATGCCAGTTGCCCAGCAGCACTCCATGCAGCTATCTGTGCTGGGTGCCTTAGCTTCAAGATGCTCCAAGTGAAAAGATGTGAAAAGATGATCTTCAGGAATTGCAGCAGACTCCGAAATCAGCACTGGGTGATCGGTGATGGCCTCTATTTCGGCGGTTGCCCTGCCCAGCAGGTTCCACTCCTCTGAATCCGAGCTGCGGCAGGTCAACTCGCACAGCAGTTCCCTGACAGTCCAAGTGTACTGCAGAAGCCGTGGCCAAGCCTCGATGAGAAGGCAGCCATGTGACCATGTCAATGAGATGTGGGAATCTTTGGCTTAGTATGCCATGTGGGAATCTTTGGGAAGTTTTTGGCAACTCTCTTGGAGGACTCCGCAGTAAGTCATTCCACAAAATAAGCCTTGACCCAAATTAAGGAAAAAAACGATGAAAATCATTGGGTGTGCTATCTCACATAGATCTAAGATCCCTAAGTCTGATCACCAGCGAGTGCAACCGTTCCCTGTGCCATGGAGTTTTTGAACACAAGGGACACTACCTATGCAAAAGGCCACAAACGATTTTGATACGATGGGAAATCAGCGGCTTGAAGAGCAAATTAGACACACTCAAGGGCAAGTAGCAAAGGGAATCGTCCACCCAAGCTACAGCCAGGATCTGCTCATGATGGCTAACCTGACAACAGAACTTTGAGACTCAACGTAGAACATGTAGAACCACCAAGACAAGATTTAAATTCGTAAAACTCGAAAGTAGACTGCTGCAGATACTGCCGTAGACGTCTGCAGTAGAACTGCTGTAGAATTTGCGTTTCGCCTTGACGTCGCTGGGGCAGAAGCGCTGCACCGGCGTCCGCGGCGTCGTGCCGGGCGTCCGGGGGTTCGTGCGCTTGCGGCAGGGCACGCGCACGGTGAGCAGCGCAGCACTGGGAGCCTTGGGACCCAGCGCTTTGTAGGTCCTAAGATCCACGGAGGTTCAACGGATGCTTTACTTAGGTCGAACCGAGTCTAACCTTTCAAAGTTAAGATGGAAGTTCAAACTTTCAAAAGTTGAACTCATCGCTCCGAGAGTCACAAGGAAACGAGGATACGCCTGGTTGGCACGGTACACCACGTGGAGCCGAGACTGGTTAGTCCCAGCACCACGCTGCAGAGGCGTGTGTGGCCCACCAGCAACACTATCATAGCCTGCAGACTTCTCCGAAAAGCTGCAACCATGAAACTCTGCATCTTGAAACCCTATCATCTTCATGTCTATATTGATATATAGATATATTTTTTCATGTTCATTGAAAAATATGAAAAGATGCTTCTTGAAATGTCTTGGTTTAGACCCAAAGATGAAGATGTCAATGCTTTGTCAAGGATTTGTGATCTAACCATTGCCATTTTTGGCTTTCCAATGAAACCACTTTCAACCAAGCTGCCATTGCTTCGTAACCAAGCTCGGTTGCACTTCACTCCAGTGCGATCCAACCTTGGACGAGAGTCAACTGTCAAAATGACCACTTCGGAATCTGAATTTCTGAGATGGACAAAAGATGCTCCATGGTGCTTCTTTGTTGGGATCTGATTTTTCATCCGTTGCCAACCTCACTTCATCCTGCCAAGCATCTCCTCTCCCATCTCATACACCTCAAAGACAGGACATGGTCCGAATTCCATTCATTGGCATTATCCAGAGCCATGATAGAACTCTCAAACCATCCCAAAGTAGTCGTCAGTGTCATAGGGAAACCATCAGTTTAGGAAGTACCACCATGGACAAATCTATCTGTGGCAGAAGTCTCTGCGGCTCTGATAGCAGGACAAGGCGCATTCCCGCATAGGACATCCGCAAGGAGCAATTGTTGGCTCCCATTCGCGACATAGCTATACAAATGCGAGTACCTTTTCAGTCAATGAAGAGATCTGGAAACAACTTGTATAAGATGGCTGCATTCCAGTACTTTGTCGATGCCCGTGATGAACAAATTGCCTCATCATTCGTGGTCCATCTGCAATGATCTATGTCGTCAAACAATCCTTATTCACATTTCTGACATACGCTTTTAGAGATTTTGATCAAAGTTTACCTCTACAACTAGTCTAGATAGACCAAACGAAAAGAATGGCACGCAGCTTAGCAAGAAGAAGCATGATGAACCGGTATTGGCAAGTTATGGCAAATCATGCACATGTTTAAGCTTTCAAGAAACTGTGCAAGCTCTGCAAAATAGCAGCCCTGGCCATAGAAGGCTCGCTCAGAGCCTCGCAACAAAAGGAACGCACTGTACTTTGTAAAGGCCCTCTCTGTTTTTGAAAACACCTCGAAGGCTTTCTGTTTTTAGACAAAGGTGTATAAAAAGAAACTGTGTTTTAAAACAAAAATTGGTTTCAAAATAGTTTGAACCCTCCAAGCCGGTGGCCTTTCTCCACCATGAAGCCATCTCTATCTTCGATGATGGCGAGCGGGTCGGAGGTTCGAGTTCCTGCACAAGCACTGCTCTCACATCTCCACCACACCTTCACATCCACACCCACGAGCTCTACGATATCAAGCAGTGCAATTCGGGAAAAAACAAATATGCATTTCAGTCAAATTATATATGTGAAAAGGTATTGTGTACACATTTCTTTTTGTAGATGCAACAGTCCAAGCATTAAATCCACAAATTTCACATCGAGGTGCCATGTAGAAGAAGTTGCTCGTTCACTTGATCTTCCCCGCGTTCCCGTAGCATCTGCTGTCTCTCAATGCAGTAGGCTTCCCGAAGCGGCTGGTTCCTTGGACGTTCAAGGCATCTGCAAGGCATCAGCATGGCATCTGCATGTCGCTCACAATGGAGCTCTACTGTGCTGTTCCAGTGCTGTTCCAGTGCTGCTCCAGACAGGTTTCTGAATGCGTTGAATGGACACGATGCCCCACTGCTGGGGGTTCAAGCCACCTTCGCCAAAGAAAATGTCTCTCACCAGCGCTGCCTGGGACATAGAGGACCACAGAACTTCCAGGCGCCACTTCAACTCCGAGAGAAAAGTGAGAAAAGTACTCTCGCCTCTGCATGCTCACCATCAACTTCTGCCATGATCACCTGATCAGGAGATTTCTGGAAAAACTGCATAGCTCCAGTTTGCAAAACATTCAGAAAAGGTTCAAAGAAAATTGCCTCTTATCAATGTTACAATGTAAGACTATCAGAATACCTGAATACAATATTTATGCTGCTCTGACGATAGTTCTAAGTATTGAGTGTATTCTTACCAGCAACTTCAATAAGATGAGCTCTCGAAGACACTCCCATGAGCAGCATCAGCAATTCGTCAGCCTGGCATCTACTTATATTTCCACAAAATAGCAATGCTGGTTGCAGTCTGCTTTTCTGTTTTGTCAACCTTCCTGGCACTTTCAGGGACGTTTTTTTCACAGGGAAGGCGTTCTTCAAAGGACACGTTCAGTAGCCCAAGGTGCCCCATGGTGCACCCCCAAGGTGCTCCAGGATGCTCCAAGCCCCGCTGCCTCGCTCTCTTGGTGGACCCAACTGGGATCCGCCAGACCACGTTTCACCTCCTCACGAGTCTTCCTTCGAACGGGTCGTCGCTGTGAGGAGCTCCTCTGCTCCATGGCAAACACGTCCACAGTGGCCTCAGTCACACTCTGAAGTCAAAAGAAGTCACGGAAAAAATCCAAGTTGAGGAACATGTGAAAATGTTTCCGACATTGAAGATTTCAACTTTTGGATTGACTCGTCCAAACTTTCAATTGGTTCTTGCTTTTATGAAATCTCTGCAGTTTAAATTTTCCGATTGACCATCTCATCACTTGAGCTTCGGATTCTCTGTCGGTGTCACCTTCCGAAAGTCTCCATAGGTCAACGATGAAAGGCTCGGGTCTGCATCCGAGTCACCGAGCCAATGGCCACGCAATGCTTGGGGTCAGTGGTCGGCCCCACCAGCTTCGAACGTGCCTGGACTCCAGCAGAGAAGGTCTTACTTCAGCATGGTTTCACTTCTGGAATTTGAAATCTTTGAATTGATTCAAGGTGAAGCAGAAGTTTCAGGTCACTTCAGATTGAAAGTTAGCGGCCTTGGCCAGTTGTGTTTGGGATGAGAAGCTGGAAATGTTGGGACTGTCCGCCCACCTGGCCTCCTCCAGCATCACCGCAACGGAAGAGTCATATGGAACATAAATGCCATCATCCCCTTGCCATTCCCAGTTGGGAGCGTGTTGATAAGCTATGTTCTTGTAGGTGGAGCCATCCACCTGCACAAGGAGAAAATTGTGGCTGCTATGTCAGTCGCTGCTGTGACTCTACCTGTGCGCGTTTAAAGGACTTGCAAGCAGCTACAGCCGCTACTCTTCAGCCGCTACTCTTCCGGACCGATGCAGGGCCTCCTTCTCTTTCCCCAGTCTTCCCCCCATGGCGCAGAGCGCGCCCGAGCTACAGCATACTGGGAGCCCGGCCGGAGCAAATGAAGCAATGCTTTCAACAGTTCTGTGAAGCAATGCTTTTAACAAGGAAACAGTTCTACTCCACAGACCGAAGCACTGCTCTGTGACACTAAAAAAGCCCTCATGGAACAGCAAGAACTGCCGAGCTGAGCATGTGTCAGAGACGTTTCAGCCGAGGCACAACATTTCTTCCCTGTCCTCACCCTGACCAGGATCAGCATAGGAAATGCAATCTCTCCACACGAGGAGCAAGACTTATATAAGTTCTCCACCTTTCAGACTAAACTGTGTAAACTGTCAAGTTCTTAGACAAAAGACAACTCTTCAACCGTGGCGAACTCTCGACAAACTTCTCGCCTCGCTATCCTCAAGTCCTTGCAGAACGAAAGGAGAGCACATCAAACCATGCCATTGCCCATGGCTTAGGCGCTACTTGGTTTTCTCACCAGCATTTCGCAATCGGGTCGCTACATTAACAGGGGCTGTTCTTCATCAGGGATGATCGATTCTTCAGCTAATACAAGAAAACAGAAAACCATCATGATGTTTCAATCCTCCAGAAGGACAAATGGATTCACCGCATCCATTTCCACACCAGAAGCTGGATGTATCCAACAGCCAGTGCCCAGTGCCTGTGCTCAAGAGCGAAGGTGATGTTGGGCGCTTTGCCTGTGAAGGACTGGGCGGCGCTTCATAGCTTGGTCACAAACAAAAAGCAGCCTGTCCATCACAACTGTCAACCGACCACAGACAGGAACAACCAGTTTTCTCGCAACGGTGGCACTCCGGAGTCACAACTAAATTGCTTCACCACGGACGATAGGCCAAAAAGAATGGCTTTCCTTAAGCAAGAAGTGACCTTCCTGTCAGAACTCCTTAAGAACTTCTTTAAAACAAAGTCCAAGAACTTCCAAAGAATCTTTTCTAAGATCACTACCATTTCACTACCATTTCATTGCCATTTCATTGCCATTTCATTGCCATTGCTCCCTGCCTCAAGAAGTGGATCTGAGTCGCAGCGATCAAAGTGTTCCAAGTCCAAAGACTCGGCGCATCGTGAAGGCATCCATCGAGTCATGGAAGAAATGGCTTCACCAGGCGTTCACCATCGTTTCTGGCCATAGATGGCCACAGATGGCAGTACAATTGGTACAGGACCAGCATGAGGAATCTTAAACCATGTGGGCCATAAACCATGCTCAAGAACCGTGTCCAGTCAATCATCCAGGGACGATTTAGCCCGAAAGGATGTAGAGCGACTATGTAAAGAACTCCGTTGGCAAAGAATCGGACTTTTGGGGTGTTGGCCCTGGAAGGAAGTAAACTGGATCACCTACACTCTGTACATCTTCCCGCTTAGTCTCCTCAGAAAACCTTAGAAGCACCTGCTTGAAGCACCCTGATTCTCAGAAACAAAGGGCAACATGCAGATTCTGCGTGGGCTCTCGTCTTAGCAGCTGGCTGCTGGCAAAAGCAGTGGTGAAGCCTTGGGACAGAAAAGGTGTTGCAAAACGAAGCGACAGTTCTGGAAGTGGCACAGGGCTGAGTCGATGTGGCGGATCTGTGCGCTGAACTGCAACGATTCGTAGTCTCTCTGGGTCCAGGCTGCCCAGCCATGCAGTCCGCCTGTATTGGCCGCACACGGGGCGCCTTTGGCACAGGTCGAAGCAAGGATATAGGCGCCTTAGACACGCCCCAAAACTTTCTCAGCACATCGATCAGCTATGGCAACTTCTGAAGCAGCTTTCCGAGCTCCATGCCCTGGCTCCAGGCCAGGATGCGGTGATGAAATCCGCGTCTGCCGAGGACAGTGCTGCGAGAAATCTGTGGTTACTGCGACTTTAGCAAATTAGATCAATTGAAAAAACCTCTAGCAATTTAAGAAATCGTTTGGTTTCTTGAAAAGTAGGTACCCTTTTCAAAAGGCACTGTAGCTATTAGAGCTTTGTCCAATCTGAACAACAGGTGTGTTCGTAGACCCCCCAAGCTCATGGCTTGAGGTTTTAATTGTACAGTTGATAATGCTTGATGGTTGATCAGTTGATCCTGGTTGATAAGAGTCATGGTCAGTCGTGGTTCGGAATCGATAGGGGGGCAAAATGACCAACAATGACAGGGATATGCAAGCGCGAGTCTCTCAAGTAGGGATATCCATGGATATCCGACATCACTCGATCATGGGAATTCATCGAAAAGCACAAACAGCAAGCTAAGTTTAGAAGTAAAACAGGTCAAGCTGACATTCTATGACTCTCTGACTGTCAAAAACAAAGGTGGACAACTCGACAACTCCAATGGAGATCAGTCCTCACCCAGGAGATGGGCCAACGTGCCTGACATTGGAAAGGCAACTTCCTGTGACGAGCACGGTCTGGTTGTCGACCTGGCAGAGACTCCCCAGTGAACAGCAGTGGTTCATGGTCATTGTGATGATGATTGGTAGTTGATGATAGTTACTCATGGTTGATGGTTGATCATGGTTGATGATGGTTGATGATTGTTGATGCCGATTAATCTAGATTGATGATGGCTAATGATGGTTGATGATAGCCATTGTGATGGTATACGATGGTTAACACTCGACCAGGGTTCATGCCAGTCCATGACACCAAAGGGAGTACAACAACAATGGCATGTTGGGATTAACAGAATGAAAGAAACATCATCAAACCAGATCAAACCAGATCAAACCACTATGTAATTCAACCACAACCACTATGCAATTCATTGTATTCATTGGAATTTAACTACTGCAGATGCTCTCAGAGAAATCATGGGCCCTTCGACTGCACAGCTTCGAACTTGGCCTCCCTCTGCTCCACGTGCGAACTGCCAACCGCTTCACCGTCAACGTGTCTGAGCCCAAATGCAACAGGTCATAATTTCATTGATCCGGTAGTTAGCAGTCAATGATAGTCAATTGATGTGTAAATACTGGTTGATTGATGCTTAGTGTTGTTCATTTACTGGTTGACAATTCGATTTTAAGGATCTAGACAGAAGTCCACCGACTGGACTTCATGAAATCAGGACCGAAGAAATGTATCTATGATTATCTATGTGCGAAAACAAAATATGCTTTGCAAAATTTTAGACTCCCGTTTGGGCGAACAATGTAGACATGGCATCCTGTTTTTCCACAATCGAGTCGCCATAGGTCGTGGTGTGAAACCCAAGGCGTGGGTCTCGTGGTGACGTCACAAAGCTCATGGAGGTGAACAGAGCATTCGATGTGCTAAGGGTGAAACGATTCCACGAACCTGTTGCTTCATCGAAGTCAGCTTGTTTGAAGAACAAAACTTCTAAACAGACTCTAGTTGGCTCTAGTTCTTTCAACACAGACTCTACTTCAACCCAAAAGGCGACATGATATTCTGCTTAGATCACATTCTGCCACTTAAGGAAAGCTTGCGCATGAAGCAACATCCATTGAGTCGTGTTTCCGTGACTCCTGCTTGAAACCAAATCTCTCACAAATGTCACCTCACCTACAGCGTGCCAAGCCACAAGCAAAATCCCTCTTTCACGCTGAAATCCACCACAGCAAGTGCTGAATGCAATTCCAAAGCATGCACTTATCCAGTCACAATCACAAGGGGCGAATGGCTTTGGCTGACCTTTCTTCAGCGTCAGAGTGGCTATATCTGGCAGGGCCTGCCCTTGATATTCAATCGAAATGAAATAAAAAGAAACTCACTTTGAGTCAAACACAGGATTGGTGACAACCACTCTTTTGAAAAAAGGTACCAAGATGGATGCCTCTCCCAGAGACGTGAGCGTGGCTGCAACGTGCGTTTACATGGACCCAATGAGCATCTCAAGTGGCCAAGGGATGGGCCCAACATCTGCCGGACCCAACACAGCTGCAATTGTTAGACACTGCCCATGGAGAACTGGAGAACGGCCTATGGAGAACCTCCCCCCAAAAGGTCCACAGAGGGCCCAGTTGTACAAGGTCAAGACTTCGCGCTGGCTCCGATCTTCAAAGCACCAATACTTCTGCACGTTTGTCGCGAAGCGACCAGAATCATTTTGTACAACTCTCAACTTCAAGTGCAACTCTCAACTCAGGGAGAGCCAGGAGTACGCGCATGAATTTGGGCATGGGCTGAAAATATTTAGGTGAGAACGGATCTACGTGCGGCCACGTGGTTTTCGATGCTTGTCTTCAACCGCATCTTGAATCTTTCCAAGTCCACCCACCTGTCAATAATTGCGCATGGCTCGATCCACATTTGCCTGCAATTCTCCAAATCATTTGACACATATCATGAAGTCACAGTGAATTGGTGAGACAAAGCAATGACACAATGAACAGTGATGAAGTTTGAATGATCTGTGTTTTTTCCAGTGAGTCATTGCACCTTGCAAATGGGGCAGTCAGTACACCTTCTCAGCCATTCGTCGATGCATTTTTGATGGAACACCTGACCCCAAGCAGGGCAGTCGCTGTCACTCTGGATTCGTCACCATACTCCTGGGGAGATGTGAGTTGCTGTCACATCTGGGACACCGAACATGCCCACAAGGAAGTCGCCGGCATGGCATTCCGATCTCGAAGTCCTCTAAACATACCTGGGCATGCACTATTTCCATCACGAAAAGAGATCACAAATTCACAAATTCAAAAGCTTTCAAATTTAGGAGCAGGCCATGCAGGTTTGTTGTGATTGGCTTTGAGCAGGAGGCCAGTTGAACCTGCAAACACATTGAGATACATGGCACAAGTGAGAAATTCCTGCAATCTGACGCGACCCTATTGCCAAAGAAAACGACTTAGACTTACTCGATAGTCGGAACTGTATCCATCGTTTTGTTAGTGTCATTGTCTTGGATCTTCCAGTGGTTCGGCCTCTCAATCTCCTCAATGGTCTGCGGGAAGAGTCCCCTCCTCTGGTTCAGCATCTCCTGCTACAAGCACGTCTTCACATTGGGGAATCAGGCGGAGATTTTGAAAGAGCTGTGCTGATCTGTGCATCTCCCAATCATGGTTGGCTACTGCTGAGATCCTCATATATGCATGATCGTGTATGTGCATGAGTGCAAATCATTACTCTTGGTGCTACCAACAAAAAGCAATCTCGACTAACTAGATCCAACAACTAGATCCAACAACTAGATAACCCGCTGCCAACTTGGACTCTTTTAGAATCCGCTGCATCGGCTTGGCGCCCTTGATGCGGCATGGCTCCGGTCCAGTCATCATTTCATCATGGATCCTCATGGTTCAGTGAGTCGTTCATTATGAGTTGAGGCCGTTGAGACACTCCAAACGATCGATGTGTTTTAAGTTTTAAGAGCAGCCTTGCAAAGCAACTGCTACAATATTTGTTATTGACTACTACTCCTATATATGCCTGTTGTTGGTTGGCCTGGTGAGCACTGGATTCGTGCGTGGTACAAAGAATGCAAACATGGGGCTGGTCATCCAACAGCAATTCATTTACAACCGCTTGTTGCAATGTTTGTTGGACCAGCTTTTGAATCAGCCACAAACAACCATACTAAGCGTTACTAATACCCTTACTAACCAGTCTCTAAAGCCTTTACATCAAATAACTATTTCAAAGCATTACAAAGCATTTATTTATTTATTCATTTATTTACTTATTTATTTATTTATATATATATATATATGGTCCAGCGTTCCTTGCCCCCCCTCCCCCCCCCAGGCATGGGTCATGGGTCCCCCCTCCCCCCCTGTGGTGTGGTGGTTGGGTGGGTGGGTGGGTTTGTGGGCGAGTGGATGGTACTCTACCAGTTGTATATGGCTATTATGTGAGCAGATAGCAATATACCCCCCCCCTGTGGTGTGGTGGTGGGGTGGGGTGGGGTGAGTGGGGCGGTAGCATATAAGTAGTGAATTGGTAGTAAATTACCAAGATTTGGAGCATAGACATAAATGACATGTAAAGACCATAGATGTTTATGGGTAGTTGAAAGGTAGTATTTGGGGAGTGTAAGTAGTTATTGTATAAATATCAAACAATTCGATACAATTAGTATGTAAATTGAAAAATATATACATAGATCACATGTAGGTAGGTAGTAGATAGGTAGCATGTATGCAATATAAAGACAACATATTTAAATATATATATATATAGAGATAAGTAGTAATTGCAAACAGCAAGTAAGTAGGCAGATGGGTTAGTACATGCTGCATATATCTGTGGTGTATTAGTCCTAGATAGATCCCATACAAAAAAAAATATGTAGCAGATAAGCAGGTACGTAGATAGGTCAGTTCGGTACACGGGTAGTTGATGAGTGTAGTTAAATACTACGTAGTAGTATGTAGAGTAGATAGTATGTACATATTTTTGCATTATAAAAAGCTCCCCGATGCTGCAAATACGGTGCGATTGGGAAGCGAAAGCTCCGAAATGCTGCAAATAGGGTGCAATTGGGAGGCAAAAGCTCAGAAACGCTGCAAATAGCATGCAGTTGGGAGGCAAAAGCTCCGAAAGGCTGCAAATAGCGTGCGAATGCGAGGCTAAGGCTCCGAAATGCTGCAAATAGCATGTTCCTGGCCCCCATCCACCCCCACTACCCATTGGGGGGGGGTGGGAACACGGAGCACGGAACCATATATATACATCGATACCCCTTGGGAAAAGCTTACACTATAATCCCAGCAACTGTAACGCCACTACCAACCATGTCATAAGGAAGTCGAAAACATGTCGTGAAAACCATTACTAAAGTTGCTCCATATATTTGTCATGACCACCATTTCTAACTTTGCTCCATCTATTTGTCATGACAACTATTGCTAAATCTATGAAAATATATAGTTATTTCATACATTTACTAGAGTATAAATTAGAATATACTCAGTTAAACATTTATAATGCGTTGTTACGTCTGTTTCAACATGTCGTCACAACATGTCATGTTTCGCCTCCACTTCTCGGGTGGATCGCTCGGAGCTCAGGAGGAGCATCTGCAAACCCTGGGGGAGCTGCGCCACCTTCGCAGATCCGAAAGGGAAAGGATGCAACAAGGCCACCAGGAACATGTTGCAAAGGATGAATAAATAAATCAAATAGATGAATAAAATTGACTAAATAGGATGCAACTGAGAAGAAAATGAAGGAATGATGTAAGCAAATATCAAAGGAAATGAACAAAAAAGGATGAAGATGTTGCTATAGATTTCTGTATTGTCTGTGTGTGTGTGTTTAGAGGTTAGTTGTTAAAAGATCAAAGCTCGAGAGTTTTGGAAATCCAAAATCGAGTTGATCAAAGATGCTGATTGGAACCATGTTCGATTCAGCTTGTGGGGAGCTACAAGAGGACCCTTCTTAGCACAGACCAAAAAGGCTCCATGTACAAAGAGGGGGAGCCACAAGTCTCAGAACCAAAAAAGAAAGTGCAGGGACAATTGGCAGGGAAATGCAAATCCAAAAACATGCGCGCTGAGTTGCCCATGAGACGCAAATCAACCCCAGACCGAACGAATAGTACAAAAGGACGAAGGCTGGAAAACCATCCAGAGCCACCGGTAGCAAGAGCCCGAGACAGAAGACAAAGCCTTTCTCTTCATTTCTCGATTCCCAAGGAAACAAGAAGAAAAACAAACAAAACAAGCACGCACCAAGTTGAACCAAGTTCAGGTTAGCACCCACAAAGGCAAAATCCATGTGGAGAAGCCGGGAGGTGAATGCAAATTTTTGGAAGTTAACAGTGCAGGACTGGGTAGGAGACAAGTTGGGACAGCTACGTTCCATTACGTTCCTGTGTCTCCAGGTACAAGGAGAAGAAAGGCAGGACATACGCGAGAGACAAGGTCGAGGAATAGCATGTTTGCCTCCCACAACCAGGAAGAGATGGGAAAGGACAGGAAGTCAGGGGAACAACTCCATCCATCTCAAACTGGGGGAGAGCGGCAAGAGAAGAAAGAGAAGGAAGCAGAGGAGAGGAGAAAGATAAGACTGAGAATTCTCAACACGAAACAGAAGACTAGAGACACGAGCAACTGCAACACAGCTTTGAGGGCACCAATTGGGAGCTGGAGACAACATCCGAGAGACCGGTCCCTAAGTCAGATGGAAACCAAGAGAACGCCCACTACAATTCTTTGTCTCAATCAAACCTTTCAACAGGAGGAAGGTTTGAACTGTTTGGGGCTGAACCCCAGGAGGCCATCGGAGAAAAGATAACACATGCTGTGGTGAAATGTGGGTCTTCCACGCTATGATCTGTGCAATGTTGTGCCTGACTCATCAAATTCGGCGGCAGCAAATTCCGGAGGGATGGCTGCAGCTGCCCCCTCAGCTATTCAGCGACGGCTATTCCACGATTCCTCATCCTTCATCCCTCCAATCAGCACAGCCACCATAGCCACTCTTCCATTCTACTTGTACTGTCCCACCAGTGGCGAATGATCAGCCAAGCAGCTCGCAAAAGATAGTCGTACTTTTGCCAATACGAGCAAGGGTATCTGGCTCACAAGCGACCACCTGCACATGCCATGAGAACTTTCTTACCTGTATCCAGCTTGCAATGGAGTCCGGCTGTCAAGCGCACCTTGAACTGCACTCCTTGATATGTAAAGAAGTCGTTCGCCTGGGTGCCGATGAAATTGCAGCAATGTAGCATCCACTAGCTGCAAATGACAAGGATACACGAGGTTCCTAATGAGGAATGCAATCATTGGACGGTTGGAGAAGTGACGAGGAGACAACTGCAGGCCTGGTATTTCCTGTGTGGATTGGCAACCAGGTAAGGCTTCAGGTAGTCGCCAAAGAGCTCGTACTCGTAAGCCCTGGGCAGTGTATCCTGCAAGATGGACATGGTGACATGCACGAACTTCCAGTGACATTTAATTCGTTTCATTCATTTCATTCATTTCATTCATCTCATTAATTTCATCAATTTCATCCATTTCATGCAATTTCATTCATTTCATCCATTTTTCCAATTCACCGAATTCCACGCAAATCTCACTGCAAAGCCATAACTGTTCACGGACAAACAGACTTTGTTTCGGTCCATGAAAGGAAGGATGTGAACCTTCTCGAATTCGGGTGTCGAGTCCCAGTTGGCGAAGATCTCTGTGTCCGTCTCGGCACCAAACTGTGGGTAAACAGTGGGATCCCCAAGCAAAGCACCGTCAACGAATAAAAGGCTAATGTGACTGGGTACAACAAATAGTAACTATAATGGCTAGCTATGAAGATTCACAATATTTCACAATTATAGTGAACCATTCTCATTAGACATTACTGTGCATTGACAAGCCTTTATCAAACATCGATGAATGGACTGGCCCTGGCAAAAAATGACTCGCTCGGTTCTTGTAAATTATCGGTTGCTTGGCCTGCTGTTGCTGTTTCTGAAGTCTCTCAACAAGATCCGAGGATTGAACAGATACCAGTCCAAGACCAGTTGGTTCCGTGGCTTCCACTTGCAAATAGACATCGTTGACCTGCAGAATGAAGAGCTTCAGCAGAAGTCACGAACTCAAAAACATATTACCAAAATCAAAGAAATTAAATACTCCCCAAAAATCTTTACATGGCACACAAAGATGAAACACAAAGTACACATTAAGTGAACATGAAGTAAACATGATGAGTTTCCTAACTCTTCAAGAGATGAACCAAAGCTGTGCCCACCTTCACAAGCTGGCCCGTGTACAGCAGCCGTACTCGCTTAGCATCGGGGCCGTAGGGCGCGTACCTTGGGACGCGACCGATGCAGACAACCAAGCTGCGATGAAGTTCTTTTTGATGGACTTTTTGGAGCGAAAAGAGGAAAAAACCTCTACTAAAAAATACCGAACAAAACTGCTACTTTATGAAAGTGACTTCACAAAAGAAACTCTCCGTCACTTTCACCAGCTGTTTTCACACCATGGCTGAGTCTTAGGCTCTCCTTTGAAGTACGGCCGTACGTACCTTTGCAGCAAACAGTCTTCTCACATCTTCTCAGAAAAGCACGGGTCTGTTTGGTGTACTTGCTACAGCAAGTTCTTGCAGGAAATAAATGCATTTCTCGCATGACACATGAAGTGTAAAGACTTGCTATGGACTGTGCCATGCCAAAAGCGTCCAAGTGACTCATTGAAGAGTTGCTCAGAAGATAACTCCGTGGGTCCCCACGCACTGGCGACGTTTCAATGGACTCATTTTGAAAGACTGAAATAGACATGTTTCAACGGTCACTGATAGAGAAGTTTCCAGAGGTTGGAAGTGCCTGAACTGGATCTTCTGAAAACAAATCACAGGAGCTCCGTCCACAAAGAAGTCCTGACAGGTCTGCTGAGGGGTCGCAAACGAAGAAATATGGAAAGGATCTGAGGAATTGAAGAGACAGATAGGAAGCAGGGATATGGAAAGGGTAAGGATAGAGGTTATGGAGAAGGAGAATTCCGGATGGAGTGCTGTCACAGAGTTGCGGGTTGTATCTGAATGTCTCAACGATGTCGCACCGTGTCCATGTCCAGGCAGCCCTGAGGAGGGTCACACCTAAAGACACACAACGCATCACAATGCGATCAACACAATCAACGCCCCCATCTTGCACTTGGGGCCGTGCTTAATGACAACGAACTCGGCGTTTGACGCTTTCACCAAATCACCGGAACGAACCACCTGAGAAACATCAACTGACTCAGGAACAAAATTTGCTCCAAAAATATCTTTGTATGTTCATTTGAGTCTTGCATTTTCGCCTCCTTGGAATTCCGAATTTCACGGAGTGTGTCGGCAAGGACTTCCATGCGACCTTGGCAACATGTTCAAGGGAGCTATTGCCAAACTGCAGAAAAAGCAAAGAATGTATATCCAGAAGACTGAGCAGGGAACTTTTGCCTTTGATTTGAGAATCTGCCTACAGAATCACAGAACACTTCTTACAAGCAAATGGTGCCATCGATCCATTGCTCTCTCGTGCCTCTTTGAGGGGCAAAATGTGCAATTTCTTTATCCGCTCCTTCGAAGAAGACACGTTGCCACATTGCCAGGGACGAAAATCATGGAGTTTCCAACTTGATCTCCACGCTGTGTGTTTCAAGACACGAAGATGCAACGGCTGTGCTCCTCGCCATTCGCTGCGAACCTTAGAAAATAGTGATCAAAGTATTGCAAAAAGAGAAAAATCGCAAAAGCCGCGCCTTTCCGCGGAAGAGCTGGAAGTGGCCTTGCAGTGGGAACTGCATAAAAGCAAGAAACTGAGAACAATAAAACAATAAGAAAACAATGAAAACAAAACTTGAAGTCTCTCGGAAAGGGAAGCCAAGTTGCTGCTTGAGCCTCTCCCAATTCTGAATCGACTCCCATTTCAACACTTACAGCTACGACTTGAACCTGAAAGGCAGAAGCATCAGCCCATGTGGTCCTGAGAGGTCCTGAAATCTAAGCGACAGAGTGGGATCACTGTGCAGTGGCACAACAAGCGATGGCACAGCGCAGCTTTTTCCATCGCTATCTTCCCTCGCTGGTGGAGCGTCCCTGGTGGAGCCTCGCTGGTGGAGCAGCGCGATGCTCGTGGTCCACCAGGTCTCAGTCATGGGTCTCCGTGATCTCCGAGACCTCCCAGATCTCCTTGGCTTCTCTCAGCTGAGCTCTGGCAGTGGCTTCACCGGAGGCTTCTGTCCAACGGCTTCTCTTTGTGCTTCAGCTTGTGAGGCTTTGCCACAAGAACTCATACCTGGCCATTCACACTCTTTGACCAAGTAGATTTATGCCTCTTTGTCTGTTTTGAATTCTGTATGTTATTTCTTGACAATTCTAAACTTCCCAGGTTTTAGGTTCTGCACTCAATGGCGAATAGGGTGCATGCCATGATTGGGAACCTCAACAGTAACATCTGGCGGTGTCCTTCATTTGGTTTCTGGCAGTTGCCCAATGCATGTCCGCCCTTTCTCACAAAGGGCCTCATAACTCACAAAAAGAGTTTATTGTTTTGTGTTCCTTCTCATCCGCAGTATCATAAACCATCGTTATATAACCCATGAAGAATCTCACATTGGCAAAACATCGAAACATCCCCCTGGGCCGGCCCAAAACGTGCACAGGGCCACTCCATGGTCCGCAGCACGGCACGCTCACCGATAGAGGCAGCTCCCCCGTGTCCACCCTCTTGACACTCCTTGAACCAAGAACAGCAATGATTCAATGGTTGATGGTTGATAGCCATGGTTGATGGTTACCAGAAGTACGAGTTGTCAACTAACCAGTATCAACCCGCCTTAACCAGCCATTTCGAGTAATCTGGAGCTGACAAATCGTTGGACAAAACAATTCACGGCACCATTGATGTGGCTCATGGTAGCCCAGTGTTGACCCATGTGACCCATATGGAAAAGAAAAATGTACTTTGAGATCTTGACAATGCATCGAAACACTAGGACGAAAGGTCAAGGCTCGTACAAGAAAGCTTCAAGACCAGATATTGGCAAGCTTTGCAACAATTTGATCATCTTTCGTGCATGACACCTCAGAATTCGTGGCGAAATCAGAAGTGCTTCTGAACTCCAAGAAATATGACAAAAGAAGACAAGTGGAATTACTCATGGTCATGGTGCTTGCCTCGCTGTTAAAGTCGGGGCAAGAAACGGATGCACGCGGTCGTCTCTGGTGGAAGTTGTGAATAAAACTCGACAGCGAGAGATCGACGGTGGCCGTTCTTGCAGATCTGCTGCCAGGTGATAGGCCGAGATTTGCCTCGCGACTGGGAAGGACTCAGGAAAAGGTCTCCAAATGTAAGAAAGCACTGAAAAAAAACATGAGAAAGCCATGACATGCCACAACCATCTCTTGTTGCTGCTGTTCTAAAGCAGTTGTTCCAACCTGTCTATGAGGGCTCAGCCCACTTGTGAGTTCACCAAGGGCGTTGTTCTGTTTTCAAAAAAGTCGCAGCCCTGTTGGTCTCCGGCCTCAGTTCTTCCCAGGTTTCTGGGTCGTCGGGATCTCCGTACTCTTCGAGCCAGCTGTGCCCAGCCAACCACCGGTGGTAGTTCTGCATGTCTGTCAGAGGCACCTTAAAGGAAATCTCAAGGAAGTCTAAGGCGTTTGACATCAGATACTTCAAAGGAATAAGACGCATAAATGGAGAAGGCACAGGGTCAGTGCCTTGCGTTGGCAGTAGCAAGTCAAAGTAGATGAGAAGCACTATGAAAAGAACCAACTCCCCGAATACCAGGTCTGTGCAACTGAGAGATCACACTGATCGAAAATCATTGAAGAAACTTGTCTACATTGCCATGGCTTTCAAAACGTAGTTCCTAGACTCAAACAGCTTTTCACAGACCACGCCATCTGCCCCAGAAGCGCCTCCGCCACAAATGCAGAGAAACGCCTGGGATTCTTCAGCTCCTGCTGTGCACCGGTCGACTTCCAAAGGACTTTTATTCGACTTGTGGGGTCAATACATGTCAACACCTTCTATGGCCTTTGCTGTGCTTTTGGTAGGAACAGTTCATTCACAATAGAGGGGACTTCATGATCACCCACTCTCAAGTACATCGGTGAATAAAACAAGTCGAATCCACTGGATGATGAGAGAGAAAGAGCGAGAGACTGCGAGGGACAAAGAGAGAGAGAGAGAGAGAGATCAAACAATAAAATGGAGGGAAAAAGGGGGGATCCAGTAGGGAATTACAGTAGTGATGGCAGAAATGAAAGAAACAGATGATCAACACAAGTAAAAAGACATTTCGGGGGGAAAAAAGGATAGAAAAGGAACAAATGGATTGATCTGAAGTGGGAAAATAAAAAAGATGGTTTGCCGGTTTTAACAGGTTGATCAGTTCATCTATCATCGTTGTCAAAACATACTAATCTGTTGTAGTCCAGATCAAAGGAGAAAGAAACACCTGGCAGCCATGTCACAAGCAGGTTTGAACCCGGCTGGCACCGGATTGATATTCTTCATGTATTTTTTCTTAATGTGACCGCAGGCGGGCAAATGCCCTCAGACAGCATTCAAAGTCAAAAGTTTCTTGATGCCGGAGCCCCGTCGATGGATGACATAGGGCCACACGAATTGGACCTTGTTGGCAGAGTACCCTAATACCTCATCTCAAGTATCTTCTCTTAGCCGTCTTGACACATGATTGTCGCTCAGGTGATCATTTCAAGCCTTGCAGCGACTCACGGCTTCCCATTGACTCATGTCAACCTGCAAATTCCCATCTTTGCGGTCCCGAACAACTTGATTTGCCACGAGCAGCCCGCCGTTGGAACGGCCCATCAGCGCAAGGCGTCCTGCAGCATGAAAACTGACTTAGCTCCTTTCTACTGCTTGGCGTTGTCCCACGTGGGTCCCCAAACTTGGTCCCAAAGAAACCAATTTCTCCAAGTTTCAACAAGCAACAGCATGCTGAGTCCTGGAGCTGCAAGGCCTTGGCGGAGCAGCTCATCTGCTACAGCCTCCAAGTCCTTAGCGGAGTTCGGATAATTCTCTGTTTGAGAATCCAAAAGAAAATCAGAGAATTAATTGCTTAGATGCATTATCAGATTATCCCATTTGTTTCACTTAGAAAATCCGCTTCTCCAAAGTTGCAGTGGTAGTTTTCACTGTTTTCTAAGCTCAAATGTCACGTCTCCAAGGTGTCGATCCGTCACAATTGCTGGGCGCCTCGTAGGCTCGAAGACGTCCCAATGCAAAGCGGCCAGCGCGTTCCCAGTCGGCACCAAACTCGCCACCCCCACGGAGGTTCACCTGGCGGCCAAGGATGGCCATAGGTCGGTCATAGGTTGGTGATGGCCGGTGAAAAGTTGATGGTTGGTCATAGGCAGATTGTGGTTGGTTACTGGTTCTAAAACGGTTGATTACTGGTGAAATCATTTAGCAATGCTTCACAGTGGTTACAGCCATGGGACACTCTTGCGATGTCTGTTTCTCCGAGCCATGAGTCCTGTCCAAGTCTACTGGTCGAGAGGTACATGATTGGATCGTTACACGATCCCTTACAAACATCCATAAACTAGTCAGCATAATCCTCAGCCAGTCACTTCACCCAAATATTTTCAAAGGCTTTGAAAAGGTAGAGATCCAATTCTTTTGATTGCAGTCGCCTCGACATACTGGCCACCACGTTCCAACCATGCAGCTCCAATAGTGGCATTGTAGTTTGGCAACAAAGGAATTCCAAAACCTGCTGGGAAAGAG
>VSDK01009219.1:0-12133 GCA_009767595.1 Symbiodinium kawagutii | reverse complement strand
CTGGTGGGAAAGAGTGGGCAACAGTCCAAACTCCGAAGCCAACAAGTTGACATGCGTGGCAGGCCTTTGGAATGAAACTACAAAACACGATGGGATATGACAGGTACAAGACCTGATGAGACATGAGGCTCAAAAAGTTGCACAGCAAACAGCGTTGGCAGTGCAAGAGTACTTGACAAATGCCACGTCCATGTATTGTGCCTCCGTAAGCATAGACCAAGGTTGGAGCGTTGTCTTTCGCGTCTGCTTTACGCAAACAGGTGAAGGGTATCTCTGTGCCATCAGCTGAAGTGGCCTCACTTAGCAGAGTATGGGCTTCTGAGATCTGAAACAATTCTATCCTTTCAATTTGAAAACATTTTTGGGATGGCATGTGTCTTGACCAGCCATGTAATCCATTTTTCTTCTTCTGTCCGCTATCTTATCCTCCTCATGCCGCATACTTCATGATGGTTCGACAAGAGTCAAGGCATTCCAAACCAAAGTCATGTAGCTCTCAATCTCAACAACATGAATCCAGCTCCCGCTGAAAGGGTAAACTTGTGCCAATGAGAGCAGCTTGGCAGAAAGAAATCAGGTAAACGAAGCGAAGTGTTCTCAGAAAGGGGCCTCCAAACGCATCTCCACCAGGTTCGAGGAATTGTACAGGTCGTGAAGGCGTCTCACAACTTGAAGGCCTGACAACGCAGCTGGGATCACTTGCTTTAATGGAGGGTACTTTGGGACTGCTGTGGCCTTTGAATCATCCAACAGTCGGATGAATGTTGCAAACTACAGCATTCCTATCCATTTTGGCTAAGGGCCAAAGATGGAGACACTTCAATATGGTTCAAATCTGCAGACCTTGCGGACTTTCAGATGGGGAGATCTGGGACCAGTTTCCGCTCACCTGCAAAGAGCTGCTGCCAGTCTTGCTCTTTCCACTTCCCGATGTCCTGACTCGACACCGTTCGAACACCGAAGGCCATGAGATTCAACACACAGAAGGGAGACTTCGAGATACAAATTTCAGGAAACGAGCCTGACTCAAGATACAAGTCTTACCAGTCACCAATCTTCCAAGACTTCTGGGTGCGGATGAGCATGTTTGCCAAAAAGATACCCGTACACGAAACCAAGTGTATGACGAGACTTCTGCTAAGAACAGATCCGCTTCGATCTAATTGCTGCCTCTGCAAAGAACAATGTGGGCGGCTGCTGAAAACCAGCTCGGCCAATCCAAAGCCCATCACTCTGTGATGAGACGGCTCTCACAGAGAGCGACACCAAACCTAGGAGCAAAGGAGGCTGCAAGGCCAAATCAGTTGGAAGTTTTCTAAAAGTGTTTTGAAAGATCTGTTTAAAACTATTCCAGTTTGAAGTGTTTTTTAAGACTACTCATGTTTTCAATTGTTTTCCCATATCTCCAGTCTCCAACCCTTCTCCAATCCCAGATGCTGTCGTCAGCACCGCTTGACTTCCACTTCTGTAGCCATTCACAACTGTCCTGAAAGGGTAGCTGTGCTTTCTGCCTCTGTCTATGTCACCTATAGAATCTGGTCAAGGCCCCACCTCGTCATGATGCAGCACCAACAGTTCGCTGTTCAATTTTGAGTCCAGGATCTGCAGCACCAAATAATTTCCTGAGAGAAAGACATGCGAATTTCAAGTCGTAGGTTCCTTGCAGCTAAAATTCCCAAGCCTGCACTCAAACCCCGCAGTGCACGGAACACGCAGCGACGTTGTGTAGCACTCGCACTTCATTGGCATCAAATGTTCGTGCAGTGCTATGGCCTTTGAAAATACATGCACAAAGTGCTACACCAGCCCTGAAATTGCAACAAGAAAAGAAGCGACGAATTCTGCAGTCTCTCAACCCACATCAACTGAGCCACGTGTGCAAACAATCTTTTGCAGCGTGGATGAACGAGACGTGCCGGCCCTCTTCTCTCCTGGGAAGTTTCTTTGCAAGTATCTACAGAACAACTGAAGTACTTTCGTGAAGAGCTCTGGAAAAGAAACACAGAAGTACTTTCCGTGTTTGGCTAATGGCCATTTGCTGTGGACATGTACTCTCTATTCGAACTGTGTGACATTTGCAACAGATTTGGCATCTCACTGTAGCGGTCCCTGGAGGTCCTGTTGGTGTCCAAAGAAGCTGCCAATCCCCTGCACCCTCGGCAGATTTTGAGAGCAAGGCTCCTTCAGCTGCAACATCCCCAAACTCATCAAGTCTTCCCATGGCAACTATAACCCCACTAAAGTCAGGTATAGAACTGCTCACAGTGATTTTCTACTCTAGTGCATACCTGTTGGCTTTGGGTACCTTAGTGTGTTGATCAGTTCCAAAGATAGAGAACTTGGTCATCGTCCGCCTGACGACAGCAAATCTTCTCGCTTCGAAAGTGTCCTTGTGGGAAGTGTTGAAAGCCGCTACGCAGCTGGAGCAGCAAAAACTTCCCGAAAATCGTCAGCTCCTGGAGCCAATCGGAGCGTCATATGCCAAGATGGGCCATATGGCAACTTGGTTGAGCGGCAGTACGACCTATGGACCTATCATATGCCAAGGATAGTTGGTGCTTGTCCCTGTCGATTATGACCAAGCCATCATCCAATCAGCTGTTTGGGATGGGGCAGGACTTCTTGGAACAGAAGTTTGGCCTGGCAGCCGGGCCCTTCAGGTAAGGTCTACGAGGAATGGGAATGACAGGTGCACCTGCTTCAAAAGGTGAAGGCTTTTCACTTCTACTCTCCAATTGTATTCCGTCCGAAAATATCTTGAAACTTCATCGTTTGCAAACACTAAATCTCAAAATATCTAGTCTTGCAACAATACAAATCTCAAACCTGAAGCATTCAAAGCATTCAAAGCATGCAAATCACATCCTCCCAGCGGCAGTCCGCGTCTTGGGGCACATCCAACTTCTGCAATGCTCCAGGTTCAGCCTGATTCGCTGCTCAAACTCCAAGCGCTGTCCCAAAGAAAACTCCGAGCACCTCCGAAGAGCTGGTGACGCTGAGGTACCAGTCCTGCTGAGTCACAGGACAACAACAGTCTCATAGCTGTTACAACTCATATTTGTTACAACTCATGGCTGTTGTAACTTGCTGTAACTTATATCTTGTGCTAAGCGGAGTCCGTGGCATGGAAGTTGATGGATCGCTGCACCACTTGGAGCCGATGGTCACCAGCTGCTTTCGCGTAGCCGAAGACGACCTGTGCCAAGGCGCGAAGGCGCCAAGGCTCAACGAGAAACGTCCAATTCTGAGAGCAGAGATACTCTGACGATGGAATGAGACTCTGATTCAAATGACAGCATTGAAATAGATTCAAATGACAATAATGAGATTGAAGTATTTGAATGAGAATCTCGAATGAGAATGAAATACTGATTTCGAATGCAATCCAATGAGAGTTCAACACGAGAACCTCATGGATCTAAGAGATCCGATCCAAGCGACGTGATCCTGAATTTCTCCTTCAAAGACAGTTGGACAAATGGACAACGGGGTGCCCCTGCGCCATAGCCGTACACTCCGAGGGTAGCCTCGTTGCACAGCAAGAGAAGTGCAAAGGTGACAGAGCAACTGCACACGCTGAACAGCACATGCTCTGCACATGATGCACAGCATATGTTGAAAGAAGAATGCAACGCAAGGCAACAGCTCCTGCATATGTCAGCGAGTCAGGACCAAAGTCTGTGCTCACAAGAAGCAGGTCCCGGGAGAAGTAAGACACAACCTGAGCTCCCAAGAAAATCACGAAACGAAGGGCACGAAGCTGCAACCTTTGTGGAGACTTGGCGACTTGAAAGGGTTTTCATCACGTAGCCACCTGACAGGACACCACGATACTAAGAACATCACACTCTTGCTCTCCGGCAGCGCAAAGCCTCCAGGAGAATCTCACTTTTGGACCAAAAAATCTCTGCATCAACAAGACAAATGCAGCAAAAAAATACATGAAACAAGACTTGTTTGTCTTTGTTTTTGATGAGTTCTGCTTTCTTCATGCTTCCTCCATGAACAAAGCTCTTGCGCTCTAAGTCGAACTCTCTGGCCTTAGAAAGAAAAGTCGGTTCCGGTAGATGTCAACTCAACACGTTGAGTATCTGAAACTATGTTCATTTGCACATACCAAGGACAGCATACGGAGTCACTATGTCCCTATGTCAGACATCAAAAGACCAAAGAAGAACATACTTTTTTCGGCGCTTTTAAGGTGCTTGAAGAAAAGCATTTCATTCCAAATGGAAGTCTTTAGTAGCACTGCTTTAGGAAAAGCATTATTGTTTCGTTTCCATCGACAATGATCTGAGCTTAAGGGCTTCAAAGGCATCCTGACCTCCACGGGAAAGGCAAATCATGGCCCTTGTAGCGCCGCCATCCTCGTTTCACGAGAGCAAAAAAAACGAAGAAAACATGAGCAAAATGTGAAGGAAAATGTGAAGGAAAATGTGAAGGAAAATGTGAAGGAAAGATCAGGAAAGGTTAGAAAAACTTAAAACGCTTTCCCAATGGCCTTGGGCAAATGAGCAAAAACTTGCAAAGGTCCGGAAGACAAGACACATGGGTCCCAATCACAGACGCTCCATCATCAAGCAGTCAGAACAATCTCCATTGTCTCTTCTAACAAAAAACAGAGACGATTTGCCTCCAGCAACACATCGAATCCGCGCCAAACGTAGCTTTCACCTTGAAACAAAATGCCGTGCACGTCTGGAGTGAAGTGGAACCGACTCAACGGCTACTATCGTTGCAGTTTCAGGCTTTTCTCTGTTTTTTTCTTTTCTTTTCTTTTCTTTTTTCTTTTCTTTTCTTTTCTTTTCTGTTCTTTCTTTCTTTCTTTCGTTCTTTCTTTCTTTCTGTCTTTCTTTCTCTCTCTCTCTCTCTCTCTCTCCTTCCATTTATCTGTCTATCTATTTATTTATCTGCCAAGTGTTTTTGTGCATGACATGAAGGATCCTAGATACAAAGCTGTTTTCTTGAACTTCTGAATTGCTGCTGAACAGTAGGCATTGTTCCAATGTGACAAGTGTCCCAGTACTTTCAGTCTGGAGAACAAATAAGTTCTGCCAAATCATCTTCGTCCTGATCTTGTTTACTTTGTATTTTTTGTGTTTACTCCGTGCTTACCTATCAGCTTCTGTAGTTGTCTGTGCTCGGGCTTTGTGCACCTTCTTGACGACACAGCTTGTCTAGGTCCAGCACCACCTGATCAGCGGAAATTGAAAGGAAAAAAAGACGAATCTTCTGTTTCCTCTGAAGAACCTTTTCCTTATGTCACTTTTTCCTTAGCGTACTTTTTCCTTTTTCTTATCTCAGTTGTTTTCTTTTTCCGCTGAAGTGTCTTTTCTTGGTCTGCTTGGTGATTCAAATCATTTGGTGTTATAATGATTTTAGAACAGAATATGCCCTTTTGATGTGCACATATACCGTTTTGATTCGAGCCCACATTTCCGACAGCTAAGAGCCTCCCAGCAGGGACTGTTGGAAAGAAAGCTGTCCAAAGTGGTTCGCCGCCACACCCCGCGCGGGTTGAAGGCATCAGACCTCCGGCGGAGAACAAATTCAAGAGAGAACATGTTCTGCTTAGAGAAGCAGCTGCTTAAAGGTAAATGCTAAGTCCATTCAATGCATCTTAAACTTAGCATTCAGTTCCATTCAATTCCATTCAATTCCATTCAATCCATGACTTCAAAGACATTTTAATTCAACTGCACCTCTGTCTGAATCACAGCTGGGTCGCCAAAAGTCGTAAAAATAGCCTCCAATTTCTGTCACCTGCGGCAACTTTCCTGGGACGTCACCGACAAATCAACTCCAGTGGGTGTTCACCTTCAGCCTTGCTCTCTCACAGCATGAAAATTTGAGTCATGGATCGCAAAGGGTCTGCATCTGTATCCGTGGTCTCAGTCTGCCCAAGGCGAGCTAGTAGTGGCGAGTGCCTGCAGAAGGGTGAGGCGAGGCGGTTGTCCCTACTCTGTTTATCTGTAGATCTATCTGTAGATCTATGTCTCCTTCTAGTCTACAGTACCCATTCGGTACCTAAATGTCTTCAAACCATCTATCTGCCTGCCTGCCTGTCTGTCTGTCTGTCTGTCTGTCTGTTGTCTGTCTATCTATCTTCGATCCATCCATCCATCCGTCCGTCCGTCCGTCCATCCGTACGTCCATCCATCCATTCATCTAACCACTCTCTCTACAGACATATCTACCAATCTACCTATCCCATGCATGTGTATGTGTATGCTTGATCGTGTACGTGTGCATGCGTGTATTTGTCTATCTCATCTATTTCTCTCTGAATATATATTTTAAAATGTACATACATGTACATATATATATATATATGACATTGCACCCCTGAAAAAGAGATCATCATTATCTATGTTGTATTGTTTATTCACAACATTTTCTCATATTTCTTTTTAGATCTTTGAAGGTCTGATACGTGTAGGAAAACAATGATAAGGAATAAATTTGAAAATTATAAACAAATGAATATATATGTTTATCAATATATACATATATACATGTATATAAACATATCGATATGTCAATAAGTAATTCTATAAATAGAGAACTAATTCACCACATAAATAGCTACTAGTAAACCAAAAGGTAGATAAATAGATAGATAAACAAATATAGGTATGTAAGAGTATGTTTTTCTTCAGGAGCCAATTTCGAGCTTAACATGGCACACCCCGGCTGCGGAATCAGTATGTTTACCGTAATATACTTCGCAATTGTGATTGTTTTTGTTTTTACCTGGTATGTTCTTCGTCTAGGGAGTAAACGAAACAATGGAAAAACTGAATGAAAATCAAAAAACATGAGAAAAACATTTCAGAGAATCTTTGATGAAGTCCAATGATGGTTTTGGGGGTTTTCATTGAGTTTGTTGGATTTATTTTGTTTTGGAGCCTGAGAAACTAGCTCATCCATTCGCTTTCTCTCTTTGTCTCTATTTATGCGTGGGCATCATCTATTCTATTTGTGCAGCCTATCCTCCTGTCCATCTATCTGTGCTTTTATCCAACCTATCCATCTGTCTAAATCTATTTTCCTTCTATCCGTCGTATCCTATCTATGCTGTGCCATCCTATCCATCTTATCTTTTCTTCCTATCGATCTATTCTTCTGCACCTGTACATCCAATGTATTTCTATCTAACTTTATTCCTGGTAATCTATCTACCTGTACGTGAGCATACGCATCCACATGCATACAGACATAGACATGAACACTGACATACAAATGCATACATATACACACATACGCGCACACATACATATGCATATGAGTACATTCGCACTCGCATATTCCTGTGATGCTTAGCATATGAGTACATTCGCACTCGCAAATTCCTGTGATGCTTATATTCATTCATGGATACAGATACAGACAGCAACATTTATGCACCGTGCAAGCAAAATATCAACCCGTGGTGGATGTGTTTTCGTACCGTGCTCTCTGTGCCCAAATTTTGGCACCTGGGATCGCCCAAAGAGGAAAGAGACAGCGCGTTTTGGGACTCAACCCATGCTCTCACTGGGGGACTATCCAGCCTTGGTGACAGCGCAAGCGCCACAAAGTGACCACAAGACTTTGGTAGAACACAGCACCATTGGATGAGGAAATGGATGACACAGTCCATGCATGGAAAACGTGCCCATGGCACTACAAACTCCATTTTGAGAATGGAGTACACCTGGTAGGTCTTCTGATTATCCTCTTTCAGATAGAACTCAAAAAGCAAATGACACAAACTCAATGTGTGCACATGTGTATATTGGTTGATTCATTGATGGATTGATTCATTTTATCTATCTATTTTTGGATGTACTCATACATAGATGTATACATACAGTACGTACTCGTACTTATATGTTTATGCAATATGTAATCAAATAAAAACCTCCAATTTCATCCGATTTCCAATATATGGTTTGAGGCTGTTGTGCAAATCTTACCTGATCAAAGCATATGGGATGTCAAGAGTAATGCGCAAGAAGGAAAAGTGAGTTTGGATTGCAGGCTGCTTTTGGGCAAGTGTCAGTTTGGCCTCTTTACTGAATGGTTTATTCAAGGATTTGCAAGCTAGAACGGTCACGCAAAAATGTCCGCATTCTCCCAAAACTATGATGACTCTGATTGGCACGAGTTGCTCTTCCAGCCACTGCAAAGGGTCTGCCTAGCACCGATCGTGCACAAACGTGATTCGGAATGAGGTAAGTCAATGCTAACAACCGCCCTCATCCAGCATTCTAGCGCTCACAAGAATCCTGTAAAGGCCTTCAAAGGCCCCACTTCCTTGTTTCTTTGTGTAGCGAACACGTTCCAAGCAACCAGGTGTTCCATCGAAATGCTGCCATGTGAGTCAACTCTCATTCAACTTTTCGATGGCAATGGATATTCAGTGGAAACTGTCAAAACCCATGATCGATCGTGATCTCACTTTCCACCTCTGCTGAAGATGTTGCTTTGAAAACCTTTTGTTTTCTGCTTCGAAATCGAGAGCCTTTCTTGAAAACCTCAGTGTTCGACATTTCCACTAGAAATGACTTCACGAGGCTTGAGACGGTCACAAAAAAGCAAACTGAAGTTCTGCTTCAGTCTGAGCAAAGAACCAAACCCAAAACAAGGCATTTCTGCAGGAAAGAAGGGAAGGTCACAGGCGTCGGAGTCGTCGAAACCGTCGGAGCTGTCCGTTTCTTCGACCGAGAGGGATACCTCAGCTGGAATGAACTCGTCACAAATTTCAATGCCTAGGAGGACGTCTCAAGTTAGGAGGTCTTACCATAAAGGAAGAAACAAAAGAGTTCAGAAACAAAAAAACATCCAACAAGAACAATCTCCAAAAAACATGAAAGCAGATGTCGTTGAATTCGATGCTGCATGAAGTATGGTTGTTTGCAACGAGACTGAAAACCGTTTGTTTCCGAGAATCTGTTCATTTACAAGCTCGCAGCTAACACTCGAATGCAGATTGGTTTGCATAATGACAACAAAAAACAGGATGTCATCTTATGAACATGTCCATGGTTGCAGGATGCACAATGAAACAAGCTCTACATTCCAAGTTGCTTCGTGTGTTTGATCAAGTGAATGCCAGCAAGAGCGATGTCCATCGCACCCCATGGCACGTTTCAGGCACAGAACCCTGATTTTTCGCAGAAAAATTGGGTGCAGTGAAAAACATGGGGGCATGGATGGGGATGGCGGGCCATGGGTATGGGTTTAATTTTTTACAGTCCGCGTGTTGACCCTGGAACCAAGCAGACCTTTGAGCCTCTGATGTAAACCTTTGGCCATCTTGGTCGAGGCCTTGCATGTGCAAATTGTACTTGGTACATCTTGGTCACAAGAAAGGGAGACTTGGTAGATCTTGGCCACATGTGAAAGTTACGTCTGCTCACAGCCTAGTGATTTTGTGCTTTTAAATTGCCCCAGAGGCCAATGACACAACTGTTTTCAGTGCAACATCTCGCATTTGCCTAAAGTGAAAGAATCCTGGCCCAGCTCACCAAGTTGGTTATAAGTAAACCGGAAATTTTGTAACAATGGAATCCTTTCACTTGAGCACAAAAACACTTTGTTTTCTGCGCCGTCAAGTTTTCACAGGAAAGAACCTACACCTCAACAATGAATTTTTCTGGCCAAACACATTTTTTTTGTTGCTCATTGTTGAAGGAAGTTTGGATGTCAAAGGTCCGACTCGGACTTATGGACAATTGCAGCTGTCAGTGCGTCAATCGCAGATGTGTGCGTGCGCGTGAATGATAACGATGGGGCAAAAAAATTTGTTTTCAATGTTTTGTGTTTCCGGTTGGTTGAAAAGGCATCCTTGTCAAGCGGGGGGGTGCGGAAATCAATTGGGAAAAAAATCAACGAAAATTGCACATGCTGCGGCCAAACAACGCACGTTAGCATGTCAAAATATGGAAAAAACACCAGGCAGTCAAGGGACCTTTTGAAGATGACCTGTGCAAAAACTGCAAGGCGCAGTGGCACATTTGCATCAAACTGCAAAAAAATACATTTTTCCGACTTGTCTGGACGTCCAGATGCTCAAAAAGTGCACCGCGCTATCACATATCGTTGAACCGTCTTCGCAAATTGACAACATTGGTTAACGGTTTTTGTCCGATGGTGAGCTGTGTCTCTCTTTATCCGATAACGCATGTTCACTAGCGTCAATATCATTTTCCTTCTTATTGTCTCATCGTTTTTTTTGCATCCAGACATCACACATTATTGATTTTTTTGTTCGAAGCGCTTCCTGCCAGTGCGGCAGGTCAAATCTCGCAAGAAATGACAACCAAAGGATTGGTGGCGCGAGAGGGAAAAAAATAGCTAACAACCCGCAACCCAAGGAAATCGAAGTACCTAGTGCGGAATTTCCCTGTTGAGGCACATACATCACATCAACACTACATCACATCAACAATACATCACATCAACAACACATCGCATCAACTATGCATCATATCAACAACGCATCACGCCTACAATGCATCACATCAACAACACATCGCATCAACAATGCATCATATCAACAACGCATCACGCCTACAATGCATCACATCAACAACACATCGCATCAACAATGCATCATATCAACAACGCATCACGCCTACAATGCATCACATCAACAACACATCGCATCAACTATGCATCATATCAACAACGCATCACGCCTACAATGCATCACATCAACAATACATCGCATCAACAACGCATCACATCAACAATACATCACATCAACAATACATCACATCACAACAATACATCATGTCAACAATACATCACATCACAACAATACATCATGTCAAGACTACATCACGCCGACAACACATCACATCAACAATACCGCACGTCAACAATGCATCACTTCAACAATACGTCGCATCAACAATACATCACATCAACAACACATCACATCAACAATGCATCACACCAACAATGCATCGCATCAATAATACAATACACAACAATACATCGTCTCAACACCACATCACATCAACAACGCATCACATCAACAGACCCAATGTAATGTAATCTGGTGTGGTGCGATCTGGTCTGTGTGTACTGTGGTGTTGTGTGAGCCACCAGGAGCGTAGCTTTATTTTTTTCTTCTTGTTTTCATTTTGAAAAGAGAAGTCTTGGCCTGCGCTCTTCCTCTTCAAGCACCTTTGATCATTCTTTCTCAGCATTCTTGGTCCTTCACGCTCTCCTTTTTTTTGCTTGATGTGTGGTTCTGGCGCGGCGCCTCGGTCACTGGTTTTTTTTCCTCTAGGGCGCCGCTCTGGCACTGTGGCCGCGGTCACAAGTCAAAACAACAAGAGACTCAAAGATCCCAATCTATGAGGGCGCATTAACACATCTGCAGTGAGACGTAGCTGTACAAAAAAACGGGCGGCTCAGAGGGAAGTAGTACAAGTCGGTACAAATCCAGCAATCGAATCGATAAAGTAATCGAAGTCAGTAAATCACCAGTAGATCACAGCAGAAAAGAAATGCTACCTTACTTCGAAGGTGAAAGCCATTCCGTCGCCTCTGCAGGTTGTACCATTCCGCAATGAGCGTTCCATTCAACTTGGGATTGAACATCGCATGCGTCGACGCATCAAGAAAAATTGTGTGAATAGTGTATGACCTGCCAATGCGTGTCGATACAAAGACTGACAGGAAGCAAGACACCACCGCGAGGATTCGTTGGGCACCTAAATCAGCCACAAAACTCGAAATTGGCAAGTGAAGAAAACACAAGTGAGATGGCGGCGCCTCGGTCACTGGTACACACTGCAAAAGTGAAGAGAAGACAGCGTCCCAATAATGAGCGGGAGGAAACCAGCCAACCAACCAAAACAAACAGCAAACAACCACCCCCAAACCTCATAAAACCGCCAAACCCCAAAACAAACAAAGGGCACCAGAGCGTTAAGACAGAACATCCGCTCTTGTTGACGCTCAGGGCATCTGCATCATGCATCTCATCACTCTAAAGCAGCACCACCAAAGGATCCCAAATTGCAGCTTGCTGAAACTCAAAGCTCCTTTTGTTTTGCTCTTCAGCATCGCCTCGGTAGCGCTAAGTAAAAGGTCGATAAGAAGCAAAGAAAACAGGTGAAACAAAAGTGAAACA
>VSDK01009215.1:110340-112554 GCA_009767595.1 Symbiodinium kawagutii | reverse complement strand
TTGCACACCATTTTGGACTAGCTCACTTGTCAAGAGAACACTACAAACCTTAAAATCGGGAACTTGGGGGGTGCACCGGTTGGTCTCAAAAATTATCTATCGTTTTTGAAGCTTAAAACAGCATCGATAAAGTTGCAAACAGTTATAGCGCTGTCTGAATATTAGATAACTGAAGATTTACATGTTTTACACTGCTCCTCCGCTCCTCCTCCGCAAGTCTTCCCCAGAAAAATACGAAATTAGCTTGGGGAAAACAATGAACTTTCTTGTAGATAAGCAATCCGCAGAGGAGTTCAAAGCCTCCTCCGCTGGTTTCGCCAATATGAAAGCTCCTCCACCCTGTTTTAAATATATACTACTATATAATACAGGGAACCTCTCCTCCGCCACTTCAACATTCATTTCTTAGCATGTTCAAGCGTCAGGAGTCTCGGGGGAAGAGGGAGGCAACTTCCAAAAACACGGCGACGAAGATGAAATGGTATCGGCGCTGCTGCTCGGAATGTAAATATAAATTCACCCAGAAAATAAAATGCATCATCGCCTTTTTCTCACATACACCTATGCTTCTCTTCGCGCACTGCAAATGAACACTACCCATTTGGCTCCGCTAATCGAAGCCGATTTTGATTTCATAAACAGCACCAAATTTCGAAGACCAATTCATGGACCTCTGCAGTAGGTCCGGAGAACCAAGCAAGTTTCACCAGATAAAAAGAAAGAAGTCAAGCAAAGAAATCGAAGAGACAATGACTTTCATTATCAAACTTATCAAATTTAAGAAGAATGAAAGGGAGAAGGGAAGAGGAGGAGGAAATGATAAAAACGAAGTTCAAGACCGAGTCCGAAGGACCAAGTCTGAACTACGAGATAAGAGAAGAGAAAGAAGAAGGACAAGTAGACACAGAAGGACTGGGAAGAGAAGTTCAATGCTCAGTCCGAAGGACCAAACAAGAACTACTCACCAGCACACATCGATGAGAACGCGAAGCTTACCAGAGAAAGTCAAGACCAAGTCCGGAGGACCGAGTTGAAACTAACTCTCGATGCAGAGCAACAAAGTACAGGAAGCTAATGAACAGGTTATCACCAGGTTCAAAACTTAGCCCGGAGGACCGAGGCAAGACCAGGAGCTGTCTAATGATCTTCACACAAGTTCGAATCACCAAGAGAGGACCGAGCTGCACAAGACTAGCTACTTCTCCTCCCGCTAGCTTCTTTAAAGTGTTCGGCCTTTCCCCACTGTGAAAGCACACTGGAAAGACCAGAAAGGACGAAGGTGAAGAGCTCTTCGTCCGGAAGGTACATAGAACCAAAGCTCTTACCCACGTCCGGCGATTTGTTGTTCGTAGCTTTGGCTCAAGCTGTCTCGGTTCAAGCTTCGCGGAGTGTGTTGCCTGAGCACCTAACTTGTGTCAGCATTTGTGGATGAAGAAGGTTATTGAGGGTCAGCTTTCCCTTCGCTTGCTCTTCCTCATTGTGTTCCTGCAGTTCACCTACTTAGGACAAGGGTCACCCATAAGCTGTAGCGTGACTCCAACAAGGGTTGAGATACTTTGACAAGGCGCTGAGCCCACTAGTCTTCACACTCTGGCCTCACCAGTAGGTAGTAACTTCGGTGAAACCGACCGTCTGGCCATTGTGTGAACACAGGTGCGGCTCGCCCCTTGACGGTATCTCCCCGAGCTATCAGTATAATAGGAGTCCATATGCTCGATTAACATACTCGTGGACTAACCCACGAAAATAGGTAAACCATGACCCAGTGCGGGCCAACTCGTTTTAGCTTTTTTGCTCAACATCGGCTTCAAGGCATACGGTGCCACCACTTTGTCAGAAGCGCTTCTGACAACGGCCTGCTATTACGGTTACCATTTTTTCACTGGCAGCTACGTATTTGGCTGATTTTACATGTCAAGGTTTCAACGGGGAATTCATTGCATGTACATATTTTCGCAGTTTTGCTGCCTTTGCTTCTGTTGCTTCCTAGCTTCGAAGTTTCGTCCGTTTCACACTGTTTCACCTGGTTTCACTGCTTCTTATCGACCTTAGCTTAGTGCTACCAAGGCAATGCAGGCGAGCAAAAAAAAAGGATCATCATCATTATTGTCATCATTGGCATTGTTTTTATCATTATGATCGTCATCATCATTATTATCATCACATCATCATCATTATCATCTCTTTCATCCTTATTATTCATCCATCCATCCA
>VSDK01009215.1:87840-105340 GCA_009767595.1 Symbiodinium kawagutii | reverse complement strand
AATAACTAACCTGAGTAAGAAGCCTCAACTGAACCATTCTTGGAAAGATATGGAAACGCTTTGGCTTTACCATTGCCAGACCCCAGACCACCGGCCGCTTGCTGATGCATTTAGTGGATGCATACCGTCATTCTTTTTTCGCATGTTCTGATTGATTAGCACTTTCTTCGGATCGGAATCGTTCAGTTCCACAACTCACTTGAGGGTTGTTTTAGTGGGGAGGCGGAGCTAGCACGAGTGTTTCAAACACAGAGCAGTCTCTGATGGGAGGTGTGGGGTCACTGCAGTGACAGGCATCATAAAGCCCCAGCATTCACCAAGCAAATCTTCATTCATCAGCTTCAGATTAGGTCAGTCCATGATTGGAGCGTTTGTCCCAGGTGAATGATGCTCTTGGTGAGTCCTATCCCGTGCCACTGGGACTTGGCATATTCGGTTCACCCCAGGGGACAAGATGAGGAAATGTGTGTTTTTTTGTTTGAGAGCAGAAGATCGAGTTTCCTTTTTCGGCCTCGCTGGGTTGAAACGCACCACGTAGAGGCTGAGAATATCAACCGTTTCAGTGTTCCGACTTTGGGCCCCCACTCCCCCCCCCGTGATCGCTAGAAAACAGTGGGAGGAAAACCCAAATTCTACTCTTTTCAAAAAGTCTGCCGAAATCCAAATGGTTGATTATTTGAGCAAGGCAATCAACATCGATTTATATATATATATATATATAGAGGAAAGCAGATGTCTCAGATCACGCAACAAGCTTGAATTTCTAACATCAAAAAGAAGCACAATTTTTAGCTACAAAGCATTGTGGACGACGACAAGTAGTACGGCAGAAGGCTGTAGCAGAAGCTCCCAGAATAGGAAGTCTAAAGGAAGAAAGGGGCAGTTGAGATGAATGGATTGCAGAACGATCTAATCAATGAGCCGGAGGCCTTTGGAATGTTTCGTGGGCTGGCGTTTTGTTTGTTTTGTTCATTGATTGAACTACTGCTTTCCCGTGCTTGTGTTTTTCTGGGCTGGTGTTTCTCTGTCCTGCTGTTTTTGTGGGCTAGTGCTTTTAGCTCCTTCTGGTGTTTTTCTGTGCTGGTGTTTTTGCGGGCAAAATTTGCAGATTATAACTTGCAAGAGTGGTCCCAGACCATAATTTTGTTACGTTTGTGACTTGCAACTGTGCTTGGTACGAGAGCAGCGTGCAGTTTTTGCTTAGCGCTCTCAGGACAGGCCTCGGAACCTGTCGCTTTAGAGAGCCTATTTTTCGACCATGCTTGCAGCACAAAACGATTCAATACCACAGCATCTTGTGCAATTCCTATCAGTCACGCGTATGCACATCTCTCTTGCAATTTCTTCTTTCTCTGACACCTTTGCCGAGGAACTACCTGCTGTAACTTTCCACAAATCGGATATTTGACTTCCAATCACCCTTCAAGCAAAAAAAGTGGACCTCAATATGATTGGCTTACACGAACAATCATACAATCTCGATAATCCAGTTGACAGCATATTCACCCAGGGTTCATCATTTCCCGGTTCCATCGATCATGAAGAAACATGATATCTTCAATGACCAAACAAAAAACACATATTGGACATAGACAGATTATCCCAAACGAACAAGTTGGTTTGAAGAGAGGTCGCTGTGTCTCCACGAAAGACAAAAGAAACAATCGGCGCAGAATCTATGATCCCAGAAGAAGCGTGGGGACAAAACTCTTGCTTCATTTGTGGAAGGACAAGACTTTTTGTTTTCATTCGCCCACCCGGAAAAAACACCGCTGATCTACTCCCAAATGGCTTAGAGAATAGTCCCACGAGTGCAGACACAACACACACTGACACAAAACCTTCAATGACATTGGGACTTGAAACTCTGAATCTCAAAGTTAGTTGAGGATGTGTTCTTACCTATCCATGCTGGAAAACAAGTTCTCCCAAAGATAGCGACTTGCAGAGGAACATGGCAATGTGTGACGACTTTCAAAAAGCTATGATGGAATCAATCCTCACCTTCTTTTGTTTGAGAAAAATACATTATATACAATCTGCAATTGCCGACAACTGAACAACACTTGAAAACCAGCAGACACTTCCCAGAACTTGGAACCCAAATTTGTTCACTGAAAGAACAGCATAGGATTTTCAACCACCAAAACAGATTTGAATCCCAACGCCACTCAACTTCGGAACCCAATCTCATTGATCTCCAGAGTGTCTAGAGGAAAATAGACGCCTTTCCTTATGAGAACTGTAACAAGACTTTGCTCGACATGATCTTTGGTCTATGAATGAGAGGAAGGGACACCTCTAGCTACCAACAGCTCTCTGTAAAACCAGTACAAAGGTTGGAAACCTAAAACCGTTGCTTTACACAGGAGCACCAAAATCGATGAGCGCAAATCAAAGAAGACTCGAAACTATCGAACTTAGGACTCCCAAATTATTGCTTCAGAGAGGACCGCTGGTATTTCATGATCATGTTGAATTTTCAAAGATATAGCGGAGATTCAACATGAACTTAGATGACTCTAAACTCGACAAAAAACAATAGCTGTCTTTACGGTCTTAATATGCCAGAAGGCACACTGGAGATCAAATTTAAATGGAGCTATGAAATGCAAACCCACATCGACATGTGCAGAGGGATCTTGGCTACCCTTGTTGTAAAGAACTCCTGACAGTGGACACACTCGCCGAAAACATCTTTCCACGCCACAAAAATACCCCCAAAACTCAGAACTTCCCAAGATTGAGTGTAGTTCCAAAACCCTTCAAGTTTAAGTCGTGAACGGTATCGGGAAAGACTTTTAGGGCATTTGGTCGGAGTGTGGATTTTAGCACGACGCTGAGGGGCATTACTATTGCAAATTGGGCTGCCTGTCAAGCAGTAAGCTACATGGCTGGCATCTTGATCCAGGACGGGTAAGGGGTCAGGATGTCGAGTAGGATGGTTCAAGTGAGATGAAGACGGGTCAATGCCAGGTATCACGAGGGTAGGCTAAGGTTGTGTTGTCGAAGAATAACATTTTGTTTATTTCGAACGTGTTCATCAGGTAGAGGGTTTTGACTCGCCAGCTTCATGCTTCGATGTTCAAGACGAGCATGCAAGCATTTGCCCGGGGCTGAGTTCCTCATACGATCGAACAACATGCTGATATGCAGGCGCAAGTGTGCAGAAGCTATGTACTCAACTATTGTTATAGCATGATAGAATTGATGATCATGATGGCATACACAAACAGATATATGTGTGTATATATATATATATCTTTCTCTCTGTAAATAAATACATAAATAAATAAATAAATAAATAAATAAATAAATAAATAAATAAATATATATATATATAAAATGAATAAATAAATAAATAAATATATATATATATATATATACATACACACACACATATCATGATACTCTCTGGGTCTTGGGCCTTTTGGCTGTGTGAGATTTCTGGGATGGGGTGGACCCCGGGGGCGGCACAAAGGGTTCGCTCCCAACGAGCACCCCCCCGATCTCCTCTCCCATGCCGGTGCAGTGCCGCGCTTGCTTCTGGAGCACCTGCAGCGCTCGCCCCAGTGCGTTGCTCCAACTTTGAATTGGGACCTGTAATTGTGGCTTGGTTTGGGGTTTCCTTTGTGCGTGGGAAAGTGCGATTGTTTTTTTTCTTTCTGTTTCTTTCCCTTTTTTTGGTCAGTGTTTGTTTGGGGCGCTTGCCCCAAGAGGTTGCTACATTTTTGCTGATGCTGTAGTGGCTGGTGTCTGTGGTTTCGGTGCCTTGGGTTCCGAATTCGACATAATTCGACAACAAGTGCTCAACTGGCGTGCCGTGGTAGGAAAGGTAGTGTGGAGTGCGGGAATTTGCTGGGGGGAACGTTTAAGGGGCTGCGTGTGTTGGGTTCGAATCCGGAAAATTGCGGAGAAAAAAAATGAGAATGGCAAAAACATTGGGGCAGACAGGCTTGGAGGTTTCGAGGTGGATCACAAACTTAGATACGAGATGAAAGGCAATGAGCGTCGCTGTGTGGGTGCAGCATGCCGATAATCATCCATGTGTGCGCCAGGCTTATGGTTTTGCCCAATGGCTATTGTCCGGTGTGAAGCAGGGTGACGGTGGCAGGCAACACCTTGTGAAAACGTGGATGTTGCATGATGTTCCAGGTCATGACGGCACCCGTTTGCGAAACATCAGCACATGTGGGTGATGCCGGGATCAAGAGCAATGGTTGCCATGCTCCAGTTGAGGCCTGCCTACTGGACGGCGGTGGAACGTTTATCCTAAGATGATTGAAATTATGCAAGGTCAGGGGGTAAACCTGAATGGTAATTTGTTGCCAGCAATGTTTGGCGACCCTTGCTCGAAAAGGTTCATGGTGGTAAATGAAATTAAGATGACATGAACCATCCAAATTCGCTTCGATGCAACCACACATGCACAGCATGCGCATATGTAAATCCCGTACATGTAAAAATGGTATGGCCCTGGCACCGAGAGCGTTCGAAAGACTGCGCCCAACAGTGCAAAGTAGGAGCCTTCTGCCGCTGTTCATGAACGAATCGCCTCCAAAGCTGGGAAACATTTTTCCGTTGTTTCGGGCAATGGAAAATCCACGTTAAGACGGCATGGGTGATTCACCCTCAGTGTCCAGCTCCATGGTCATGTCTTTCATGCCGCCGGAGAAACTGGGTTTCAACGTCAGCTACACCACTGTGGCAGGGCAAGCTGAAGCCTACTACTCAATCGGTGGCTGCCTCGATCCGGACAACATCACCGACCGCGGCTGCGGCCCCAATGGGCCAAGTGTGACTGGGTTATTTGTTCAAAGCCAGGGCCAAAGTCTTCCATTCTGATGGTCACAAGGAGAGCGCAAGATGGCACCAGACCAAGTAACCAACAACGATGGTTTATAACTGGATATACAGCAGGGAAATGATTTCCATTTTTTTTGCGCAGCTTGCGCATTTTAGGTGGACTATTCTAGTCAAAGGGCCAACGTAGAAGTCTGAAAAGCAAGTCTTTGTCAAATTCATTTCAAGAGAAGTGCTCCCGGGAGTTCCTTGACTTGCAATGAAACTTCATCCATCATCTGTGCAGTGGCGAAAAATTTCAAATCTAATCGCCCAGTATTTGGTAGAAACAGATTCTCATTTTGATCCCGCCTCGGGGATTTTTTCAAAACATGTTTTTTTTTCCGAATTTCCCCACAAATCTTCAGCGCAAAAGAATTATCAGAACTTAGCGATGGCAACTGGAGGACCATGGCAGACCGTTGCAGCTTCGCTGTATTCATGCTGAATTGTCCTCTGTAAAAGATCCGGGATCCATGCTATGAACGCCCATGTTCTTTGCGGTCCACCTGCAGAAGAAACCACTAGGGTGATTTGATCTGGATGGTTAATCAATAGATTGATTCAATGACTTCCGACTTCTGTTCATCGGCTTTCCAATTTGCCTTGCTGTGCACCAAAGTTAATATGGGGACCCTGAGTGCTGGGATCGCGTATCAACATCCTTTTCAGAGCATCATGTGTATAGGTCCATCATACTGTCATCAATCACCAGCTACCTGCCAGCCGTGGTGATGTCCTCTTCAACCACTGCGGCTTACAGGTGACTTACCAGCACATCCAGTTGGAGTCGTGGGATGCCTATTTCGGGGTTCAGGATGAGGTTCAGACTTTCAACACAAAGTTCAATCGATTGAGCAGCATGGGATGCTTGGAGACGATTACTGGGGAAAAGGGCGGCCAAAATCTTTTGCTTCCCACTCAGAACCTTGTGCTACGTACTGGTTTCGCAAACGGGTCAGACAATTGTTGACACCAGAAGGCTTCTGGCCTTTGAGTGGGCCCGAGTGAGAGTTCGGGTTTCCTTGCCAGAGTCGTGCATCAAATGGACCACTGTAGCGTCTTTGAAATGGTAGATCCAAAGGTGGCATGAGTAGCATCCCAGCCAAGCTTTTGAACAAATTTCCATTGAAACTCCTTGGGGTTGCTACGAATTTTTGAGACAGCAAGGAATGTTTATTTTTACTGAAAACAGAAAGTTGCGCCCTTTTTGCCTGGACTGCTTTGGAGCTCAGTATCCATAGAAGTGTGAAGCTGTGCAGAACCAACAAACCACCGCCCCTTATACCAGAAAATAGCGATTCACCATCAAGAATGGGGCGTCTATTACCAGCTGGATCTAACAGCTTCTTGCAGTTGGTGGAGCTTCAGAGCCGACATGCTTTTTCCAACCACGAACTGCCATCAGCTAGTGGGTTGTTTCGGGGAAATACATTACATATGTGGAATTTTCACTTGTATATTGACAAACAATGTAAGGGGAGAAGTGCAAGTTTTTTCGGTGCTCGTCCAAGTTGAGAAGATTCAGATACCTTGCAAATGCTAGCTATGAGCGTGTCAGTCAATCCGGTACCTCATCACCTATGGTAATGGTTCACACCTTTCTGGTTTGGAAACTCTGGCAAAAATGAGCCCACGTGAGATCCCCAATAGCATTAAAACCGTTTGCCATACAATGAAACAACGCAAAACCTGGGAACCTGTCCTTTGACACCGGGCGGAAGGCTGGAGAACACAAAGACAAAAAACATGGGAAGGTTTCTCCTTTTCAGCCTACTGTGCGCTGGTTCTACTAGTCTGTCCATGTCTTGCAATCAAAACAATGCAGCTGCCAATCCTTCTGGACTTGACTAGTATGAAACTACTTTGGCACCGCCTTCAGGGAAAAAACAATTTTCCTTAACAGGCGACCTCCGGAAACCAAGAACCGGGAACCCAGAAGACAACGCCGCTCCAACATTCGTGAAACCAGGTTCCCAGAACCTAAAACAGGGCGACCGAGCGGGAGGGCCCCAGATCACCCGAGAAGCTAAATGTGCTGAGACCGCAGGGTGCCCCGGATCACCCTAGAAGCAAAATGTGCTGAGACCCCTTAGCTGCCCTGGCAGCTGGTGGGGAATCATTTAAATCCGTTGCCTGACGTTCCCTCAAGGCACGATTTGAAACCTTTGCTAAAGCTTCTCAGCGCCCAAACTTCGAATCTAGACATGGAATCGCCTGGAGCCTCCTGTAACTCGACACGCAATCCGCCCAAGAATCAATGACCCCAAAAACGTCAGATTGACCCGAGTTTTAGAGTCTGCAAATAGCTGGGGAATGTTGGGGAGGATGAAGTAAAGGATCTTCCTGTCATGCTGTCAAGCTGTTGGTTGTTTCTGCTAGCGGGTCGCCTGATGGCCCGTCCGTTTTTCAGGTCTGCCTTTTTGATGCTGCATGGCGCCATCACGTTCGTTGTTGGTTGAGCCTTTTTTAAAGTCGTGTAGATGAAAACTATGCCGGAAAGCACTTCCTGAGACTCTTTTTTCAAACCTGAACGCGTTGGCCGTTAAGGGGGAAATAGATGCATCAGACTCCTGCAGACACCAACCAAGATGACCATGCCCAGAACAAATCACCACCTACAAAATTTGCAAACTGCAAAAAACAGCGGCCCATTACACAGCTTGCGCCCTTGCTTTCCACACCAGAGGCAGGGACCAAGGGCAACTAAGAAGTTTTCAGTTGACTTGCTCATTTGAGCTTCGACACCAATGGACGCGCACAGATACACAGACGCTGACATCAACTCTGAACTTTTCGAATTTTCAGAAAGTTCTTTTCGTTCCTTTCCTCACCAGCTCAGGATACGAAGGTTTGGAAAGTATGTATTTCAGCTCCAGGGAACTCGACGCAGCGTATGAGGCAGAAGGTTTGGCCTTGGACCACTACACCGGTTGCTTGGCAAGATTGCATCCCACGAGTTGTCTCCCTAATTTGGTTCGGCATGCCTTTGAACCGAAAATGGTTTAAGATCTGTGAAGATGATGAATTCCATCATGGAATGATCAGTTCGAATTGTCATGGTCATGTCAATGTGGCTACTTTGAGGAGCGTTTGAAGGACGGTCTTGGAACCCTGAAAAAAATGGCTGGCAATCCAAAACGTGGCAAGAAGCGAGGCCAGCCAAAGTAGAGGCTGACACTGTGAAATGACCGGAAGGAGCCTTTGAAGGACGGTTTTGAGGTTTTGGCTGGAATGCAGGATGTGGCAAGAGGCAAAGCCAGCCAGAATAAAGCCTGATGACGTGAAATGCCAAACCCAGCGGTGGCATCAGCAAAACAAGGGCTGAAGCTGCCAAGGAAACATGAGGACAGAGAGCGTGCCAAACCCAGCGGTAGCATGAGGAAAACAAGGGTGGAAGTTCGAAGCCTGCCAGAAACGAAGGATTTGAAGGTAGAAGCAGATTCCACATTTTTGCCACTGCGACCTGCAGCTCGCGGTAGACGAAGCTGGCAGTATGTTGGTCGGGCCCGGCAGTGTCTCCTGGCATTGGCAGTATGTGCTTTGGGGCTGCCAGTGGCCACTGGTGTGGAGCTCGCAGTAAGTAGAGGCGCGAGGAGGCAAGATCCACTGCGATCTGGAACTGGAAGAGAGGAGATGAAGTGCAGGACGTTTGGAGGGAGGTGGGAGGCAGGTGGGTCCAGAAAACTGCGATAAAATCTAATCACCTCACCTGGCAGGGGAAAAATATTCAAACGCCAAAAGAACGGGAAAGCTTGTTGGCCAGTCATGTGATGGTGTGTGGCTTGGCCATGCCCAGGTTTCGATGCTACTTGGAACCAAGCCTGGCAACTTGGCAGCAGAGTAAGGTGCGCCTTGCGTATTTGATGCGTAGCCATGCGTAGCTTGCCCAGCTGAGCTGAGGAAGTACTTTGACAATCCCGAAGTGGTGAACAAGTCTTATTTGAAACCTTGCCTTGAGAGTAACTTCGGCAATGATGGGCTGATGTCAACCTACTTGTCTCACACCGGCGACACAGATGGAGTTCTGACCCTGCCGAATGGCAAAAAAGTCGGAGTTTGTCCTGATGATTATTGGTGGCCTGCGCCAGCATGCCGCAGCAACCTGACGAATTGCATCATTTGGATTACAGGCGGCAGTGGCTATGGCTTCTCCACGACTACCCAGAAGGTAACCAAATGGAACATGCCTTTTGCTCTCGGAGTTGGAAAACTTTGGGGGGACTATATCCAAACGGCCAGAGATTTCAGAAGCATGTTCTATTGGTACTTGCGCAGATGACTCAGCAATCTTTTTTGTTTGTTTTTGTTGCGTGTCACGTTTTTGATACAAACCAACGCACTGGAACATTTGGACCATGCAACGTTTGCTAGTGGCAAAGACCCGCCAAATCCTCCGAATTTAGAGTGCCCTTCTCCCTCTCTCCCATCTACGCAATTGTGGTATTTATTACTCTCCAAACACTTGGTTTACTGTTGGGGTTCTTACTCTTTTGAAAAGACTTCGCATGGAGGATGTTGGGCCTGTGGACTCCCGCTTGTTGACCTTCCTCTCTCCCACTTGCTTTTCATTTGTCTCCAACTTGTTTTCCATTTGTCTCTGCAGGGGGGAGGTTTAGGACTGAGGATTTCACGCTTGCTTCCTGCTTGTTTCTCAACTTGTCTTTGTGCTCGGGTACCCGTGCAAGGGATGATTTCAGGTTTTTGTCTCCTTCTCCAACTAGTTCAATCCGGGTGGTTGGGGGAATTTGAGGTTTGTTTGCCTATTTATCTCCCAGTTGCTTCTGATTTGTCTCCCTGCTTGCCTTCCCTGTCTCCAATTTTTATCCTACTCGTCCCTCTACTAGTCACTAGTCTCTGTGCAAGGGGGTTCTTGGACAATCTCCCTACTTGTCTTCGGATGAGTCGGAGGATTTCGGGTTTCGTGCTTATCTCCAACTTGTCTTTCATTTGTTGTCGTCTGTCTCTGTACTTTCTGCCTGCTGGGATGGAGGATTGCGGACGTGTCTCCCATTTGTCTCTGTGGTGGTGCCCCGGCCACTGGGGGCATAGCATTTCGAGTTTTCTACTCTTGTCTCTGAGCTTGTCCCCTGTCGTTGACGCTGATCTCTCTACTGATTTCTTCGGGGACTTGTCTCCCTGTTGGTCTCCATGGGGGGTTCTTGGCAAAAAGGAAATTCTGCAGAGGTCAATCGACATCGAAACTGTTTGGGGTCGCTGGTTACTTCGATTGGAAGTTCGCTGCAAGTTTTGGTCCCATCTCAGGTGGGTCCCAGACCCGACCTTTTTGTCGATGGCTCCTGTGTCGACGACCTTTCCAGACTACGACAAGCTGGCTTGGGCAGCGGGAGATGTGTCGACAGATGCAAATGGCGTGCGGATCGACAAGGTGGTGAGCTCGGACTTGAACCAACTTTCTCCCCGGATTCAGAACTTTCTCGAGAACCTTCAAATTGAGATGGGCGAGCTCAACAAAGTTCTTCTGGATCAGCAAACATCAGGCCGGATCCCTGGAACTCTGGCAACTCCCTAGAAATTGAAGAAGTGACAGTGAATAGAAGACATGTTTTAGAGCTGCAAGCAGTTGCTTCATTTGCAAGACAATTGAGCTCAGTCACCAGAGTCAACACTTGAAACATACAACTCAGAGAGAAAAAATAGCAAGCTTTCAAAGTAGAATTAAGATTATGAACCACTATTAGCCAATTATGAACACGCTATTACCAATATTGACTAGCTATTGAACATTATGAACCAAGTATCAACCACTGCAAGACCGCAATAACACCAATCAACAAGCTATCAACCACTATCAACTGATTCCTAACCACTGTGAACCAACTATTAACATCCATCAAAAACTTATTGACCATTGCCAATCAATCACAGTACTACCTACTACGGAGCATCTATTGAGATCTATGAACCAGCTATCATGCATCATCAATCAATTATTAACAATCATATATCAACCAGCTATTGATATTTTCAACCAGCTGCAACTAAGCATTGTCAACCAGTTGGTTGATGTAGGCCAGCTATTAGCATCAATCAACAAGCTATCAACCAGTATCAACAGATTATTAACTATAATGGAGCATCTATTCACATCTATCGACCAGCTATTTACCGCTATCAGCCACATATTCACCACTGATTCATATTTTTCACTCAGTGACTACCGTTATCAGGGAAGTACCCACCACCACGAAAACCAGCAATTGAGACTTGTCAAGCAGCTATTAGCCATCAACTGTTGCGAACCAATTACTAACCCGCTATGAACCACTTGCGAACATCTACCAATCACCTTTGATTCACCTCTTGACCACAGCACTTCCTCGGGGAGGTGAAGACTGGGAACCGATGATCTGCCGGTGGTTGCAGAACAACAACCAGACGTGGCAACTCGGCTGGTGAGAGATGGGTATTTGGTGCAGCTCATGTCTGTTTGGACCAAGATATGGCTGGTATTGAAATATCACCCCAAATTGATATGTGAACAAAATGGGGCCAGGATTTTGATCGACAACCATCTTTCCGAAATAAATGTAGAGAAAGCAACTGTTATCCCGCTCACTTCGGGACCTTCTCACCCTGTGATCAGCCATAAAGTAGTCAGCGCAAAGACTGCATTTTTCCAAGGGCATGCAATTCATTTGGTTTTGGCGCTCATTCTGCAAAGCTTCCTGATGGTTGAGAAATGATATCATCCGGCGACCCAAAACAGTGGTTAGGGACATAGTGCACATCAGCGTTCCGCTGTCTTAAGAGAATTTGCAGCTCTTTGAGAAGGTCTCTGTATCTCTCAATCCATGGCCCAAGATCCCTTGGCGCTCTTGGTACTGTGTCTTTGGCCCGGAAGAGCTCAGGACCTGTGCAAGATCCCATGCCAAGAGCGCATGGCATGACATGTGGGTCATCGCAACACCTCTGGGAGACCCAAGACGACTTGATGCTTGTGTAAGAGCTCTAAAAAAAAACTGTGACCTTTGGGAAATCTGCAAGATCCTTCGGGAAGATTTGTAGATCCGGTGAGAGAGCTTTGTGCAAGGTCCCAGAAGGGAAGATCTGTGCAAGAGCCCTTTTTAAAGATTGGTCAAAGATCCTTTGCTAGAAGGAGCTCTGCTTGAGATTGCGTGTGTGAACTCGCAAAATCCCGTAGCAAGATCTCTGAAAGAGCACTTGGACTTACAAAAGATCCCATGCCAAGAGCGTTGCAAGACCTTTGTGTGAGATCCTTTTGAGATGCAAAGCTCTCTGCAAAGCTCTCTTGAGAGGAGAAGATCTCTATCAAAATGTGGCACCGTGGGCGAGCGCGACAACGCACAAAGTCCTGAAAAGCTGCGAGGAAAGGGAACATTTGCACCATTCATTGGCAGGTGAGACGCCATAAAGGCAAGTCTAAGACACACGCAGCTGACGTCTCAACACCACTGGGAGTGTGATGTCGCCATCTTCACAAAACATTGCTCCTGCTAAAAAAAGTGATCCCGAGGCATGCGCGACATGATGTCAGCGTACTAGATGCGAAAACGACGACTGTCTTGCACAATGCGCCTTTCAAGATTTTGAAGGGACCCTTCAAAAATACCAGACACTGTGTTTGATGCGTTCCTTCCCAGTCAGATGATTTTGCGCGACTATTTTGCGACGTGAAACGTGCTCAGCATGCTAACTTTTCCACGTTTTGCGCAAAATGTTCACGATCCCTTGCGCCTGCCACATAGTCCTAGAGCCTAAGACCCATGGGAGATTGCCCTTGTGCCATGCAAAGACGCATATGGCTCAGCGAGCAGGGCAGGCAAGAACGCAGTGGAAGAAAGCTATCCCAGCACAAAGTTCGTGCGGAGACTTCCTTCAAAACCAAAGAGGGACTCATGCTTTGTACGAAAGGCCACGCGTTTCAGCCTGATGCCCTGGAGCAAACCTTGATTGATTTTTGACTACGGTAAGAATACTGATGATTAATTTACAGAACTATTTTTCCCGTCTGTGATCAAGAGCGACTGGGGACACCGGCAAGACACCTGCTTTAGACCATTTGAGGCAAATCACTTGGGTTTAAGTCAGCTTGCCTGGTCATCAGGCAGCTGAATGTTCACAGCCGGTTTCTCCTTTTCAATCACTGCATCCATTTCATGCCAGGAACAGTTGGATCCCAGATGACTCAGATTGCTTCCCAAAGTTTGGCCTGTACAACGTGAACACCGAGCAGTTCGTGCTTAATCGTGATGACAAGGAAGGTCTCAGGTGGGATTCCGCCCAATGTTTTCATGGCCGACCAGGGGAAGCTGTGTTAGCTGGGTCAACATTGGAAGATGTTTCACTAGCTGTCTGAGACCCAGAATTAGCGGGGATTCTGGGTGTTGGAACTTGTATTTTGTGTTTTTGTGTGCCTTAATTGAAAAGCCTTCAAGTAGCGCTTCGAACAACAAAACATTGATTCGATGTTCATTCGATAATGCAAGTGATTGATGTAGATCCAGTCAGCAGCCCACCGCATGGGATGTCGTACTTGTGTGCAGTTGCCGAGCTTGCCCAAGTGGGACTTACTCCAAGCAGCTCATCGACAATTCTGGGCCTACCTACATTTGCGAGGCTTGCCCCGCAGGCCAGGAAGCTGGCGCTGTTCTTTCGATCCACGAAGTCACAGATGGTACCCTTCGAAGGTAGTGTGATGATTCTTTGGTTTCCTTCAATAGTCTCCAGCTGGGATTTTGTGCTGTCTCCCTTCCTCCCATTCCTCCTTTCCTCCAGTTTCACGCCAGAATAGCATCTTTTTCCCCAAATAGCTGGAACAGCTGTTATATAGGGTTCTTATGTCAAGTATAGGAGACAGGCCTATCAACATAATTGGGTGGTTAAGGGTGTGAACAGGAGAGTGCCCTATCAACAGAATTGGGATGAATTGGGTGGGTGCCGGTGTCAACAAGAAAGCCCCGCTGGGTGCCGGTGTCAACAGGACGGTGCGAGTATCAACAGAATGGGTGCAGGTGTCAACAGGAGGGTGCCGGTGTCCATTGGATTGGGCGCCAGGTGCTAGGCCTATCAACATAGAGTGGATGTCGGTGTCAACACTGGGTGCCGGTTTCAACAGGATTCATGGGGTGCCGGTGTCAGCAGGATTGGGAGCGATTATGCTCTTTTCTTATTGTTTTTGGTGACGTTCGGGCCCCGATTTGAAAGTGCAGTATCAGGATTGTTAATGATATCTTGAAAGCAATTGTTGTATTATCATTCTCTTTTCTGATCGTTGCTAGTGTTGTTCGGGCCCCTTCGGGGTTGGAAGTGCCCTGCTATGATAACAATGTCTTTGGAATGGCGACATTCAATGGCTATTTGGGGCCTATGCCGGCGTGTGCGCCTGGGAGAGAAGGGCTTCCATCACGCGCGGTGCAGGCACCAGCCAGGCTTCCGGCGCAGCATTGGCCTGCGATCCATGTGTGAAGGGCGAGTACCAAGATGAACTCGGTCAGCAATTCTGCAAACGATGTGATCTGGGTGATTACCAGGATGAAGAAGGAGGTGCTGTTTGTAAAGAGTGCCTTGGAGTGTCAGCGCTAGTGGATTGAAATACTTTACACGCTTGGACTGTTGGGATCTGAACCCAGTGCATTCAGTTGCTCGAAACCAGAGATGGTATGATCTTGGCTTGGTTGCACATGAAGAAGACACTGTCAGGTCAGGCCTGCCGTGACCGGCCACTTTTTTTCAGGTGCCCTCTTAACAGTCGTACTCTTCAGAAGGGCTCCTTCTCCTTCACGGACTGCGGCTGCGAAGCTGGCTACATCGATGTTGCACAAAATGCAGGCAGCCGCTGTTTGATGAAGTCAGCTGCTGGTATAATTTTTTGAAGTCAAAACATGCACTGACAGCAGAGGACTCAGTCATTGCAGCAGATTTACATACATGCTGTATGATGCCTTGCCTTATGGCGACATTCTTTTTGGAACTCGCTTCATGGGAACCTTGATTATGAAGCTGCCATTTGAGCGGTTTAACTGGTCCGGGCTGAATCCCCCAGTATTTCCATAGAATTTTGCAAGTACTTTGAAGTGGCTTCTTCCGTGCTGGATCAGGGCATCGCAGGTGTGTCAAGAAAGTTCTGCATAGTTTTAGAAACCAATGTGCATCTTTAACATTGTGCCTCTATTGGTTTTCTACAGCACCAGGGTACCAGCAAGGAAGTTTATCACACCACATGCAAATTGCAATCGCAGGTGAATTGAGTTGCATCGAGTGCCAAACTGGCTTGTCCTGCCCTGTGATGGGCACGTACAACAGTCACTTGTGCCCGCACTTGACTCACGCCATTGGATCATATCCGATCATCAAGTGCCAAGGCTTTCTAAATTTGCAGGTGAAGAGCAATAAGGCCAACGGGCTGTTTTACATTGGGGCTACCCCATCAAGCGGACTTAATATCCGATCAAACTCCCCTGCGATGAGCTGCCTTGCTGGGGGCAATAGTAGATCAAGCTTGAGAGGTTTGAGAGTTGTCATTCAGCAATATCTTTGGGATTCCTGCCCATCATGTTTCAGGTGTTTTTTGGCATCATGGCCTCCTCTTGCTCATCCTTTGTTGCTACCAAATATTGGAACCAATCTCATCCAAGAAACCCATATTCAAAGGAAAACTGTGCATTGGGGCCACATCAAGAGTTTTAAGGAAGAAATGCCATGTCAGCTGCTTTTGGCGCCCAGGTAGTTGCTTCAAGTTATTTCGTGTGCGCATCTCCCCTCACCATTCAACCACAAAAGGGTCGTTCTGGCCATCTCAACTGATTGTCTTGACCTTGGAGATGTTCATCATGGGTACCAGCTGAAGCATTTTGATAAAGGGACGTCGACATAATTGGGTGGGTGCCGCTGCTGTTCCGGAGGGTGCAGCTGCTGTTGTCGGAAGAATGTCAACATGATTGGGTGGGTGCCACTTCTGTTCCGGAGAGTGCTGCTGCTGCTGCTGCTGCTGCTGCTCCTGCTGGATAGGTTTCAACATGATTGGATTGGTGCTGCTGGCGCTATTGCCGGAATGGTGTCAACATGATTGAGTAGGTGCCGCTGCTGTTCTGGAGGGTGCCGCTGCTGCTGGATAGGTGTCAACATGACTAGGTTGAGGCCGCTGCTGTTGTTGGTGCCCAACAGCCTGCGGGCCCCGAATTTGGCCCCCGAATTGGGACAACGCGTTCGGTCCCCGAGATTTTTTCGCCGATTTGGGGGCTGGAAGTGCGCTGCTCTAATTTTTAGTAGTATCCTGGGTCCTTTAAAAAAAACTGCGACATCTTGGGTCTATACCACCGTAATTTGTGAAAGAGAGTCACGAAAGGAAGCTCAACAACGCAGGGAGAGGGCAAAGGCTTGGCAAAATCTTCTCCCAACAAGTGTGAAGGATTGTGTGGGCGGATCGCTTTTTCAAAAAGTCACCGGAAAAATAGCACGCTGCGGCGCTGCCATTCTTGCCAAACAGGTTGGAAATATCTCATTTTGTGGGAGCGTCTTTGAGGCATCCCGAGGTCAAGAAAAGGTGGCGGCTGAAGCCTTTTGTCTACCTCTTGAAGTCACATCACAGATTTGGTAGATAGCAAGATAGATGTGCTAGCAAGGTAGATAGACAGACAGATCAATAGATACATCAAGACATGAGCTGGATAGATAGACAAAGAGGTGAATAGAAAGACAAGCAGATACATAGACAGATAGATTCAGATACATAGAGCATTTTGAGATGGAGAGGTAGATAGCTTGACAGGTAGACAGAGAAGTGTGTCATAAATCGAGACTTCTGCATGAATTTCATCGATACTTCGCTGCGAAAAACAACTGCAGCCCTGGAAAAACATCTCCTTTCATGTTGAACTCCCTCCTATCCTGGACTCGTCATCTAAACCTGTAACAACCTCATCATTTGGCAAGAATAATCGCCGTTCCAAAGCTCGGGGGCACAACGGCGAGAACTGTCATGGTTTTGGCTGACGAGGTGCTTGGTTGATCGAAACCATGACCCATTTTCTGCGTCCTGCTAGGCATCTCTCTATCTCTCTATCTACCTATCACCTACTACAGCTAGTAACCACCAGCCCTCGGCGGTCACCAAGGCTTGATCAACGGAAGTCATCCTTTGGGCAAGGAATACCTTCCCACCGTCTCCGAGGGTTTCTACTCCACAGCCGCTGCACCTCTGGAGGCCTCATCTGTGATCAAGTTGCAGAAAAAGCGGGTTGACAGATCGACCATTCAAGGTAATTAGGATAGTTATTATCCACTGCTAGAGATACATGGTGACGGACATTGGTTGCTTCGTTTCTACTTCTGACTTGAGTAGGCAGGGAGAATGCTTCTGCTGATCGCAGAAAGGAATTTCCTTTATTCACTCGATACTCTAGAATCTTAGAACTGCAGTGCCAGTTTCTGCACTACAGAAAGCTGCATTTTAGGTTTGGAGAGGCCCCTGTGCCGTTCACACATGAGTCTTACCATATCTGGACATTGAAAATTATCATTCCCTACTCCTGCTTCACAGTTTTTCATCATCATCACTATCTTCATCATCATGATCATCATAATCATCATGATCATCATCATCATCATCATCATCATCACCACCATCATCATCATCATCATCGTCATCGTCATCATCATCATCATCATCATCATC